>CM038672.1:621706488-622033988 GCA_021605145.1 Aegilops bicornis | reverse complement strand
CAAATCAAGGTTGTTCGGCTCCAGCTTCTGTTTGTCCCCTTCGATGTTTGCCCCATAGAAGTATATGTCCTCCCGAGACAAGAAATCGTGAAGCTCACCTAGTATGGAGGGCGCGTGTATGATGTGGTACATCAAAACATCATCTTCGAGGCACAGCTGAAGGACGACGGCGCGTTGGATCTTCCCAGTGGCACACTCCGTGTACTCTGCGTCGAGACCGATGACCCTCGTCTCTACCTTCTCGAGGGAGTTGGATACATTGTTGATCCACTTCCGAACGACCCTTGGGTGGACGGTGACGGTGGCAACTATGCTCAACGAGCCTTCGACGAGGACATGTTGGACGCTAAAAACCTGCATCTCGACTTCTTTCGCCATTTGGAACCGCTGAAACGGAGGGCTATTGTTTGGAGAATTAGGATTAGATGGCTAGTCTAACTGAAGTAGTAGATGATTATTTAAAGAGGTTAAAACAATGTGAACGCAGTGGGGTTTGGATGCAAATGAAGGCGAAGGGAGGTGAAGAAGCGAGCAAAATCGGTTCCCGATGGAGAAGTAAATGGAAGAAGTGGCGTCTGACGATTGATTAGACGGCTAGGTAGACTAAACGAAAAGGCTATGTGGGTAGACTGAGGAGTCGTACATGTTCATGTACGTGCCAATCCTTCCTGATAGGTGGGACCTATGCAAACAGATAAAAAAACTGTGTCGTAGCTGGTTCAGCTGGATATTGGCGCGTGCGTGGGAGACACAACATTCTCTGGTTAAGGAATACATGGTTATCCTCATCAAAAAAGAAAAGGCCCATCTTCGCGCTTCCGCATGCACGAGAATTTGGTTCTGCTCGCAATATGGATGATGGCTGGAGGACGAAGTGAACAGGCATGCTAGCACGGGAGACCTATTTCCTCTATACTGTACTTGAGTACTCATGTTCCTACTAGTAGTAGTAGTAGTACAACTGTGGTACACTTGATGGTCAAAATACTATTCATTTGATCCTCACTGTGAAGTGACAACACCCTGCGCCTGACACTAGTCCAGGCGACGTGTTCGGGTTACCAAAGTCAGCCTCACCCTGCACTGTGCAGTCTGTCACCGCCGTTGTACAACACATTAGCATGCCTCTCCTCGTCTCCCTCTCCCCCCCCCCCCCATAGCACCACTCCATCTCCGTCTCCATCTCACTGTGCCCCTGTGTACCGTCGCCTCACTCGCCTTCCCCAGTACCACTATTCCCTTGCTAGCCTCTCTAGCACCGACAGCCTTCTCCCCCGTAAATCAAGCCCCCAAAAAACCCCACCTTCCAAACTCCGCCATGGCCGAATGCGAACCGCGCAACATCCATATGAGCCGCGATTGGAGCAATCTCCCCAGTGACATCCTCGACCTCTGTTGTTCGTGTATGGGTATGTTGAGCGCCCTGCGGCTGGCTGCATGCTCAAGGGACATGCACACGGCCATCATCGAAGCGAGGCCTAAGCTTTTCAAGACACCCTGCTTGCTGCTATCTGGTCTTGGAAGATTGGCTCAACATGATACGGAGGCGTACATGATGCCCCTCGACTTCAATCTAATCTCCATTAGCCGAAACTTCTTTGCAGGTATGTAATGGGTCGCCGTACATCATTTCCCTCGACTTCGATCCGATCACCATCGCCCAAAACTTCTTGGCAGGTATGTACTGGGTCGGTATGAACTCCCACTGGATGGCTGCCTTCGGAGAAGACGGTAAAAAGTTGGTGCTCATGAACTTCCAGACCTCCCATGAGATTATCCTTCCTCCATTGGATTATATAGAGTTTTACCATCGCGATCCAAGTCATCTAGATTACCACATCAGTTGGACGGACCTTGTTTTGCAGAAGATTGTAATCTGCAAAGTGCCCACACGACATGCGAATTACGCACAATTAAAGCTAATTTCCTTGTTCGACCGCGGACTCGCCCATCTTTACGTCGGTGCCTTCTTTAGCTTGAGACAACTCAGCTCATAGTGGATCATCATCAAAGCTGATACACACTTCTGTGATGCTATTGAACACAATGGCATCATCTACGCGATCGACAAAGCAGATGGCACCACGTATTCTTTGGGACGGTAGCGTGTAAGTCGTTTCCATCTCATGTTAATGATGACGCCATGACACTGTTTGAACTTTTTGTGATGATTGGCATATCCCTGTTTGAGCAGAATTTGAGTAAAACTATGGCAATGTATTAGAGACGCCATAAATCAGCTATATTTGGAATGAGTTAATTCATGCGATTGTGACCATGTCATTACAGCCAATTTGTACCCCTAAATAATCAAACAGTCAGGAATATATGGATATTCTCCTTATTTTATAGTAATCTATACACTAGTACTAAATATGAGTGTGTATCAATGGCCATGTTAGTTTCCTCATTTTCATGATGTAGAAACATGCACCACACTGTTGGTTTCATCTAACCATACATTAGGGAAGTAAATGTGCATATGTAGAACTCTATATTTGGAAGTAGTGAAATCCTGTAGTGCTTACCATGTGTACATACCTATATTCGCCCTTCAGCAATCAATGGCTAGAATAATATCCTCACAAAAAATTTGCCCACAGAACACGAGTATATAACAATGCATGGTATGTTAGTTACCTTGAAGAATTTGTTTGTGAGGACAGAACATGATTACATAACATGCATGACATGGTAGTTTCCTGTGAAGAATCGATTCTTGAGATAACACGAGGATAACCATGCATGGCACTTCTATATTTTTGAACCCAGTATACATTTCCCTGTATTTTCCTCCCGTTCCAACAGGGACATATCAATGTTGTTTCTTGCATTATCCTACTCATACTTTGAACAATGCTGATCTTACATTAACAATGCCTGTCCTTTTTGATATGATGCAGTGTCCCTACAATTACTGCCCTGTGTAATCACACCACCATTGCCAAAAACAGGGAAGCACAACTGGTTCCTCGCTCGATCAGACGACGGCAAAAGACTGATGATCATTCGGACACATGAGCCCGAAAAGTTATATTGCAAAAAAACACTGTATACAAGCACCGTGAAATACGTGAGTATCCGGATAGTGGCTGTTACGTCTATGAGCAGGATACCATCTTGTTGGGGCCTTCAGGATTTTTTTGTTGGAGGCGGGTAAACATCCTTGGTTCACACTCTCTATTTCTCGAACTCAATTATTCGATTAACCAGGAGATCACCGTTGGCAAGGACCTTGATGGCAGTGAGGGTCTATTTGCTATGGAAAACTATGTCTACACGGAGAGCCGTAGGAGTTCAGGAGCAAACTCCCCTGATTGTCAATGATACAGCCTGCAGCCAAAAGAGGGTGAGAATGAAAAAGGCATCCGGATTAACATTGATTCTTGGTTGTCTCAATTATGACAGGCAGTGATGTGGTTCAAGCCTTCAGGTTGATAGGTAATTGGGCTGTTGCGTCGAAAGGGTGGAGTACTAGTGTCTCCGGATCCCGGTCATTTGAAGCGGGGCTGCAAATTATGATGGTGTTGGATCATCTCTTGAATGACTTTTTGTCTTTCTTTGCTTGTTACGGATGGGTAGTTCTTTCTTTGTTATGCATATTCCTTGTCGTTTGGTCATCCTCGTCTATGTCACTCTTACTATGTAATAGTTTCCTCTGTTTAGAATGTCATTCTAAATGCGGATCACGAGAGTCCGAGCCCTATGAGATGGGTGCATTTTGGTGGTGTAGCAAGACTTCTTATGAACTATCATGTCTTGCCGTTTATGTCGATAGTAGTCACTAGTCGGTGTTTGAATGTTGTATATATCGTTGTTTGAACTATTTATTGTCTCGAACTCTTGGTGGGCTAAATGAGGGCATCACCATTCTCCGATGTTTAGAGTATATCTCCTTTTTCAAGTTATATAATTTGAGCTCGATGTATTTTTCGATGATGTACACTTGTTTGGGCCAGTGAGGTGTCGTTGAATATGGGCCGAGTAGTAACGCAATGCCAAACAGGTCAATTATGACTCTCAGGCCGGGCTCTCAAAGATCCTCAAAAAAAGGTCGGGCTCTCCAAAAAAGAAATAATAAGGACTCTTAGGCCGACATGTGGGCGCCACTCGTGTTTTCGTGCGCTTGCGCGCTGAGAGCATATTGGTGCGTGTTCGAAATTCATGCTACCATTTCATCCCCAATCTCCCGCCCCTCCCCCACCTCTAGGAATCTCGATTCCTACTCATGTTCCCCCAAATCCCCCTCATGTACTCCCTGTACTCAAGCACACTATCATGTCACCGGTCAACGCGGATCTCCGAGCCGGAGATGCTGAGGACCCTCCTGCCTTCAGTCGCTGTGTGATGTCGCTCAACAGTGGCATGGCGGCGCTTGACGACCAGTTTGCTGCCAAAGTGCTGATGGTAACCATCAACGGCGACCGGTCTCCCGTCTCGCCGGACGACCTTGTTAAATCTCTTGGCATTGCGCACGGCATCCAAATAAGTGACTTGCTCGTTGAAGTCTGTCCGCCACCAGCTGATTTCTTCGTCAGGTTCCGGACAACTTTCGACTGCAGCCGCGTGTTCGAATCTTCCCGGCGTTTCAATGGCGCGCTGGTGAGCTTTGATCGGTGGCACCCAGGATGGGGCTCGGTGACCTCTGATCTTGAGGTTTTAACAAAGCTTACCTTCCACGGCATGCCTCGATGTGCTTGGAACAACGAGTCCATGAATGAGCTTATCAACGACCTTGGAGGTGAGCTCGTAAGTATGTTTGTTCCTCCAGACAGCTGGGCTCTAATGGTTATGGCATGGGTGAACAAGCCGTCCACCATACCGAAGGTGATTGGTGTTGAGATACCGGTGCAGGAACCGGGGTTGTACTATTCGTCGCCACCAAGGCCGCCGCGGACCATGTTAGGGATGTACCTGTATCGAGTGTTCGTGCATGTCGAAGAAGTGGTCAATCCATCAATCGAAGTCCTGCCGCTGCCGCTGGTGCCAGGGTCCGTCGACGACGTCCATTACAGGAGTTAACGTCAGACTTTCCCTGTGTTTCTTGGAACAATGGATGGCATAGGGCCAACTCCATCGCGCGGCGGAGGCCACTGCTTCTTTGGGAGAAGAGGCAGGGTTGTCTGCCTGGATGTGCTCTAATTTGAGGTAACAACTGAATATTGTCAGATACTAGTTAAATCCGAGCTATGGGTGTGAAGCACTAATGTGCCAGTACATTTGATTGTGACATGTTCTAATTTTGTACCTGAACTTTTTTTAGAAAGGGTTGTACGTCAACTTAATGTGCTAGCAGAACTTATTGTGGTGTCTGTTTCTTTTCTTTGCACATCATTCAAGATATTTCCCCGTCATTGATAAAGACGATGAACCATTATGTACAAGTTCGTTGGTTTCAACATAGCCCTACCCATAGCGATCCACTTCTTCCATCCTGATTGTGTCGCCTGCGTGAAAGTTTTGTATGCAAGTTCAGTGTGCTATGATGTTCTATATGATTGGGTCAACTATATAAGTTTTTACTGAGCATCAGTAATGCAAATGGCTGAAAGATGTATTTACGAGCATCGACCGATGGGTCTCTCTCTCTCACACACACATACACACACGCACACATGCACAAGTGGGACCCGTTGAATTATTTCTTTGCTCGTGACAGCTTTTAATTAGGTACCACTATAATCTAACTTTTTTCTTAAGTTATTAATTGAGCTCAGTGACTTCAAAGAGTTGTACAGATGCCTTGTTTGGGCCTTTCCGGCGTCGCCGAATGTGGGCAGAGTAGCCATGTTAGGTTGTACTGTACTACACAGGCCTTTTTTTCAACATCAGCAATGCAACTGGGCCGACAGTTGTACACAATATCCGGGCCAACTTGTTATTCTCCGACCCGCTGGGCTGCAAACTTTCCTAGGAGGTATGCATTAGGCTTAACAAGAAAATTGGATTTTAAGAAATAATAAATGGGATGTAATTATAATAACTCGACAGTAACTATAAAAAAATGCACCAAACGCGTAATTAGTTTAAAAAATATATTATTTTTGGAATTTGAAAATTTTAATTTCATTACTTGTTGCGCGCGCAATATTCCGTTGGATTTTAATGTAATACAACTTTATTTTGAAATTATATTTAATCTGACTAGAAATTTTGGATAAAAATATTTCAGATCCCATCAAAATGTGGGAATTTTTTTAATTCTATTTTGAGGAGTTGGTTGAAATTATTAATCGTTGTCCTAGCTAGAAGTTGGGCTGTACTTTTAACAAACTGTAAATGGGTTGTCGTAAATTCCATTAGAATTAAAAAATGGGCTGCACATTCTTACAAATCGCAAATGGGCTATATGTTCTCTGCCACACACTTGTGGGCCTTCTAAGTTGACGCGTCCCCTAAAAAAACTAAGTTGACGCGTATGCAAGGCTTTGTCAACAACACACGGTTCTAGCAGCCGTGGCCGTTGGATGTCCATCCAACAGATGTGGTGCTTCTTCTTCAATCATGGATATTCTTGCTTCAGCAGCCCAAAAAATGA
Source organism: Aegilops bicornis (assembly GCA_021605145.1). Classification (NCBI taxonomy): domain Eukaryota; kingdom Viridiplantae; phylum Streptophyta; class Magnoliopsida; order Poales; family Poaceae; genus Aegilops; species Aegilops bicornis. The sequence goes on along the minus strand of CM038672.1, from coordinate 622,027,450 downwards.
TTCCTCCCCATGACATTTGGGGCGCACCATTTTGGAGGCTGACCTGTGGGCCTACTAAGTTAACGCGTACCAAGGGCTTTGTCAACTTATTCAATATAAACGATTCTAGCTGCAGCGACCGTACGATATCCATCCAACGTCGTAGTGCTTCTTCAACCTCTGGTCTTCTTGCTCCAACCGCCCAAAGCAGCACCGGTCGTGCCGCATGCTCCTGCCTCCCGTGGCCGGCTGTGATGCCACGGAGGCCTCACTGCCCCCTACTACTCCCACCGCTGGCCAGGGCATCCCTCTACTCACCCATACCCCCTATTATTCTACGGCGATGGCAGCCTCACACCGCAGCTGAACCAGTGAACCCTCGTACTCCTCTTCGCGCGGGCTTCCACTACCGCGTCTTCCCCGGCTCTGCGTCGTCCCCTTCTTAGGCCTCGTCGTCGTTCACTGCCGTGGTGCTCTCGGCGCGGCGTGGTCAATGTGGTCAACAACCGACTTCCATCGGAAGAAATCTTGTGCGATGGAGAGGCGTACAATTTGGGTCCATGGCAGCCGCAAGGAAGTGCCTCCTTATTATGCAAAAAATAATGATTCCTCCACCTGACAGCGGGGACCCACCGGACGGGCCACCGTATTTCGCGAAAAAAACGTTCCCCCCGCTGTCAGCTCGGACCCCACCGAAAGTGCCTCCTTATTACGCACAAAAAAAATGAGTACTCCCCCTGCTAGCTGGGACCCACCTTGGTGGGAGGCTGACTTGTGGGCCTACTAAGTTGACGGGGACGGAGGGCATTGTCAACTTAGTCAATATGAACGATTCTAGCTCCAGTGACCGTACGATGTCCATCCAGCGGCCGTAGTGCTTCTTCAACCTCTGGTCTTCTTACTCCAGCCGCCCAAACCAGCGCCGGTCGTGCCACATGCTCCTACCTCCCGTGGCCGGCTGTGCTGCCACGGATGCCTCATCGCCCCCTACTATTCCCACCGCTGGCCAGGCCCTGCGGCGACAGCAGCCTCACATCGCAGCCAAACCAGTGAACACTCATACTTCTCTCCGCGTGGGCATCCACCGCCGCGTCTTCCCCGGCTCCATGTCGTCCCCTTCCTAGGCCTCGTCGTCGTCCACCGCCCTGGTGCTCTCGGCGCAGCATGTTCAACGTGAACGACTTCCATCGGAAGAGTACTGTATGTTGATAGGCTGACAGCTGGGTCCAGGGCAGCCGCAAGGAATTGGCTCCTTATTACGCGCAAAATAATCCTCCACACAGCAGCGAGGACCCACCGGACGGGCCACTGTATTTCATGAAAAAAATGTTCTCCCCTGACTGCTGGGACCCACCAGCTACATCTTCGCACGCAAGGAAGTGCATCCGGGCAAAAAAACAAAACGATTCACCCCCCTGACTGTTGGGACCCACCAGCTACATCTTCGCATGTAAGGAAGTGCCTGACAGTCGGGAGCCACCTGGTCGAAGCGTACCTAGCATTGTCATTCTTGTCGTGAACGTGTACATACATATTGGTTGATGTAGAAGCACGCACGTGTCGTAGTATAGGCACGCACGTAGCATGTACAGTATGTACAGCGGCCAGTGTGCAAGAAAGAAAATACGGCCATGTACGTACATACGGGCGGGGTCTCGAACGCCTACTCGCTCACACGTACGGCCAGGGCTCGTGTACATGGCTGGGTCGGAACGGAGAAACTACGTCGTCATCGTGTTCATGGGGAGGCAACGGAATGCATCGTGTTCATCGGGAGGCAATGGAATGCTCGTGTTCATCGGGAGGCAACGGAATGCGTGGGAGCCAACCAGCTTAGATAGAACAACCAATGGAAATGAGGCCTGGCGTACCGCACAACGGAGGAAATGGCCTTGTGTTCGACCGGCCACATGCGAAACGGGATCCTGTTCATCGGAAGGGGTCTGCCATACCGCAAAACAGAGGAAATCGACTTGTGTTGGACCTCCTACAGTCGAAACGGGGTCCTGTTGATCGGGAGGGGTGTGGCGTACCGCAAAACAGAGGAAACGGACTTGTGTTGGAGTGCTACGGTCGAAACGGGGGTCCTGTTCATCGGGAGGGGTGTGGCGTACCGCATAAGCAGGACTCCACGGACCTTGCTCATCTCCACCGTCGACCTCCTCCGGCCTCCACGGGCTAATGTTCATCCACCGTCGACCTCCTCCAGCCTCCACCTATGACTGTTCATCCACGGGCTCCTGTTCATCCAGCCTCCACCGCGTGCTACTCCATCGGCTACTGTTCCACCACCCCTCTCCATGGGCTCCTGTTCAACCACCCCTCCACGGGCTACTGTTCATCCACCCCTCCACCGTCTACTGTTCATCCAGCTCTCCACGGGGTCGTCCTGTTCATCCAGGCCTCCATGGGGTCCTGTTCATCCAGCCCCAACCGGCTCGATCGATCGGGGTCTTGTTCATCCAAAGGCAACACCACGGGGTCCTGTTCATCCACCCCCACTGAGAACTGTTCATCCAACCCCCCCCTCCTCCCCGCAATGCTCACTGTTCATCCAGGGGCAGCGTCGATCAGCTTCAGTTAGCAGCAGTAGCGAAGGAATCGCTCGATCGGGTTCAGTTAACAGTCATCGATCGATCGCTCGGGTTCAGTAACACGTGGCCTGCAGTGCAATCACTCGGGTTCAGTAGGCGAATGTCTCGCTCGGGTTCAGTTAGATCCCAACGCCTCGCACCCACGCGCGTGCGTGTACGAGAGAAACGCGCAAACCTCCGTGCATCGCTCGGCCTCGACCACCCACCGTAACCGGGAACACCCCGATATTTTCCTCGCCCTTGCTTCTACCATGATTTTTTCCATCATGGACGGCCCAAAGAATGTCATGCAGCTGCGTCTCCGGCCTGCCCAGGATGAAAAGCCCATTTTCTGTCATGATATTTTGTCATAGAAGTAGGAGCCCACCACATCTATGATGATACCGGGTTTTGTCACAATTATCGTCATAGAAGTGTCATAAGTATGACAGAAAAAAATTGTTCGGCCCAAAATGTCACGGATGTGTCTTTTTTTTGTAGTGCTTCTGGTAGTGGGGGTAGTTCTGCTTGGAGGCGGAAAACACCTTGCTCGGGTAGTAGACCGGCCTCTGGACCGGCTGCACCTTGTCGGCTTCTGCACGCTCGACGACGATCACCGTGCTGATAACCCAGTTGGTGGCGGCGATGTAGAGAAGCATAGGTTCCTTGGCAGCCGGAGCGGCCAGGATAGGAGACGTGGACATCATGCGCTTGAGTTGGAGGAAAGCCTCGTTCTCCTGGTCGGTCCACTCAAAGCAAGTGGTTTTCTTCATAAGCTGGTACGGCGGGAGCGCCTTCTCGCCCAGCCGGCTGATGAAGTGGCTGAGGGATGCCAGGCACGCGGTGAAATTTTGGATGTCATGCAGCTTGGTGGGTCTGTGCATCCGCTCCATGGCCTTGATCTTCATGGGGTTGCACTCGATATCACGCTTAGAAACAAGGAAATGAAGGAGCTGGCCGGCTGGTACTCCGAAGACACACTTCTCCGGGTTGAGCTTGATTTGAAAACGGCGCAAATTATCAAAGATCTCCTTGAGATCCTCCATGAGGGTGTCGTGCTTCTCCGTCTTCACCACAATGTCATCCACATAGATGTGGCCATTGCGGCCGAGTTGCTTCAGGAGGCACTTCTGTATGCAACACTAGAAGGTGGCGCTAGCGTTCCTCAAGCCGAACATCATGATGATGTAGCAGAAGGCGCCGAATGGTGTGATGAAGGTGGTCTTCAGGCGGTCGGCCGGGTCCAGCTTGATCTGGTGGTAACTGGAGTAGGCGTCCAGAAAGGACAACAGCTCCTAGTCGGCCGTGGAGTCAATCACTTGGTCGATCCGAGGCACGGCAAACGGATCCTTGGGCAAGCTTTGTTGAGGCTTGTCTAGTCGATACACATGGGCCACTTGTTGTTCTTCTTCAAAACGAGGACTGGGTTGGCAAGCCAGTCCGGGTAGAACACTTCCATGATGAAGCCGGCTGCCAGAAGTCAGGTGATCTCTTCACCAACAATCCTTCTCTTCTGTTCTGATAGGCGGCAGAGGGGTTGCTTGACTGGTTTAGCATCAGGCCTCACATGAAGCTTGTGCTTGGCAAAATCCTTCGGAACACCCGGCATGTCTTTCGTAGACCATGCGAAGATGTCCCGATTCTCACGGAGGAAATTGTCGAGCTTGCCTTTGAAAGAGCAATCATGCCCTTCCATCATGTTTTGATGTTGACGACAATATACATGTAGGGGACTAACAATGGTTGTCAAGCAAATCTCTGGTGTTAGCCCCCGGTTCATCAAAGTGTGTGGATCAAGAGCATACAAAGTGATTTTACTCAAGGATGAAGCATAAAAATTTGATTACATATATTTGTTTTCTTGAGTATAGGATCCCACACTATTAAGAGGGGATCGATAGGGTTAGTTAAAGGCTTGCTCTTGCCACAAACCTCCTTGTCATATATGCACATGCTAAACCTTCATGTTTCTGTCTCTGGGTTGCCAGATGTCCGGGCTTCAAGCCGGATGTCCGGGCCACACGTCGTATATTCGGCCTGCTCGCCAGATATCCGGGCCTAGCCATCCAAAGAGCAATTTTGTGTTGTGCTTCTTGCCGGATGTCCGGCCTTCTACGCCGGATGTCCGGGCTCCCAGTGCTCCCCGGATTTCCGGGCTCCCAGTGCTCCCCGAATTTCCGGGCTTCCCTGCCGGATGTTCGGGTTGTGCTGTCCAGAGGCTGCTTTTGATTCGGTAAAATTGCCGGATGTCCGGTCATGTCTTGGGATGTCGGGGAGTTTCTGACATCTTGGGATGTCGGGCCTTGGTCCCGGATGTCCGGCCCTCTGTTTTCTGCTCTGCTTCTGCCCTGTTCTTCGAGTGGCTTGCTAGGCCGGATGTCTGGCCCCTAGCCTGGATGTCCGGCCTGCCCGTTCACTTGCACTACAACGGCCACATTTGTGTTCACAGTATATATAGCCCTTCTCCCCCACAGGAGAGGGTTGACCATTCACTTTGAGCAAACCCTAGAACACATTTCTCTCTCTCTCTCTCTCTCTCTCTCTCTCTCTCTCTCACTTTCCAACACCAAATCTTAGATCCCCAAGGGATTTGAGAGCATTTGAGAAAAGTTGTCCACCCAAGTGAGACCCACACCTTCCCCTTCTTTGCACCATATGAATTTGTGATTTGAGCAAGTCTTGAGCTTTTCCCCATCTTTCTTGTTACTCTTGGAGGTTGGAGACTCCTAGGCGGTAGGAGTCATTCAGAGAGGAATCGTTTGTTGTGATTACCCCCGGAAAGTTTGTGAGGGTTTGGAGACCAGCCCAAGGTCTACCACTAATGGTTGAGAAACGCCTTCGTGTTGTTGTATCAAAGAGAGAATAGGGTGAGCCTTTGTGGCGTTGGTGTACCTTCGTGGTAACATCCACCTCTCTAAACGGTGACGTAGCTTCCCTCCAAGGAAGTGAACATCGGCATACATCCTCGTCTCTTGGAGTTGCGGTTATCCCTAACCATCACTTCCTACTTGTGGTTACTTGTCTCTTAGTCTGACTTATATCATATTGTGCTTGCTTACTCTCCTACTTGTGTTACTTGGTTACCTTGCTTAGCTCATAGCATCACACTTGCAATTGTTAGGCTAAACTTCATATTCCGCATTATTGCCTAAAATTGCTAAGTAACAATTAAAATTTGTAATTGTACCTATTCACCCCCCTTAGGTCCATCTCGATCCTTTCAATTGGTATCAGAGCCACATGCTCTATTCTTGTGGTTTAACCGCCCTAGAGCGAGATGAACCCTGATGGGACTCCCCTTGTTGCAGATTCGAAGAGTACGGGTGCGGCTCCCATGGAAGCCAAGTCCTTCACTTCAAAGGATCTGGAACGAGCTCTTGCTAAGCAAAAGGAGGAGCATGATGCCTCTCTTGAGGCCTTGGTCAAAATGAGGTTAGCCACACTAATCATGATGCTTCCACCACTTTCTGGCGGTGTGGCCTTGAGGCCAGTTGTGCCTACTCCCTCACTTGGCCAACAACCTCCTAGTAATGAACACCCCAGTGTTCCTTGGCTTTATGCAAGGCCTCAGATAAAGAAACCTAAGTATAAACCTCAAGGCAAACCTCCTTTACTTGATGAGACTACCGATTTTGCTTTGTGGAGAGTTGCTATGCAGGATCATCTTTGATATGGAAATGATGAGATGTTGGAGATCTTGGAGTATGGCTACCAAGCTGTTGACCCGAAGAATCTTACATATCGCATGTGCCAAGGAATTATGGGATAGCATTGTGAGGACCAAGACTGGTACTTCCACTCTTCGGCTTGCTCAATATGAAATTGCCAAGGGTCAATTGCAAAAAAATGTATGGAGAAAGGTGAATCTCCCAAGAAACTACTTGAGCGTCTCATGACTCTCATCGCTGACATTGAGTCATGTGAATGTGACAAGACTCAAGATGGATTCAACTTGACTAAGCGGTTTCTCGTGGATAAGTTCTCTTGCTCCATATCATCACCAAATGGTGTGGGACATAAGACAACACCATGGATTCAAGGAAATGACTCCAGATGACATCATATTCACCTTCCAACTATTTGAAGAGTCAAAGGCAAATGCCACAAAACATCTTGCCATGCATGGTACCTCAACATCAAAGATCAATCTTGCATTGAAGGCCTAGCATGTATGTGAAGAAGAGCAAAGTGAAGAAGAAGAGGATGATGATGATGAGGATGGTGATGAGATTTACTCAGATGAGAGCCCTTCATATGAAGACATTGCTCTCTTTGTCAAGAAGTTTAGCACGGGAAAATTCAAGGGAAGGTTCCAGAAGAAGAAAGTAAGGAAATGCTACAACTGTGAAGAAACCAACCACTTCTCCAACGAGTGCCCTTATGAGAAGAGAGAAGATAAACCAAGGTTTCCCAAGACCTATCCCAAGAATAAGTTTCCAAATCCTTTGAACTCCAAGCCCAAGAAGAGAGATGGGAAAGCAATGGTTGCTCATGAACAATCCGATCCGGATGATGTGAGTGGCGTTGCCGGAGTTGCTCAAGATTCTCAAAACACCTTTTGGCTAGTGAACAAGAGTGGTGATGTGGTCACCTATAACTACATGAAAGACTACAAGGGCAACGCTCACAAGTTCCTAATGGCAAAGGCAGTGGTAGAAGATGGAGAGGACCAAAGCTCTTCGGACAAGGTCAAGGTAACCCCACGATCAAATCCTCCCCTCTTCACTCCTTCTACTCCTAGTGAGGAGTATCTTGATGCGGAGGATAGTTATGAGGATGATGATATAGATGATCCTATGCTTGCTAAACTTAATAAGTTCATGTGCTCCCTCAAAGGAGATGGTGAGTAAGCACACCATCACCATTAAAGAACTTGAAACCCTCGTCACCAAGGAAAAGGAAAAATATGAAATCCTCGAGTGGAAAGTCCAATATGAGGAAGCACGAAATGATGAACTATGCTTCAGAATTGGTGCAAACATTGATGTTCATGCTAAAGATCTTGCCTCTTTGAAAAAGGCTAAGGACTCCTGTGTAGAGTTGATGAATGATAAAAGTAAGCTTTTTAAGTCTCATGCTTCTCTCTATAAGGATTGTGAGCTCCTATCTGTGTCCCTCAAGACTAAGGAAGAAGAGATCACCCTTCTTACAAAGAGTTTTGAGACGCTTAAACTTACTTATCTTGAAATTATAGCCGAGGCCTACTCTTCTCTATTATTAATGTTCAGGCTTGTACTACTAACTCTAGTAGTGATCTAGAATCTATTCTTGAAGAGAATCGCTTTCTCAAAGCTCAAATCAAGAAAGGTCTCATGACATGTGCTCAAGGACAAAAGAACCTTAATGGGGTGTTGAGCTAGCACAATGAGGTGTTTGCCAAACAGGGGCTCGGGTTTGACCCAAGCACAAGCAAGAAGAAGGCATCCTCTCAAAAGTGCACAACCCCTCTAAAGGAAACATGTGTACGAGAAGAGCACAAGAAGAAAGGTAAGGTTGTTAGTGGGAAGGCCACAAGGGGCATGCCCACTCTCAACAAGCCAAAAGAGTTTATGCCTCCATCCTATGTACTTCATAAGACTAAGGATGGAGAAGTTTATGCAAAATTTGTTGGTCCTCGAAATGCATTCCGATTCTATGCTATTTGGGTCCCTAAGACCCTTGTGACTAACTTAAGAGGTCCCATTGAAAAATGGGTGCCTCTAACCAAGCCATAATTGTGTGTAGGTTGCCTTCTCCGGTGGAGTAAAATGGGTGACTGATAGTGGATGTACCAATCATATGAACGAACATAGCAAATTGCTCTACGATTTCATGGAAGCTATTCAACCATTTATGAGCATTATGTTAGGTGGAGGATCAAAAGGACAGGTACTCAGGTTGGGCAAGGTGGCTATCACAAATGACATGTCTCTTGCAAATGTCATGCTTGTCCAATCCCTTAAATACCATTTGCTTTCTGTTCGCCAATTGGCTTATGTTGGTTATGATACACTCTTTGGACTAATGGATGTGAAAGTCTTTAAGAGATATACTCTTGAAGTTGCCTTTGTGGGAGAGTTGGATGGCAACCTTTACACGGTTGATTTCTCAAAAGAGAGCACATTCCATGCAACTTTTCTAATGGCCAAGGCCCACAAGGGGTGGCTATGGCATCGCCGGCTAGCCCATGTCGGCATGAGAAATCTTCAAGATCTCTTAAAGGGTAATCACATCCTTAGACTAACAAATGTCTCTTTTGAGAAAGATCGTGTGTGTAGTGCATGCATAGCCGGGAAGCAACATCAATCAAAGCACCCACCCAAGGATATTGTGTCTACTACAAGGCCTTTGGAACTCCTTCATGTGGATCTTTTTGGGCCTCCTTCATGGGATAGTCTTGGTGGAAAAAACTATGGGCTTGTCATTGTTGATGATTACTCAACATATACATGGGTCTTCTTTCTCAAGTCCAAGGACGTGACGAATATCACCTTCATTGCTTTTGCCAAGCAAGCACAATGCAAGTTTGACAAAGAAATCTTGGCAATAAGAAGTGATAATGGCTCTGAGTTCAAGAACTACACCTTGGAAGAATTTCTTAGTGATGAAGGGATTGAGCATCAGTATTCAGCTCCATACACTCCCAACAAAATGGTGTAGCAGAAAGGAAGAACCGCCACATAGTTTTTGGGCCGAGGCTATCAACACCGCATGCCAGTCATCAAACCGGATCTTCCTTCGCACTATATTGGAAAAGACTCCATATGAGCTCCTAACTGGGAACAAGCCAAATGTGAAGTACTTTCATGTATTTGGGTGCAAATGTTTCATCCTCAATAAAAGAGAACAGTTAGGAAAATTTCAATCCATAACCATTGAGGGCATATTTGTTGGCTATGGATCAAACTCTCACGCCAATAGAGTCTACAACAAATCCAATGGATGTGTTGTAGAAACTTGTGACGTGGTGTTTGATGAATTTAATGGCTCCCATGGGGAGCTAGTTGATCTAAGTGATGCAGGTGAAGAAGGTTCTTCTCAAGATATCTTGACCATGGGTGTTGGTGCACTTCTTCCAATGGAACAAGAACCACATGATGATGAAGAAGAAGATGGAAGCTTCACGCATCATCAAACTACTTCAACACCCATACCACCTCAAGCTCCTATTGCTCAACCAATGCCCGTAGACCAAGTACAAGATGATGATCAAGCTCCTTTTCATGATAATCATCAAGAACAAGATCATCCTCAAGGGCAAGAACAAGAAAGTGCAATCATTGACGATCAACCTCAACAAATGCAAGACGAAGAAGAAGATCTTCCACCACACGTTAATGATCCATATGTTGAGGACATGGATGATGGACATGAAGTTGAAACTCGTGAAACTCTTACCTCCATCATGCCTCGAGTGGCCGGTCATGTGGATGTTTACAAAATTCTCACCGGCATATCGGAAGGTAGAGTCACTCGTAAACATTTAACAAACTTTTGTGCTCACTTCTCTTTTGTGTCTAGTGTTGAGACTCTCAAGGTACAAGAGGCATTGATGGACAACGATTAGCTTGTTGCTATGCAACAAGAATTGAACAGTTTTGAACGCAACCAAGTGTGGTCATTAGTCAAGAGGCCAACCACCAAGCACAACGTCATTGGAACAAAATGGATTTTCAAGAACAAGCAAGATGAGCATGGTGTAATCATCCGTAATAAGGCAAGGTTAGTGGCACAAGGGTACTCACAAGTTGATGTTTTGGACTTTGGTGAGACATTTGCCCTCGTTGCCCGTCTTGAATCCATTCACATCTTACTTGCTTATCCTGCTTTCAATGGTTTTACATTACATCAAATGGATGTGAAGAGTGCTTTTCTTAACGGTTCTCTACAAGAGGAAGTATATGTATCACAACCACCTGGGTTCGTTGATCCCGATCACAAAGACTATGTGTATAAACTTCATAAGGCTTTGTATGGCCTCAAACAAGCACCTCGTGCTTGGTATGATCATCTTAGGAAGTTTTTACTCGATGATGGTTTTGTAAGAGGGGTGATCGATCCCACTCTTTTTACTAAGAGGGACAAGGGTGATTTGATCTTATGCCAAATCTATGTAGATGATATCATTTTTGGTTCTCCTAACATTCATTTGTGCAAGAAGTTTGCGGCTTCCATGACCAAGAATTTTGAAATGTCACTCAATGCGGATTTGAAGTTCTTCCTCGGATTTCAAATTCAACAATTTCAAGAAGGAATTTTCTAGTCTCAAGCAAAATACCTCTAGGATATCCTAGAGAAGTTTGGCATGTCTGACGCCAGTCCATGTAAGACACCCATGCCAACCAAAATTGTACTCACTGAAGACACAAATGGTATTCCGTTCGACCCATCTATTTACTACTCTATGATTGGTTCATTGCTTTATCTCTGTGCATCTAGACCAGACATCATGTTTAGTGTATGCATGTGTGCTAGATTTCAAGCTTCCCCTAGGGAAAGCCATAATAAGGCGGTTAAGCATATTCTTAGATACCTTGTTCACACCCCAAAGTTGAGTCTATGGTACTCCAAGGATGCTATGTTTCATCTCATTGGGTACACGGATGCGGATTGGGCTGGAGACAAAGTGGATCGTAAGTCCACCTCCGACGCATGTCAGTTTCTTGGACGCTCCTTGGTAAGTTGGTCCTCGAAGAAACAAAATTGTTTTGCCCTCTCCACCACAGAATTGCAACCGCCAATTGTGCAACTCAATTACTATGGATGAGGAAAACTTTGAAGGATTACGGTATCACCTATAGACATGTGCCTCTTCTATGTGATAATGAAAGTGCCATCAATATTGCTGAGAACCCCAAAGATCATACCCGCACCAAGCACATTGATATTAGGTATCATTTCTTGAGAGATCATGTGGAGAAGGGTGATATTGGCATTGCTCAGGTTGGCACTGATATGCAACTTACAAATATTTTCACCAAGCCATTGGATGAAGCAAGGTTTTTTCAACTTAGGCGTGAACTTGGTATCTTGGAGCTTGACAATATTATGTGAAATCTAGTACCCATTCATGCATGAACTTAATGTCTTGTCTTGATGTAGGCATATAGTTAGGGGGAGACATTCAATTCATGAGTATTCTCACCATACATAAGGCATAAATAGAACAAACACTCTCAAAGTTATCATGGTTCTTGAACTATGGTGCTTTAACATGATGGAGTCGTGACTATGTGCCCAAAGTCTACATCTTTGCGGTACTATGTTTTATATGCTCAAACATGGTGACCTCGGTCACCGCTTGTGAATTGCTTATATGGACCTTTCTTTACCTAATATTGTTGGGTTGTTATTACATCTTAGCATGGCCTTAGTTTACTCAGTTTTTCACCCATTACAATTCTCTAAAACTCCTTGGCGGAGTCTATATCAAATTATATTGGTTGGCCCCTTACAAATCTTTCCCCTGCTTGGTCTCTCTGTCCAGTGGCCGGACATCTGGCTCCTCAGCCGGACATCCGGGCCCTGGGAAAATTTCTTTTACTGCTCATTTCCAGTGGCCGGACATCCGGGCTCTAGCCGGACATCCGGACCCTGAACCTTTTGCTCCCTGACCTCCACATGCCGGATATACGGGCTTGTCCCCGGATGTGCGGCCCATCGCCCGCAGTCACACATAACTGGGGAGGGACTCGGGATTTGGGGGCAGTCCCCCATTCACTCCCGTTCCTCTCCCCATCTCTTCATGTCGCCGACGTCGGGTTGTGCTCCGGCGCTGCCCCGGCCTCCTCCCTCGTCCTCCAGCCCCGATCTCCTGCACACGGCTTCGTCTCCTCTAGAACTACGCTCCATCCAATCCATTTCTTGGGTTGTGGTGTGAATCACTCGGGAGGGCCCCATGTCTTGTGGGATTCACCGCCGGAGTTTCTCATGGCGCGGACCAAGAACTGCGGCCCCGAGCTTCCTTCCCGGGGTATGGGTGCTCTCTCTCTTGCATTCTTCTCTTGATGTGACCAAACCATCTTAGGGTTTCATTATCTCTCATGGCCATCTTGGCGTATATATCTATAGAGATTTGATGTCACTTGCCTAGCCTAAAAATCTCTCTATACTTGGTTAAACAACTTAATCATGGAAATGTCAAGATTTTGATCTACCACTTGGACTTGTCCTATGGTCATGGTTGAAAATGGTCATTCCATGTTTACTTTGCTTTATCCTTATTCATAATTTTTGACTCCTTCTCATCGATACTCTTATCATATATCCGTTATAGTCGATCACCGGCAAGGCTCCACTGACTCTGAGGAACATGCTCAACCTAAGAAGAAGGCGACCACCACCGGACCTAAGAAGAAGACCACCACCACCAAGAAGAAGAAGCGGGCACCATCCACAAGTCCGCCAGCCTCTGATCCGTATGATGAGCACTATGTTGGGGAGGAAGAGGATGACATTGCTCCAAGACACTCTGGTGGCCAGTCAAAACCAGGCACTCAACAGACTCCCGTGCCTCAGGTTCGTGGTGCTGCCATGCCCGTTGTCCATGGTCGTCGCATCTCCATGGAGCTTCCCAACAGCGGGGACCGCCCCACACACGACTTCACCACCATGGGGGCTCGTCCACACCTTCAGTTCCGACGGGATACCAACCCATATGAGATGGTGGCTAATGCCAAGGATCCTCGGTTCCGTACTCGCATGAAGCAAGATCTTTACTCGAGTTTCGTCCATGGTCGTGGGATTGCCTCTCATAAACATCTGGATCTTTAGTTCATGCGTATCATCCTGCCATGTTCCCTGACAACACCGTCAAGATCATTGATGATATGACTCTAGGTCCTGCCATGACCTTCAAGTGTGATTGGAATGAAGCTGCCATCCTTCAATTCTATGCCACCTGCTTCTTTGGGCCAGATAACACACTCACATGGATGACTGATGACACTGTGCTAAGCATCACCTATGACCGCTTTGTTCAGATTTTGGGCTTCTCCGGTGTGGTTCATCAGATTCACAGCATGGATCCTCGCTATAGGCCCAAACAAATTGATGCTAGCAAGGCTCTTCTTAAGCCCATCTCTCTGCTCACTGAAGAGGAATGCGCATATCCACCCAATGAGTCATCTATTTTCCGGTCTCCCTACTACATTCTTTATCAGTGTGTGCTTCAAACTCTCTATCCGAAGAAGGGAGATCGCTCAAGGGCTCGCAACTACTTCATTGATTTGATGGTACGTATGCATGATGCACCTACTGAGCCTCTTGACACCGCTCACTATATTTGGCATGAGATTTGTCTCTCCAGCTTCATTCAGTCGCGTCAATTCCCACATGCTCCATTCATTCAGGCCATAATTGATCACACTGCTCCGTTTGAGGTTGCTAAGATCGTTGGGCATTCCAGTTGGAAGCCTCCCGACCATATGCGCATGGCTGCTCCTGCACCGACTGCTGCACCTCGACCACGTAGGAAGTCTGCTGGTGGGTCTCAGCCCACTGGTTCCTCTGTGCCTTCCTCCTCATCTGCTCCTCGTGGACGCCTTGCCTTGTTCTTAAGCAAGGCTCAGTCTGCTATCATGAAGGCAATCACTTTCAACTATCAGCAGAATCATGATGTTCAGAAGCGCCTCATCATCTCCAAGAATCAGCTCAAGCAACGCCTTTGTGACCGTGGAAGTCCTATGAGTGATGACGATCTGATTCCTGCTGCTCCGTCCTCTTCCACTTTCGGTTTCCCGTCTTGTGACGAGTACGCCGAGTTCTTTGATATTGATGATGATGATGATGATGACATCCGCCAGGAGTGATAGAGTCCGTCTGGTTCTTCGCCCCTTTTTCCTTGTTGCTGTCAAAGGGGGAGAAGTAGTATGTTAGTATGGTCATGCTATGTGTTTGCTATTTGTGTTAGCTATTATTCCAACTTGTTGTTGGTACTTATGGTACTTGATCGTTTGAGACTATGTTATTATCCTTGTGGCTATGAAATGTTTTAGTCTATGTGTTATGATGGTTTCATATGTGCATGTCTCTCACATTTATATCTCTTTGAGCTACATATGCTACCATACGAAGATTGTGTTGTGCATCCTAACATATTCTGTTCTTTTGCTCTCGTGATTGTCAATGCTAAGATTATTTATTGCATCTATGATACTACATGTATGGTTGTCATCAACAAACAAAAAGGGGGAGATTGAAAGAGCAATCATGCCCTTACATCATGTTTTGATGTTGATGACAATATACATGTAGGGGACTAACAATGGTTGTCAAGAAAATCTCAGGTGTTAGCCCCCGGTTCATTGAAGTGTGTGGACCAAGAGCATACAAAGTGATTTTACTCAAGAATAAAGCATAAAAATTTGATTACATATATTTGTTTTCTTGAGTATAGGATCCCGCGCTATTAAGAGGGGATCAATAGGGTTACTTAAAGGCTTGCTCTTGCCACAAACCTCGTTCTCATATATGCACATGCTAAACCTTCATGTTTCTTTCTATGGGCTACCGGATGTCCGGGATTCAAGACGGATGTCCAGGCCACACGTCGGATATCCAGCCTGCTCACCAGATATCCAGGCCTAGCCATCCAGAGAGCACTTTTGTGATGTGTTGCTTGTCGGATGTCCGGCCCTCTACACTGGATGTTCGGGCTCCCAGTGCTCCCCAGATTTCCGGGCTTCCCTGCCGGATGTCCGAGTTGTGCTATCCAGAGGATGTTTTTGATTCGATAAAATTGTCGGATGTCCGGTCATGTGCTGGATGTCCGGGGTTTCCTGACATGCCGGATGTCCGACCCCTCTGTTTTCTGCTTTGCTTCTACCCTGTTCTTCGAATGGCTTGCCAGGCCGGTTATCCGGCCCCTGGCCTGGATGTCCGGCCTGCCCGTTCACTTACACTACAATGGCCACATTTGTGCTCACACTATATATAGCCCTTCTCCCCTATAGGAGAGGGTTGACCATTCACTTTGAGCAAGCCCTAGAACACATTTCACACACACACACTCTCTCTCTCTCACTCTCCAACACCAAATCTTAGATCCCCAAGGTGATGCGGAGCATCCCACGTTCATCCCCATGTACACTCCCACTACTCTCCAAGCCCCAAGTGGACATATGACGAGACCTCGAACAAACGCCATTGGACACAAGGTGAACTCGCTCCTCTCCGAACCTTCACTTCCCACATGTGAGACATGGTTACTACCTCAAATATATGTGCTATGCATGACCAGGAACAAGGAGGAAGACCATGGACAAGACGGCGAGGACACCAAGTACACGGACCAAGAGAAGAAGCTGCCCGAAGTTAGCGGCGGACGTCCGACCAGGACCGGACGTCCGATGACTCCAGTGCTCGGATGACCGGGCCTCCGGACGACCGTGCAGCGACCACCGAATCAATCTGCGGACATCCGAAGAACTCCGGACGTCCGGGACCTCATGAGCCTCCGGACGACCGGCCCCCTCCGGACGTCCGACCGGCGCACCTGAGCCGAATCTACGGATGTCCGAAGAGCTCCGGACGTCCGGACCTTCCGAGCCTCCGGACGGCCGGAACCCTCCGGACGTCCGACGCCTATCTCACAAGATGTATTGGACCGAGTCCATGTATCCTCCACTTACCCCTTCGCGGCCCATGACTATATATACTCCTCCACCTCCTCCTAGTTAGGGTTGGCATTGGATTAGCTCATATTCTTGTGTGAGAGCCTTTGCTCATCCACTTGGCTACTTCTCCACCGAGATCAGGACCTCTTCGCAGAAGATCCCCCAAGCGGATTCAAGACCCCCTTCTAGGGTGGACCCCCTCAAGGCCTCCTCATGGAGAAGAACGGTTACCGTTTGTATCTTACCTTTGTTGATCTTGAATCTCGTGCCACTCTATGCAATCGATAATCTAGCACTTGTGTGATTGATCTCTTGTCGGTTTCGTGATTTCTCTCTCGTTTCTCTCGTGTTCTTCCGCGTGTTCCTCGTGATTCCCCGTAGGATCCGCTCCAACGTGAAAGATCGTCCACGTAGGGTTCCACCCTACATCACAAGGGATTTGAGAGCATTTGAGAAAAGTTGTCCACCCAAGTGATAGATCCACTCCTTCCCCTTCTTTGCACCATAGGAATTCGTGATTTGAGCAAATCTTGAGCTTCTCCCCATCGTTCTTGTTACTCTTTGTCAGGACCCCGATTCCAAGTCACATCGACCTAGCCGGTAACACCTCATATCACTTTGCGGCCTCACGCACGGTATTCCCACGGGTGTCGCCTTACCATGGCCCGGGACCGTTTAAGCCTTTTGGCACATCGTATATGATAGTGTTGCTAGCATCCACATGACAAAGAACCGGGCCGACATGGCTAGTCGTGAACCCAAAGCGGCGCTTAACCTATGGGGACAGGCATACATGAATCACATCGAGCATGTCGGTCGTCAACGTATAAATTCGGGCTGTAACGGCTAACAGGACTCCGGTATTCGGGCTGTAGCGAGGCTAGGCAGGACTCCGAATAACACCGCTGCGTGACATTTCCCGAAGGGACGGACATAAGGAACGAAGTGAAACACATGCCGGCCAGTCAAGTGTCCAAGCGGTAGTCCGGGCTAGCAGGACTCCGGTGAACCGGCCAGAAGCGGACTACTATCGCTCGAAGCACGAGACTACATTTCCCCATATGAGAGGCTGCCAAGGATAAACAACTAGTTTGTCGGATCCCACACATACCAAGCATTTCAAACATACACACAATATGCTCAATATGTGTAGATACAACATGGCATCACAACATAACTCTACGACTCAAATATTTATTCATTAGGCTCCGAGGAGCGAGATATTACAAACATGGGTCTCATGACCCAACACTCGAAGCATACAAGTCAAAGCACAAGCGGAAGCTAAACATGTCTCGAGTACGGACAAGCTGTAAATGAAAAAGGCCGAGAAGCGACTATCTACCAGATCTCGCCGAGGGCACAAGATCGTAGCTGAGGTAACAAGCTAAACGTCAAGTCCAAGCGGAACTACTAGCGAACGTAAGTCTCTCGCAAAACATAAAATAAGCAAACGTGAGTACAAACGTACTCAGCAAGACTTACATCGTAACTAGCTACATATGCATCATTATCAAAAGGGGTGGTGGAGTTTAACCGCAGCAAGCCAGCTTTGACTCGGTGGCTATCACGAACTACGATCGCAAGTAACTCTTTTGAGGTGGCGCACACGAGTCCACATATTCACCATATCAATACACCACTATGGACCCGCTCCCGTCTCCCTACGAGAACGCCATCCATAGCACTCACGCTTATCTTGCGCATTTTAGAGTATCCACTTTCACTTGTCTATGAACTGATATAGGCAACCCAGAAGTCCTTCTCCGTGGACACGGCTATTCGAATAGATCATATTAACCTGCAGGGTGTACTTCTTCACACACGCTCTCACCACTTACCGCCGTTTACACGACATGTACTCGGCAACCTTCAAGCGGAAGCCCAACATGGGTGTCGGCCACGGCCTACCAAAACACTCAAGTCCCAAGTCCGGTTTATCGCCTATTCGGGTTCCATCCGCAGGAGTCGGTGAGGTTTCCCATACAGCCCCGAACGATGTGTGCAGGGTTCCCGAGACACCAAGCAGGCGAATCGGTACACCGGGTCACGGTGCCTACCGCAACACAACCCACCCCTATGGTCAGCGTTGCGGCCCCAAAGATGCTACAAACACTGAAACTACTTGCAACTCTGGACAGAGAACAAGGGTGGTTAAGAAGCCGAGAGGGTCCATTGGTTTCGGGCCCAATGCGTGGTAGTAACTGTTTCATGGATCACAAACACGTAACTCAGTTCACGAGGACGGCTGCAATGAGACAACCCACCATGTACTCCTACATGGCCTCTCACCGCTACCTTTACCAAATTGTGTTCACACACTTAGCTCACACACACAAGAGGACATGTTCACACACCTCCGATTCATTCCCGATGAATCGGACTGACTCAACTCTAAGCAGTAGCAGGCATGACCAACAAGCATGAATGAGTAGGCACAACATGGCTCAAGCAACTCCTACTCATGCTAGTGGGTTTCATCTAATTCTTGTGGAATGACAGGTCATCACGAGAGGATAAAGGGGTTCAGCTACATGCAGCAAGTAACACATGAATCGTTGTTGTCCTAATGCAGTAAAATAGAGCAGGAGCGAGAGAGTGGGATTATATCGGAATGAACAAGGGGTTTTGCTTGCTCGGCACTTACGAAGATAATATAGTTCTTCATCGGTGTCATCGAACAATCGTCGGAACGTCGTCTACTGAGAGGGAACAATTACCGGCAAACAAGAGAGAACACAATCAATGCAATGCACATTCACATGAATGACATGTCATGTTAAGGTACTGAATTCACCTAATGCAATATCTAGCCAAGTTAATTGAAGTGGAATTCAAACAAGAATAAATTCCAACTCCAAATGGTATTTCATAATTTGCCCTAATCATGTTTCATCCTATTCGGTGAGGTTAACTTGTTCAATCATGCATGAAAGTGCCATAAACAGATTCTTCATATTTTTCGATCATTTTTCATATATAAATTATTTAATTTGGAGTTACAGATTAAAAGTTATGAATATTTGAAGTTTGGGGTATTTTAAAATTTCCTGAATTAAATTAAATCCAGAAAATCAATTCTTTGCTGTACTGACGTCGGTGTGACGTCGATGGTCAACGGGACATGGTCCGGGTCAAACCTCGACGGTGGGTCCCACAGTGTCAAGATAATTAGTTTAACTAAAATTAATTAAAACTAATCCTAAATAGTTAGCAGTGGGCCCCACATCATTGACTCGGGAGAGTCAACCAGGGGCCCACCCGTGGTCAAAGTCAAAATCGGCTGCTTAGGCATCTAGTCAGCCAGCCGGACGCCGGCGAGAGTGGTTTTGGCCACTCTGGGACCAAATGGGCATGGAGGGCATCTAGGAGGAGCTGAGGACGAGCCGAAGCTCTTGGTGGAGTTAGCCGGGGTCGGGGTGGCCGGAATCGGCGCCGGCGACGACCTAGGCGGCCGCCGGAGTTCGGCCGAGGTCGAACACGGCGCTAGGGAGCACGGCGAGGCGCGTGGGGTGGCGTTTTGCGCTCCTGTGAGTACGGTGAGGGCGGTGGTGTGCTCGGAAGCGAGCGTGCGCGGTTGTGGCCACGGCTACGCCATGGCCGGTGGCGAGGAGCAATCGGCTCCGGTGGAATTTGGCGTTAGCGAGAGGAAAGGAGCCAGGGGAGAGAGGGGTTCGACGCAGCGGCTCACAGCGCGTCCGATGGCGTCGTCGGCGAGGTCGGGGACGGTCCGGAGCCGACGAATCGGGCGACGGCGACCGGCAGGTCCGCGGAGGGAAAAAGCATCGGGGCGGCGCTTCGAGGCTTCTCCGGTCGCATGTGACGGCGGGGAGGGCGAGGGCGGCACGGCGGAGCTCTTGAGCTGGTCGGGGAGGCAAGGGGAAGGCGGTGGCAGCTTGAGCGGCAGTGGCGGCAGGGCCGCTGGTGTGGCGGGAGAGAGGGAGCAGAGGAGAGGGAGCGGTCCAGAGGGAGTGGGGAGAACGAGGGAGGCTCTGGGTGCCTCCGTGGCGTCGCGAGGTGTCGGGAGGCTGCCACCATGGCGAGGAGGTGGGGGGCTCTCGACATGGCCACGCCTCGCCCTCGCCTCTCTTGGCAGAGGAAGGCGATGACGCGGGGTAGGTGGGCTGGGCCGCTGGAGTTGGGCCAGGTGGGCTGAGAGGTGAGCGCCAGGTAGTCCCTCTCTCTCTCTCTCTCTCTCTCTCTCTCTCTCTCTCTTTATTATTTGTTTTGGTTTTCTAATTTTCTGTAAACTGTTGGGCTTTGTTAAAAATACTAAATCAATCCCAAAATTCATGCCACTGCTCATGACCACTGTTGGAAATATATCCCACAGTAAACATTTCAGTTTGGGATTATTTGAGCATTCTAATTATTTATTAGCATTTAAATGCCCAAATGCAAATACTTAATAAATTAATCCAGTGACCAAATATGTCATGAAAAATGTGCAACACCTCTGGTTATGGATTAAAACATTTTTCCAGAAATGATGAACATTTTTGAAGGCCATTTGGATTACTGAAAATATTTTGAAGTTGAACCTATTTGCATTATTTTGGTGCTAGGGGTTTAGGCAATCCCCATTTCAATTTTCTTAGAAATTTAAACATGATGCGTGGATGCAATGCCACTAGCTACAAGCAAGCTCTAGGGCTGTGACACTCTTGGAGGTTGGAGACTCCTAGGCGGTAGGAGTTATTCGGAGAGGAATCATTTGTTGTGATTACCCCCGGAAAGTTTGTGAGGGTTTGGAGACCACCCCAAGTTCTAGCACTAGTGGTTGAGAAACGCCTTCGTGGTGTTGTCACAAAGAGAGAATAGGGTGAGCCTTCGTGGCATTGGTGTGCCTTCGTCGTAACATCCACCTCTCTAAACGGTGATGTATCTTCCTTCCAAGGAAGTGAACATCGGCATACATCCTCGTCTCTTGGAGTTGGCAGTTATCCCTAACCCTAAGTTCCTACTTGTGGTTACTTGTCTCTTAGTCTTACTTATATCATATTGTGCTTGCTTACTCTCCTACTTGTGTTACTTGGTTACCTTGCTTAGCTCCTATCATCACACTTGCAATTGTTAAGCTAAACTTCGTATTCTGCATTATTGCCTAAAATTGCTAAGTAACAATTAAAATTTGTAATTGTACCTATTCAACCCCCCCCCCCCCCTCTAGGTCCATCTCGATCCTTTTAGCCTTCCTATTTGCTACCAAGGTTTAACCCTATGACAGCGAACTTCTCCGGGTGCACCGGATCCAAGATGATCCTCTTGGTCTCTTTGGCCGGCTGGAAGGAGGCCTCGCCTTCAGTGTCCTTGGGATCAGTGGGCATTTCCGGCTACTTGGCAGCCATGGCTACCACCAGGTCAAGGAGCCTCTTCTCTTCGGCGATGACAAGGGACTCGGCCAGCCGGCTGTTAGCTGCGGCGCACTCTAGCGACTTCTCGTAGTCGCCAAAGACGGTGATGATGCCCTTGGAACCCGGCATCTTGACCTTCAGGTACGCATAGAGCGGGACCATCATGAACTTGGCTAGCGCAGGTCGGCCCAAAAGCACGTGGTAGGGGATGTCCAGATCAACCACCTCGAACTAGATTGGCTTGCGACGGAAGTGGGTCTTGTCGCCGAACATGACATCTATCTTGATCTTGTCGATTGGAGAGTAGTGAAGGCCGGGAACGATGCCATGGAAGACAGTCCGGTTGGGCTGGAGCTGCTTCGCCTTGATGCCCAACCGCTCCATGGTTTGGCGGTAGAGGATGCTGATGTTGCTACTGCTGTCTATCAGGACTCGGGTGAAGCCGCAGGTCCGCCTCTCCGTTGAGAAGGTGGACTCTAGCACTAGGGCGTATGCACCCGACGATGGTATCATGGTCAGGTGGTCTTCACGGCTCCAGGTGACGGGCCTCTCAGACCAGTGCATGAACTGAGGGACCTCCGAGGCGACAACATTCACCTCGCGGTGCTGCTGCCGTCTGTTGTGCTTGTCGTTGGCTTCACTGGTGAAGACGATGTAGGTGGTGATCTCGTTGGGGAACTCATCTTTGTGCATGCTGGCAGGTACGGCCGGCTGCTGAATAGCCGGGGCCGCCTGGCCAGCTGCTGGAGGGGGCGGCAGGGCCTCACCCTTAGCGATCCGGGTGAGCCAGTTGCACTTCCAGGTGCTGTGGTTAAACAACTTCACGCTGGTGTGGAACTTGCACGTGGCATCGAGGGCCTGCTCAAAGGACAAGGCAGCCTGCCAGGCACCCTTGCCGCCCCGCTGACGCTTCGGGCCGGGCTGTCCGGCCGGTTGCTGATCCTCGACAGCTGCCACTTGCCGGCTATTGGAAGCCGGATGCTGGGCCTTGCGCTTGTTGTTGTTTGGCTGTTTGTGTCGGTTGGTGTCACCAGCCAGCGTTTGAGAACTCGACTAGATCACCTTGCTGGACATGTCAACCCGGATCTCCAACTTCATGGAGGAGTCAGCCGTGGCGTATTTGTCCGCCACAACCAGAAGCTCATCCAAGGTAGCCCTCTTTGCACCCGGCGATGAAGTACTCGATGGCTTGCACCTCCTGGACCCCCTCGCAGGAGTTGCGCAACTCGGCCCAGCACGTTAGGTAGTCGCGTGTGGACTTGGTTGGCCCCTAGACGCACATGGAGAGTTGGCAAGGCATGGGGGGCGCTTGTACATGCTGGTGAAGTTGCGGACGAAGGTGTCGCTGTAATCCAACCAGTTGTTGATGTTGCTGGGCTTGAGGTTGTTCAGCCATGTCCGGGCGGTGCCCTGGAGCATGAGCGAAACATACTTCATGGCAACGCGCTTGTTTCCATTTGCTATGCTGACGGCTGTGGAGTAGTCGATCAGCCAGTCTTCCGGCTTCATGGAGCCGGTGTACTTGGGAGTGTCTCGAGGGAGCGTGAACCCTCTAGGGAAGGGTTCATCACGGATGCAGGGGCCGAAGCAGGCCGGACCGATCGTGTCCTTCTCCTCCACTGCCAGGGACCGAGCCAGCTGCTCGATCCGGCGACGGGCGTCATTTTTGTCGACTGCTTCGCGGGGGCCTAGCCGGCCGCTGAGCGTCAGGTGATCAGGCGGTGGTGGAGATGCCGCCATCTCCCTTCGAGGAGGCGGAAGCTCCTCCGACCGGCGCCGAACCTCCAGGTTCTGGGGGTCTTGCTGGCTGGCTACAATCATGCCACGAGAGCGCCGGCTGCGGCTAGCAGCCGGCTCTGGGTCCCGCTGATCGCAGCCGCCACCGCTAGGGGACCGGGAGGTCACTCCATTCTCACGATGGGGCAGGTGGTTTTTGGCCTGTCGGCTGGTTCCCATAGTGATGTTGCTCGCATCTTGCTACGCATTCGTAGTGTTGAGGAGCTCCTAGAGGTGGTCCCTCTGGCTGCGCCGCTCATCGCCCTCTAGGTGATCGAGTTCATCTGCGGCCGCCTGGGCGATCCGCATGTTTTGCGGCGGGGTCTTGTAGACGGGGCGTCCGATTCCCAGCATGTTGGCGATCGCAGCACCGTGTTGCCGGATGGCACCGGCCCGGCTGGGTTCAGCCGCAGCCGGCGTGCCACCAACCACATGGTCGATCTCGCGCTGAGTGGTCTCAGCGCGACGTTTTAGGGCCGCCATCTTGGTGGTGCTGTGGAAGAGCTTGGCACGCAACTCTTCCAGCTCCTCCGGGCTGGCATCAGCACAGACAGGAGTCGCTAGGGCTTGGATGGTCGCCTCCAGCGGGTCCCAGGCCGCTGCGCCAGAGCGATGGCTGTCGCAAGTGACCATCACCTCTTCGAAGACGCCGGCGTCGAGTGTGCTGGCAGGGACATCAATGGCGGCAGGAGGGAGTGGGTCGTTGACGACCACCATGTCGCGGGGAAGTCATCGGTGGTGGCTGCATCAGCGAGGGAGAGCTTGTCGAAGAGTTCGTCGAGGCAATTCATGGGGGAGGTGGCCTCCTCAGCGGGCGATGCACCGAGGCTGGCGCAGGCGGGCGCATCAGCCTGGCTGATCGCGTCAGCAGCAACGTGCTCGCCGATGACGAAAAGGGTTCCTGTTACGTGTCTTTGGCCGACACCGTGGATGGCCCCACGGTGGGCGCCAACTGTCGTGGTAATCTCACGTCAGATGCCAGGGGGTGGCTTACCATGGATGGGGCCAAAATAACGTCGTCGGGTCCTGGAGGCGGGAGTGAGCACGAGCTCGGGCGGACGTGAGATGTACCCAGGTTCAAGGCTCTCCGGAGAGATGAAACCCCTACTCCTGCTCTACGGGGTCTCCGCATGATGACTATGATCACAAAGAGTACAAGGGTGCTCCTAGAGCTGTATTGCTAGAGGAGGAAGAAGGACAAGGCTAGCTCTCTTTTCTCCCTAGCTGTGTGTGTGGTGGAATGAGGTTGGAACCCTTTGCACGGGTGAGGCCTGGGGGGTTTTGTTGGAGATATGCCCTAGAGGCAATCATGTATGATGATATTTCCCATGTGTTTATGAATAAAGATAGTCCCTAGACATTATCAATGATGTGTATCAGCAAGTACGTGACTTGTTTGTGGGACTATGCATTGTATGATGACTGTCCTAAAGGTCCCTAGTCGAAAGGGTTGTGTGGACGAACAGCCGACTAGACTAGCATATGACACGGTCGATGTCTTGGTCTCACTAGCCATGTAGCATTGGATGCTAACCGGATAATATGGACTTGGAAAGGTCTGGTCGGATTTGACGTAGTCGGATCCGAGTCGAGATAAGGTCCGAGTCGGACAGACGCAACTATGAGATGCGGCGAAATGTCATCTGTCAGTCTCTATTACAACATACGTTCTATGTCCTAAGACCTGAGCTGACACATGTACTTGGTATGGTGACAGGCCTGCTTTGGGCCGACCAAACGCTACTCCGTAACTGGGTAGTTACAAAGGTAGGTTCGAGCTTGTCCGATCTCATCTTTGCGAGACATGGTCGAGCAAGATGGGATTTGCCCCTCCGATTAGGAGAGATATACTCTGGGCCCCTCGTGTCATCCCACCAGGATAAGCATGGCCATGCGACAAGGATTATGAGATAATCCGGATAGTGGTCGGAATCACTGGAGCGAGAAAGAGGTCGGGCTATCACAAGGATGACAATCTCGCCTTGAGCCCGACAACATATATCGTGTGGCAAAGGGAACAGAAGTGTGACACGTTGTATAGGTTCGCCTAACCAGCTTCATAGTCTGCTTGGTGTTCGGCATTGTAACACCCACGATGCGGCTATATCTCCCATGTGTCGAAGCACGACTTAGAGGCATAACCGCATTGTGGTTTTGTCGCAAAAAGGGTCATCTTCACACAATCCCATGTAATGAACAAGAAAGGGATAAAGAGTTGGCTTACAATCGCCACTTCACACAAGTACTTAAACAGATCATACATCATTCAGAGTACACACATAGTCCGACTACGGACAAATCCAAATGAAAAGATGTCACGACCGGTTTTCCAATAAAATGCTTATTGAGAAACCGACCTTTTGAGTCCAGTACGAGGAAAATCCTCCTGACTGGTAGACAAAATCTTGATACAATAACCAAGTAGCATTAGAATATATTAGAGGGTCGAGCTGGGGTGCTCAACCATTTATTACAAGCATGCCAATAATTATACATAATGGTGGATATGACACAATGGAGTGGTGGCATACTACTGACTCGAGGTAAAGTGGTAGTGGAATAACACAGTGGAGTGGATAATATGACTCCTACACTGGCGGCTCATCGAAAGGCCGAGGTGAGGCTCGATGAATTTATTTGGGTAGCGGAAGCGGAAGTAACATAGTGACCAATCCAGGTCGCACGAGACCGACTGGGATTCCTCTAGGCGTCGGACTCGCTATCGAACTCTTCATCCATGAGATCGCTTTTCACAAGATCTGGCCAAATCAACAAGCCAGGTGAGTACTTTGAAAGTACATGCAAGACAGTTCGGACATAAGATATAACAAATGCATGCATGAATGCGTCATGAGCAATAAGTAATGTACATTCCAATGATGAACTTGCACGGCATCATTTAGCAATAAGGAAGTTAGGCGGTAGTAATAATAACTGAAAGCCGATCGGGTGTCTGAAGCGACGCCTCGAAGGGTGAACAAACAAATAAATCATGCCACAGTCGGGCGTCTGAGCGACACCACATAAAGGGCTTATATTGAAAGTAGGAAATATGTGTGCCGCAGTCGGACGTCTGAGCGACATCGTAGAAAGGGCTTATATCAAAAGTAAATAATAACAATGCCACAGTCGGACGTCTGAGCGACATCGCAGAAAGGGCTTATATCAAAAGTAAATAATAACAATGCCGCAGTCGGACATCTGAGCGACATCGCAGAAAGGGCTTATATCAAAACAAAATAATAACAATGCCGCAGTCGGACGTCTGAGCGACATCGCAGAAAGGGCTAATATCAAAAGTAAATAATAACAATGCCGCAGTCGGATGTCTGAGCGACATCACAGAAAGGGCTTATATCAAAAGTAAATAATAACAGTGCCGCAGTCGGACGTCTGAGCGACATCGCAGAAAGGGCTTAAAATTCACTTTTCATATCTGTTAACTTGCTAGAAATAGTACCCATAGGAAAATATTCAACACAAGATAATAAACGGGTTAGTTCATCCATAGAAAATAAACATTTAATCGGACTTAACACTCATGTGGTTCTCCGGAGTTTCTGTCACCGAGACTGACACTTGACAAGATAAGGTGAACACAGTACTTGGACATGTATAAGATGATTTCAAGGATTTTTGACTCTGTAGAGTTTGTACTAAATTACCCACAGCCAACGGATTTCCGTACTCACAGGGACTAGTTCTGTTTACGGTATTTCGGAGGAAACACATCTAACCAGTACACACCCATCCCACCTTACGTTGCGGGAATCACCACGAACAGCGTTCAAGAAATACTTTGAGACGGGAGATCACAATCTCGAATAGCATGGGATCAAATTTATATCTGGCAGCGCTCTAAGGGTGCCCCTCTCGGTCCCAACTGAAACACCCATGCCCCCGACCGGATGATAGGCTTTAATCCAGGGCCATGGAACCCTCATCCCGGCCTCTCGATTTGGTGTGTACCAGAAAGCGGTTTGCAACTTACTAAGCCATATTTCCTTGCGGAAAAACATGTGGTAGTACAGGAGGAAAACGGAAGGAAACTGGACCGATTCATGTTGACACTGGTCAAACAGTCAGGCAAAAGACTGGCATGATACAACACGGCCATCTTACCCATTCTTACGCCATCACATGGCCATGCAAACTCGTATCCAATATCTTATGGATTTTCGCAACTCACTTGCCTCCATTTTTGCATGTAATATGACATTCATCGAGGTGCTCATGATCATGCCATACAACTACTTAATGCAAACATGCCAAAACACTCATCATATCGAAAGTTCAAACATGCTTGCCTGGTTCGGAGTAGTCGGGGCCTAGCTCGGTGAAGTTCGCGGTTCTGTCACCTCCTTCGGTATCTACGGTATACAAAAATACACGCGCTATCGTAAATACTGTGAGGTGTACATAAATATACCAAATATTTTTCAAATAAATCTTATAAAAAACTGGACAAAATTCTGAAGAGGACAGAAAAAGAATCACTCAAAAATCCTTTTCTGTTTAAAAGTTATAAGTGTTTTGGTCCAAGGACCTCTCTGTAATGAAACAGAAACTTCCTAGGGGGCTACGCAGAAAAGTCCAGAAAACGATTCAGACTGGAAAGCGCATTTTGCCCGAATACTCTTTCAGAAAACAGTTCGTTTCAAAAGAAATGAGAGACTGACAGGCGGGTCCCACCCGTCAGGTTTAAAATTCAAACGGGGAAAACGGGGCTCGTCGGCGCCCGAGGGTTGCGGTGGTCGCCGGCGGCGATCCACGGCGAGGCAGGGGTATCGGGTGGTACCTCGTGTTCAGTGCATCCTTCCGCGTCGGTGGGTGGTGGTGGTGGCGTCGGCGAGCACTACGTCGACGGCGGCCCTTGCTCCGGCGGACGGCAGTTCGGGAGGGGTTGGATCTCATCGGAGAGTGCTGCGAAGGGCAAATTGAAGTGGGGGTTAGACTTCTGGGTGCTCGAGGGGGTTGCTGACGAGGTTAGGGTGCCGGGGATGGCCTCACTAGAGTGAATCGAGGTGGAGGCCAAGGCGGAACGGGGCGGCCGGAGTTGGGGGAGGAGACCTCCTCGAGGTCCTCCTAGTGGCCTGGCGGAGTGTTGGTGAGGTACAGAGGTGGTGCATGCTCGAGGGCGAGCTCGGGGCCCCTTGTTATAGGTGATCCGAGGTGATGGCCGTGAACGGAGTTCTCCGGCGAAGGATACGGCAGCACAGGGCTTGGTCGGGGTGGTTTAGTGGTTAAGCGTCGTCGTGGAGGTCCACTGGCTCCATTTAGGCACTAAACGAGCTTGGATCAGAAGCTTTGGGGGTTTCAACTAACGGGTGGCGCGGGCCCGTCGGCAGAGGGCGTGCTCGTGCTTGCCGGGCCACGGCGACGGTGCGGCGGGAGTGCGCTGGCATGCATGAGCCACGCGGAGGGCCAGGGAGCGATGGGCGACGCCGGGTGGCGTGGCGAGCTGGCTCGGGCCCTCGCTGGCCGCCACGGGTGGCGCAGCCACCGCAGAAACTGCCAACGCTGGCGAGGCTCGCCGTCATCGGCGCTCGCATCCGTCCAAGGGGTGTGCGGCGCTGCCAGTGGAGGAGAGGTCAGGCGAACGCGCCAGTATGCATCGTTGATGTGTGACTGATCTCGCGAAGAAAGCGACATCAATTCACTGAATCTCTGAATTTCTCCGAAAGTGCAAAGTAACAAAGCAGGCCGTGTGTTCGATGTAATGATTTTGGTATGTGGGAGGTTCTCCTTGAGCTGATTTTTGGTGCAGTGGCCTCTCATTGCAACTGGGGGTTGCCTGAATTTTGGTGGAATTTTTGGAGAAGAGGAGATATGAATTTCACCAAATTTGACAAATCTGGTCGAAACTTGCAGAAGCTGAAACTTGAAAATTTTGAAAAGAAGAAGAGTGGATCTTGATGGTTCTAGGTTGTGGGTGCTAGGGACTATCTAGAGGAGTTGGTTTGAAATCAAGGTTCAAAGGCAACTAGGTACTTGCTTTGCAAATCACCTAGGCTCAGAATAATGGACAGAATTGTTTTGGGGAAAGAAATAAATGAAATAAAATCCAAAAATGAGTTGGACTTGTTGGGACAGAATATTTGGATTGCCCCAAAGTGGAAGGAGGGGTTTTCGGAAGATTTACCACATGAGGCAAGATAAAACCATGGGTGGTTTCAATATAAGAGAAGACCCAAAACTCCTAGGGTTTTCTTTTAAAAGAAAATAAATCCCAAAAAAAATATTTGAGAAGGGGAGAATCAGAAGAAAGGTTTTTAATAACCAACACCAGAGTTGAAGAAGATGCCAAAATAAAATCCTTTGCCAAAGGGGAAAATTTTGAGAGAGAGATTTTTGGAAGGGTTTAAATGACCTTCTTCAAAACCAACAAAGTTTTTGATGAAAACCAACTAAAAATTTTGGAGTGTCACAACACCTACCCCCTTAGGAAAAATCTCGTCCCCGAGATTTCAGCTGATCCTCAAATAAATGTGGGTGCTCTGTCCGAAGAAAATCCTCCCTTTCCCAAGTGGCTTCACTCTGGGGTGTGATTGCTCCAATCGAACTCGAAAAACTTGATGGTTTTCTGTCGGGTCCTCCTTTCAGACTCCTCCAAGATTTTTATTGGATGCTCCCGATATGTGAGGTCTGGCTACACGTCAATGTTTTCATGGGGTACCTGCTTCTTTGGGTTGCTTACGCACTTCCTCAACTGCGAGACATGGAACACGTCGTGGACGTCGGATAAATCTTCGGGTAAGTCTAGCTGGTAGGCTACCGTGCCTTTCCGTGCCATTATGTAGAATGGTCCGATGAATCTTGGTGCTAGCTTCCCCTTAATCTTGAATCGTTGTAGGCCCCTCATAGGAGATACCCGTAGGTACACAAACTCACCGGGTTCAAAACTGACTCCCCGATGTTTTTGATCGTAATAACTCTTCTGTCGACTTTGGGCTGTCTTGAGTCGATCCTTAATCACTTTAACTTTATCTTCAGCCTCCTTGATCATGTCTGGGCCGAAGATATGGCTGTCTCCGGTTTCTGACCAATTTAGCGGGGTACGACATCTCCGCCGTCTGAGCCTCAAATGGTGCCATTTGCAGGCTGGCTTAATGCTTGTTGTTGTATCACGTAACTTCTGCGTATGGTAAGCTTTCTTCCCAACTGGTCCCATAGGTGAGGACACATGCTCTTAGCATGTCTTCTAGAATTTGGTTTACGCGTTCGGTTTGTCCATCGATGCAGGGTGGTATGCGATCTTGAACGCCGGTTGAGTTCCCAGAACTTGTTGTAAGTGATCCCAAAATCGGGAAATAAATTGAGTGCCTACATGCGATATTATTGTCTTTGGAACTCCATGTAAGCCACGATGCGGGAGAGATAAAGTCCAGCAAGCTTAAAGTGGTGTGGGTTGTCTTCACGGGGATGAAGTGTGCTACTTTAGTCAGTCTATCAGTGATGACCCATATGGCATCATTTCCGTGCCGTGACCGAGGTAGCCCAACAATAAATTCCATTCCAATCTCGTCCCATTTCCACTCGGGTATTTAATTTGGCTGCAAAAGTCCGGCCGGTTTCTGGTGCTCGACCTTGATGCGTTGACAAGAGTCACAACATGCGATGAACGTGGATATGTCCCTTTTTAGACCGTGCCACCAAAAAAATTCCTGAATATCCTTGTACATTTTTGTCCCTCCAGGATGGATTGAATACGGGGCGGTGTGGCCTTCAGCTAAGATCTGTTGTTTAAGGTCCTTGATATTTGGTACGCAAAGTCTATTCCCGTACCACAATATTCCTGCTCGTCGATAACGAATTCTGAGGCCTTGCCCAAACTCACTTTCCGTTTAATGCCTTCAATGCTGGGGTGTCCATGCTGAGCCTCTTTAATCTTGTCCATCAAGGTAGGCTGCATTTCTAAATTCGATATGCTGCCTTCGGTAACTACCAGCAAGTTCAGTTTATCAAACTCCTGCCGGAATTCAGGTCTCAGGTGGGGTAGGTTGTCGTTGTTTGGGCTATGGTTCCGACTTAGAGCGTCTGCCACTACATTTGCTTTTCCTGGATGTTAGTGGATTCCAACGTCATAATCCTTCACTAATTCCAACCAGCGTCGTTGCCGTAAATTCAGTTCTGGTTGTGTGAAAATATACTTGAGGCTCTTATGGTCCGTGTATATTTCTAGCGATTTCAAGTAAAAAGTGTCTCCATTCCTTTAGTGCATGAATAATCGCCGCTAACTCCAGGTCATGAGTAGGATAATTTTCCTCAAGCTTGCGAAGTTATGCGGAGACATATGCGACTACCTTGCCTTCTTGCATCAACACGCATCCGAGGCCCTTTCGGGATGCGTCACAATACACCTCAAAATTCTTGTGTATGTCCGGCACAATCAATCTTGGTGTCGTTAATTTCCTTTTTAATTCTTGGAAACTTTTCTCGCAAACTTCCGTCCATTCAAACTTCTTGTCTTTCTTGAGTAGCTGCGTCATTGGCTTTGCTATGGTGGAGAATCCTTCAATAAATCTTTGGTAGTATCCTGCCATTCCCAAGAAACTTCAGACGTCACATTCTGTTGGCTGGTGGTTTCCAAATGGCACGGCCTTTGACTTTTTCCGGGTTCACGGCAATACCCTCTTGGGTTAGTACGTGGCCCAGAAAACCTACTTGCCTTAGCCAAAATTCACACTTGCTGAATTTAGCGTACAATTGATGTTTCCTGAGTTACCCTAGTACCATTCGGAGATGTTCAGCGTGCTCTTCTGGTGTCTTGGAGTATATCAGAATATCGTCGATAAATACCACAACAAACTTGTCCATAAACTTCATAAATACTTTGTTCATGAGGAGAACAAAATATGCGGGGGCGTTCGTTAGTCCAAATGGCATTACGGTGAACTCATATAATCTGTATCTGGAGGTGAATGCCGTCTTGGGAATATCTTCTATTCGTACCTTTAACTGATGGTATCCCGACCTCAAGTCAATTTTTGAGAATACCTTGGCCTGAGCGAGCTGATCAAATAAATCATTTATACGTGGCATCGGGTATTTGTTCTTGATTGTGACCATGTTAAGCGCTCGATAGTCTATACACAATCTCAGAGTTCCATCCTTCTTTTTGGCAAATAAAATTGGTGAACCCCATGATGAGGAGCTGGCTCGTATATATCCTTTGTCCAATAATTCTTTTATTTGCTTCTTCGGTTCTACCAATTCGGATGGTGCCATTCTGTATGATTTCTTGTATATGGGGGCGGTTCCTGGTGCTAGCTCAATGCTGAATTCTATCTCTCGGTCTGGTGGCATGCCTGGTAGTTCTTCGGGAAATATGTCTGGAAATTCACACACTACTGGAACCTTGCTTAATTCAGAAATATCCACTTTGTTCAATCTCGGTTGCCGGGATATTTTTCTTTCTTTGGCTGAAACTTTTATTGTCTTCCGGTGGTGGTGGGTGAGAATTACGTTCCGGTTGAAGCAGTCAATAAAACCTTTGTTGGTGGTTAACCAATCCATCCCTAAGATTACATCTAGTCCTTTATTTTCCAACACAATAAGATTGACGTGAAACTTCAACCCTTCAAACTCAATAACCACAACTTGGCAATAACTCTGGGTAACTTGCTTAATCCCAGGGGACTTGACGATCATAGATTTTTCCAAGGGAAGCATCGAAAAATTATTTTGCAAGGCAAAACTTTTCGAAATGAATGAGTGAGAAGCTCCAGAACCAAACAAAACCATGGCAGGTATTGTGTTGACAGGGAACATACCGAATACGATGTCTGGGGCATTCTGTGCTTCCTCTTTGGTCACGTGGTTCAAATGACCCTTCTTGTGGTTGTTATTTGGGTTGAAATTGTTGCGCTTTGGCGCCGAATTATTGCCTCCGTTGTTCGGCTTTGGGGTCGAATTCCTTGGCTTGGGGCACTGCTTGGCATACTGCCCTTCTTCTCCACAAGCGTAGCTAGTAACGCCTGGGCGGAATGTGAACTCCTTGTCCCTTGCATGGAAATTCTTGATTGGGCGTGAGACGTTTGTCGTGGGTTTGGGTGTCCCACCTTTCTGAAAATCTGTCTTGTTGCGATGGTTGCGAGCATGATTAGTCTGGTCCCTTTTTCGCTTGCGGAAATCTTCCAAGCTGTGTCTCTCATTTTCCAAGGTAATGGCCTTATCCACCAGCGTTTTAAAATCTGGAAAGGTGTGCACAACCAGCTGGCATTTAAGCGCGGGCGACAGACCGTCTCGAAATTTTTCCATCTTTTTGCTTTCAAACATACGCTCCTCGTTGGCGTAGCGAGACAACAGAGTAAATTGACCGTTGTATTCTGACACCGTCATGGTCCTTTGTTTGAGGTCATCAAATTCTCTCTTCTTGATCTTCATAAGACTTTTAGGAATATGTTCCCCATGAAAACCTTCTTTGAACTCCTCCCAGGTTATATTATTTTCGTTGGGGTGCATGTGTAGGAAATTTTCCCACCACGATGCAGCTGCTCTAGTGAGATAGTGCGGTGCATATAGCACTTTCTCAAGATCTGAACACTGGGCAATAATTAATTTTCTTTCCATGTCTCGAAGCCAGTCCTCGGCCTCAAGAGGTTTGTCAGTATGAGAAAATGTTGGGGGACGCGTCTTCGTAGCTCGAGATAATTTTGATTGCTGCTCATACACATCCATGGTGATTTCCCATATTGATGACTTGGTTCATCATTTCCTGATGTTGTTGCTGACTTTGCTCATAAAGATGGCACATTTGGGAAAGTGATGTTTCACCGTCCTGTTGACTTGACTGCCCTTACAATGTGAAATTGTTGCTTGGTTGAGTGCCATAATTTTGCTCTGGCGGAGTTGGCATGGAGCGCGTCCAAGGACGAGACATTGTTCACTCTGGGGATATATTTTGTAAAACCCATAAGAAAAGAAATTGAGTCGCAAAAGTCAATAAAATCATGAAGACGGAAAAAGTCTTAAATGCTCCAAGATTTTTCAAGAGAATAAACGTTTGCGCACGGAGAAGGACTGCTCATTACATATCTTACACGCAAGCAGTAATTATACAATACATCACTTAGGATATGCGTACATATTCCTGACATGTTATTTAGGATAGTGCACTTCTCCCAGTTCCTACATTATGCGCAAACAAGCTACTTCTCACAGCCTATGTACATATAAACATATCGTACAAGTCGGTACATCACATTGCGGCTAAGCGTGCATCGATCGGAGATGGTAAGGATTTCCCTTGGCCTGGCCGAGGGTGAGGCTTGATCAGTGGGGACTCAACCTCCTCCTCGCTAATAGGCTCCAGACGTGAAGTGATGCGCTGAGTTGGTGGAGCTGGCGCCCTATCTTGGGACAACACGAACATGAGTGGGCGCAAGGGGTGGTGCGAGCAGGCTGGAATAGGCGCAATGACTTGGTTGAACTCCTCAGTGGTAGGCAGGCGACGAGTAGTGGCGAGAGTAGTAGGTGCAAAAGATGTCGATGACGTGACGAATGTCAGTAGCGGTGCGGTGCGCAGGAGCTCCCTCCTGTTGGCGGCACAGCCATGGACTGAGTCCATGCGGGCAGCCACAAGGTCGTCCACCAGGTTGTCGAAGGCTGCCTCTAGAGCCCGGAGATACTCGATAAGCATCTCAAAAGCCTCGTCTCGTTCTCCTCTGGGGCAAGAGAACGCGTAGTGACAGGTGTATGGCACGTGACATGGAAGGTAGCGGTAACGACGAGTCTTCATCGAAGGAAGGATATCCCTGAGACGAGCTATCGCCTCACGGGTTGCCATCTGCATCGCATGCTTCTCCATAGGCATGCCTCTCCCCAAGAACCGGAAACGGCGTAACCCAACACGCCCTCCCTTGAATTGCACCGTGGCTTGGTGCATGGTTAGACTGTTGTTGACCTTGTGCTGAGAGAGTGTGAAGACTGGGCGCATAGATGGCCCCATCGCGACTTGGACGATGAAGGAGAGAAGCTTGATGAACCCATCGGGCATGTTGGCGAACATCTATGACTCGCAGTTGTTGCCAGCCATCTACAAAAGTAGGCAAAAATTCTGAGTGGTCAGATCATAAATTTATGCTGACTGTCAGAAATTGACTACATTTGTAAAAATATGAATTAGCTATATTATGCTAATAACCGATTAGCGATCGCACCTAGTGGCTTCCTACAGTCACCGCTCGGTACCAAGCTTGTCACGACCGGTTTTCCAATAAAATGCTTATTGAGAAACCGACCTTTTGAGTCCAGTACGAGGAAAATCCTCCTGACCGGTAGATAAAATCTTGATAAAGCCAGTAGCATTAGAATATATTACATGGTCGAGCTGGGGTGCTCAACCATTTATTACAAGCACGCCAATAATCATACATAATGGTGGATATGACACAATGGAGTGGTGGCATACTACTGACTCGAGGTAAAGTGGTAGTGGAATAACACAGTGGAGTGGATAATATGACTCCTACACTGGCGGCTCATCGAGCGTCGAGGTGAGGCTCGATGAATTTATTTGGGTAGCGGAAGCGGAAGTAACATAGTGACCAATCCAGGGTCGCACGAGACTGACTGGGATTCCTCTAGGCGTCGGACTCGCTATCGAACTCTTCATCCATGAGATCGCCTTCGTGAGCATCTGGCCAAATCAACAAGCCAGGTGAGTACTTTGAAAGTACTCGCAAGAAAGTTCAGACATAAGATATAACAAATGCATGCATGAATGCCTCATGAGCAATAAGTAATGTACATTCCAATGATGAACTTGCATGACATCATTTAGCAATAAGGAAGCTAGGCGGTAGTAATAATAACTGAAAGCCGATCGCGGGTGTCTGAAGCAACGCCTCGAAGGGTGAACAAATAAATAAATCATGCCACAGTCGGGCGTCTGAGCGACACCACATAAAGGGCTTATATTGAAAGTAAGAAATATGCGTGCCGCAGTCGGACGTCTGAGTGACATCGCAGAAAGGGCTTATATCAAAAGTAAATAATAACAATGCCGCTGTCGGACGTCTGAGCGACATCGCGGAAAGGGCTTATATCAAAAGTAAATAATAACAATGCCGCAGTTGGACGTATGAGCGTCGTCACGGAAAGGGCTTATATCAAAAGTAAATAATAACAATGCCGCAGTCGGACGTCTGAGCGACGTCACAGAAAGGGCTTATATCAAAAGTAAATAATAACAATGCCGCAGTCGGACGTCTGAGCGACGTCACAGAAAGGGCTTATATCAAAAGTAAATAATAACAATGCCGTAGTCGGACGTCTGAGCGACATCACAGAAAGGGCTTATATCAAAAGTAAATAATAACAATGCCGCAGTCGGACGTCTGAGCGACATCACAGAAAGGGCTTAAAATTCACTTTTCATATCTGTTAACTTGCAAGAAATAGTATCCATAGGAAAATATTCAACACAACATAATAAACGGGTTAGTTCATCCACATAAAATAAACATTTAATCGGACTTAACACTCATGTGGTTCTCCGGAGTTTCTGTCACCGAGACTGACACTTGACAAGATAAGGTGAACACAGTACTTGGACATGTATAAGATGATTTCAAGGATTTTTGACTCTGCAGAGTTTGTACTAAATTACCCACAGCCAACGGATTTCCGTAGTCACGAGGGACTAGTTCCGTTTACGGTATTTCGGAGGAAACACATCTAAGCAGTACACGCCCATCCCACCTTACGTTGCCAGGAATCACCCTGAACAGCGTTCAAGAAAAACTTTGAGACGGGGAGATCACAATCTCGAATAGCATGGGATCAAATTTATATACGCGCGCTCTAAGGGGTGCCCCCCTCTCGGTCCCAACCGGAAACACCCATGCCCCCTGACCGGATGATATGCTTTAATCCAGGGCCATGGAACCCTCATCCCGGCCTCTCGATTTGGTGTGTACCAGAAAGAGGTTTGCAACTTACTAAGCCATATTTCCTTGCGGAAAAACATGTGGGAGTACAGGAGGAAAACGGATGGAAACTGGACCGATTCATGTTGACACTAGTCAAATAGTCAGGCATAAGACTGGCATGCTACAACACTGCCATCTTACCCATTCTTACGCCATCACATGGCCATGCAAACTTGTATCCAATATCTTATGGATTTTCGCAACTCACTTGCCTCCATTTTTGCATGTAATATGACATTCATCAAGGTGCTCATGATCATGCCATACAACTACTTAATGCAAACATGCCAAAACACTCATCATATTGAAAGTTCAAACATGCTTGCCTGGTTCGGAGTAGTCGGGGCCTAGCTCGGTGAAGTTCATGTTCCGTCACCTCCTTCGGTATATACGGTATACAAAAATTAACGCGCTATCGTAAATACCGTGAGGTGTACAGACATATACCAAATATTTTTCAAATAAATCTTATAAAAAACTAGACAAAATTTTGAAGAGGACAGAAAAAGAATCACTCAAAAATCCTTTTCTGTTTAAAAATTATAAGTGTTTTCGTCCAAGGACCTCTCTGTAATGAAACAGAAACTTCCCAGGGGGCTAAGCAGAAAAGTCCAGAAAACGATTCAGACTGGAAACCGCATTTTGCCAGAATACGCTTTCAGAAAACGGTTCATTTTAAAAGAAATGAGAGACTGACAGGCGGGTCCCACCCGTCAGGTTTAAAATTCAAACGGGGAAAATGGGGCTCGTCGGCGCCCGAGGGCTGCGGTGGTTGCCGGCGGCAATCCACGGCGAGGCAGGGGGATCGGGTGGTACCTCCGTGTTCAGTGCATCCTTCCATGTCGGTGGGTGGTGGTGGTGGTCGTCGGCAAGCACTACATAGAAGGCGGCCCTTGCTCCAGCGGACGGCGGTTCGGGAGGGGTTGGATCTCGCCGGAGAGTGCTGCGAAGGGCAAATTGAAGTGGGGGTTAGACTTCTGGGTGCTCGAGGGGGTTGCTGACGAGGTTAGGGTGCCGAGGACGGCCTCACCGGAGTGAATCGAGGTGGAGGCCAAGGCGGAACGGGTGGCGGAGTTGGGGAGGAGACCTCTTGAGGTCCTCCTAGTGGCTGGCGGAGTGTTGGTGAGGTCTGAGGTGGTGCGTGCTCGAGGGAAGCTCGGGCCCCTTTATAGGCGATCCGAGGCGATGGCCGTGAACGGAGTTCTCCGGCGAAGGTTACGGTGGCGCAGGGCTTGGTCGGGGTGGTTTAGTGGTTGAGCATCGTCGTGGAGGTCCACTGGCTCCATTTAGGCACTAAACGAGCTTGGATCAGAAGCTTTGGGGGGCTTTCGACGGAACGGGGCGGCGCGGGCCCGTCGTCGGCAGAGGGCGTGCCCTGTGCTTGTCGGGCCACGGTGATGGTGCAGCGGGAGTGCGCTGGCATGCATGAGCCACGCGGATGGCCAGGGAGCGATGGGCCGCGCCGGGTGGCGTGGCGGTAGCTCGGCCTCGCTGGCCGCCACGGGTGGCGGAGCCACCGCAGAAATCGCTAACGCCGGGCGAGGCTCACCGCCACTAACGCCTTTGCATCCGTCCAAGGGGACGTCGGGCGCTCGCCAGGGAGGAGAGGTTGCAGAACGCGCCAGGCGTATGACTGCTGACAGGTGACTGATCTCTCGACGAAGAAACGGCTAATTGAATTCATCAATCTGAATTTCTCTGAAAGTGCAAAGTAACAATGCAGGCCAGGTGTTCGACAGAATGATTTTGGTATGTGGGAGGTTCTCCTTGAGCTGATTCTTGGTGGAGTGGCCTCTCATTGCAACTGGGGGTAGCCTGAATTTTGGTGGAATTTTTGGAGAAGAGGATATATGAATTTCACCAAATTTGACAAATCTGGTCCAAACTTGCAGAAGCTGAAACTTGAAAATTTTGAAAAGAAGAAGAGTGGATCTTGATGGTTCTAGGTTGTGGGTGCTAGGAACTATCCAAAGGAGTTGGTTTGAAATCAAGGTTCAAAGGCAACTAGGTACTTGCTTTGCAAATCACCTAGGCTCAAAATAATGGACATAATTGTTTTGGGGAAAGAAATAAATGAAATAAAATCCAAAAATGAGTTGGACTTGTTGGGACAGAATATTTGGATTGCCCCAAAGTGGAAGAAGGGGTTTTGGGAAAATTTACCACATGAGGCAAGATAAAACCATGGGTGGTTTCAATATAAGAGAAGACCCAAAACTCCTAGGGTTTTCTTTTAAAAGAAAATAAATCCAAAAAAAAATTTGAGAAGGGGAGAATCAGAAGAAAGGTTTTTAATAACCAACACCAAAGTTGAAGAAGATGCCAAAATAAAATCCTTTGCCAAAGGGGAAAATTTTGAGAGAGAGATTTTTGGAAGGGTTTAAATGACCTTTTTCAAAACCAACAAAGTTTTTG
The DNA here is from genome assembly GCA_021605145.1 of Aegilops bicornis. Taxonomy (NCBI): domain Eukaryota; kingdom Viridiplantae; phylum Streptophyta; class Magnoliopsida; order Poales; family Poaceae; genus Aegilops; species Aegilops bicornis. The sequence goes on along the minus strand of CM038672.1, from coordinate 621,987,824 downwards.
ATGAAAACCAACAAAAAAATTTGGAGTGTCACAAAAGAAAATAACCCCAAATGCTAGATCCCCGATCGTCCCAACTGGGCTCCACTACTGATCGACATGAAACGAAACCTAGCAACGACCAAGATCTTCGTTGAGCTCCCATCTGAGCTCGGTTGCAACAGCTGCACTGGTATCATCGGCACATGCAACTGTTGTGATAGTAATGTGTGAGCCACGCGGACTCAGCAATCCCATAACCATGGGTATCAAGACTATCAAAGCTTAAAGGGGTATGGAAAGGATAAGTGGTGAGGTTGCAGCAGTGACTAAGCATATATGGTGGCTAACATACGCAAATAAGAGCGAGAAGAGAAGCAAACGGAACGGTCGGCAAGCTATAAGTGATCAAGGGGTGATCCTGAAACTACTTACGTTCATACATAACCCAAAAACCGTGTTCACTTCTCGGACTCCGCCGAAAAGAGACCATCACGGCTACACACGTGGTTGATGCGTTTTAATTAAGTCAAGTTTCAAGTTCTCTACAACCGGATATTAACAAATTCCCATTGAAAGATCGTGGATGTCGCCTAGAGGGGGGGTGAATAGGCGCTTTAAAATAATTACGGTTGAGGCTTGAACAAATGCGGAATAAACCTAGCGGTTAATTTGTCAAGCACAAAACCTACAACAACTAGGCTCACCTATGTGCACCAACAACTTATGCTAAGCAAGATAAGCAACTATGTGATAGCAAGATAAATGACAAGAACAATATGGCTATCACAAAGTAAAGTGCATAAGTAAAGGGCTCAGGTAAGAGATAACCGAGGCACGCTGGAGAAACGATGTATCCCGAAGTTCACACCCTTGCGGATGCTAGTCTCCATTTTGAGCGGTGTGGAGGCACAATGCTCCCCAAGAAGCCACTAGGGCCACCGTAATCTCCTCACGCCCTCGCACAATGCAAGATGCCGTGATTCCACTAAGGGACCCTTGAGGGCGGTCACCGAACCCGTACAAATGGCAACCCTTGGGGGCGGTCACCGAACCCGTACACTTTGGCAACCCTTGGGGGCGGTCACCGGTACCCGTCAAATAGCTCGGGCCGATCTCCACAACCTAATTGGAGACCCCGACTACTTTCCCGGAGCTTTGCACCACAATGATTGAGCTCCGAACACCACCAACCGTCTAGGGCGCCCAAGCACCCAAGAGGAACAAGCTCAAAGGCGCCAAGCACCCAAGAGTAATAAGCTTCTCAACTTGTAACTTCCACGAATCACCATGGAGAACTCAAACCGATGCACCAAATGCAATGGCAAGGGCACACGAGTGCCCAAGTCCTTCTCTCCCAAATCCCACCAAAGCAACTAATGCTAGGGAGGAAAATGAGAGGAAGAACGAAAGAAGAACACGAAGAACTCCAAGATCTAGATCCAAGGGGTTCCCCTCACTAAGAGGAGAAAGTGATTGGTGGAAACGTGGATCTAGATCTCCTCTCTCTTTCCCTCAAGAACTAGCAAGAATCATTGGAGGGATTGAGAGATAGCAAGCTCGAAGAAGGTCAACAATGGGGAAGAACATGAGCTCAAAAGGTTGGATCTCAAGGGGAAGAAGACCCTTTTATAGGTGGGGAGAAAAACCAACCGTTATCCCTCACTCAGCCCGATGCGGTACTACTGCAGACTGCGGTACTACATGATCGGGCGCGGTACTTCAGCGCCCTCACGGTACTACCGTGGGCAGGCAACACTAGTCGCAGAGAAAGCACGGAAGTAAAAATTACTTCCGTACCTACATCCGCCGAGGGAGGACCTGCGCAAAAATCCGGCACGGTACTACCGCACACGAAGAGCGGTACTATCACAGGGGCGCGGATGTAACGATTACATCCGCCCCTACTTCCGCTCATGCTGCTAAGCTGGCGAGCCCACGGTACTACGGCGCCCGCGGCACGGTATTAGCGTAGAGGGCACGCGGATGTAAAAATTACATCCGCCTACTACCGCTCGAGTAGCTGCGCTGGCACGAGGCCCGCAGTACTACCGCTCCCAAAGAGCGGTACTACCGTGAGCACCTGATACTACCGCGGTGGACTGCGGTACTACGCAAGAGGCCTGCGGTACTACCGCTTCTGGAGAGCAGTACTACCGCATGCCCCAGATTAGCAACACTAGGAGTCCTTCATTTTGCGAGAGAAGACAACAGAGGGAAACAATAAAACCAGAACTGCCATAACTTCTACAAATGAGCTCCGAATTGAGCAAACTCAAGCTTGTTGGAAACAAGACAACGAGTAGCATCGAAACAGCGACAGAGAAGAAACGGCATATCCTCCAACATCGAAAACATCATAGAAGATGCATGTGAACTCCGTGTTTGATGAGCTCGAGCTTGTCATAAAAATGACCATACGCTCCAAATCTCACAAGGAGAAGAGCCAAACAAGAACCAAAAAGATGATGCAAGGATGCAATGGTTTGAGCTCTCTACGAATGATACGATCAAGCTACTCATCGAGAGCCCCCTTGATAGTACGGCAATCGATCCTATAACCCGGTCTCCCAACTAACATCATGAGACCGGTAAAATAGAAAACCTATCAAGGGCAAACCTTTGCCTTGCACATGGTCCACGTGAGCTAGACGATGACGATCTTGACTCCCTCAAGATGGACCACCTTTCTTGATTGCGTTGGCTCGATGAAGACTAGTTGATTGCTCCCCCATACTCCACTATGGGTGAGCCACTCTTCCACACATCTTCACAAGTCCATTGTCACCACAATGGACGGCAAGCTTCAAGCATTTGATCTCTTCGTGATGCTTCACTTGAATTTGCACACCGCAACCTAACCCCACAAAGAACTCTCATGAAGACCATGGGTTAGTACACAAAGCGTAATGGACAATGCTTACCATACCATGGGATCACTTGATCCCTCTGTACATCTTGTACGCTTTGTGTGTTGATCAACTTGATTCACTCTTGACTTAGTCTTGATCAACCTTGATTCTTTCCAACTCTCTTCATATGGAGGATGTATGACCAATCTTTGGATAATTCCTTAATAGCACCTTGGTCAACACATAAACTCCTTGAAACCAACACATGGACTTCAAGAAATGCCTATGGAAAAATCCTTCAAATGTAACTCAATGCAACCATTAGTCCATAGAGAATGTCATCAATTACCAAAACCACACATGGGGGCACCGCATGTCCTTTCACCCATCTACCGCATAACCGCGGGCACGGCTTTCGAATGTTTATACCCTGCAGGGGTGTCCCAACTTAGCCCATCACAAGCTCTCACGGTCAACGAAGGATATTCCTTCTCCCAGGAAGACCCGATCAGACTCGGAATCCCGGTTACAAGACATTTCGACAATGGTAAAAGAAGACCAGCAAAGCCGCCTGATGCGCCGAAAAATCCCGATAGGAGCTGCACATATCTTGTTCTCAGGGCACACCGGATGAGACATCCTACGAGTAAAACCAGCCCTCAAGTTTCCTCGAGGTGGCCCCGCAGTCTACTCAGTTCGGACCAACACTCGAAGGAGCACTGGCCCGGGGGGGTTAAAATAAAGATGACCCTCGGGCTCCGGAAACCCAAGGGAAAAATGCTTAGGTAGGCAAATGGTAAAACCAAGGTTGGGCCTTGCTGGAGGAGTTTTATTCAAAGCAAACTGTCAAGGGGGTCCCATAAATCACCCAACCGCGTAAGGAATGCAAAATCAAGCAACATAATACCGGTATGACGGAAACTAGGGCGGCAAGAGTGGAACAAAACACCAGGCATAAGGCCGAGCCTTCCACCCTTTACCAAGTATATAGATGCATTAATTAAATAAGAGATATTGTGATATCCCAACATAATCCTGTCCATCATGGAGCAATCTTCAACTTCACCCACAACTAACAACGCTATAAGAGGGGCTGAGCAAAGCGGTAACATAGCCAAGCAACGGTTTGCTAGGAAGCATGAAAAGGTTAGAGGCTGACATGGCCATTTGGGAGGCTTGATAAACAAGTGATAGGTAGCGTAGCATAGAGATAGAACGAAGCAACTAGCATAGCAATGATAGTAGTGAGATCTAGGGAAACGGTCATCTTGCCTGAAATCCCGCTAGGAAGAAGAACGAGTCCAAGAAGAAGAAAAATGGATGTAGTCGAACGAATCCTCACAACTCCGGAACGAAACCGAAGCTAATGAGAGAAGCAAACCGGAAAGAAGCAAACAACATGGTAAAAAACCATCACATAATCATGGCGTGATGCACAACCAAGTATGATGCATGTCCGGTTTAGATAGGCATGGCATGGCAAAAGGCAACAAACGATACTACAAGTTAAGTGGAGCTCAATATGCAACGAGTTGCATATTGACGAAACACCACATTCGAGTTATTTAGTTCGCTCTTGTTTGGGCTACTCAACAATATGAAATGTTGTTAAACATGGGCAATGGTGAAGCATATGGAAACTACCTATCTAGGCAAGTTTAAATGAGGCCGGAACAACAAACAACATTTCCGAAAAATCCTCATGTGCATAATTGGAGTTTGGTACTGTTCTATCTATTACATAATTTTAGAGTTGTTAAACATGCAAAGTAAGTGAACCAAGTTAATCTATGCATTTTTTCACCCCATTTACATATAAAGTTTGTTTAATTCGGGGATATGGTTAAATAGTTATGAAATAAAACATTTTAGCATGGCATTTGAGAAAATTTAATCAAACAGCATTTTAACGTTTCAAACATGGTTGAAAATGGCAAAATATTAAACTAGATGAAATTCTAAGCACTTTACATATATAAAACATTTTAATCCGATGCACATGAACAGCAAGGGTTTTTCTGCAAAACTGGTAATTCACTGGATAATGCTAAATTCGCGAAACTGGAAAAAAACATCTACGGGCCGAATTTGAACTTGGGCCAACAGAAGAAAAACAAAAGAGGCGCTGCAGGGGGGCCTCACCATGGGCCAAGCCCAGGTCGATGAGGAGGGCGCTGGCTGGGCCAGATCTGGAGTCCAGCAGGTGACCCACGCGCGTGGTGGTCGTAAGCTCGATGCAGCGCTACTACATCTCGCTGCAGAACAACGGCGGCAGGGGCGAAGCAGAGGCCGGCGGCGAGGCTGCGCAGGGGCCCGGCAACGGGCACATGAGAGGGAGTCGGCGACGGTGGGGAGGCTGGACGCGGGCTGGGCCTGATAGCGCTGCACTCGGTCAACGCGCGAGCGAGACGAGCGAGCGAGCTGCTGCTGCTCGTTTCTGAAGAACAGAAACAACAGCACACCCATGGCGATGCAGACGGTGATGGCAGCGGGACTTGGCGAAGGCGGGGAAGGCGCAAGGCTGGACCGGGACGGAGCTCGATGTGGATGCCGAGGGGAACCGAACCCGATGGGCGGTGCCTTGATCTGAAGAAGAGACGGCCATGGCGTCCTGCTTGAAGGACAGAGAGAGCAGAGAGAGACATGAGCTTCAGAAAACAGAGGACCGGAGGCAGGAGAGGGAGGGTCGACCGGAGATGGTGGTCGGACCTGGAGTCAAGGCGGCGAAGCACCTGCAAGGCGGGCCAGCGGTCATCAGCTCGACGTGGTCCCGTGGGCGCTCAGGCCTTGGGGCTTCGGGGCATAGTAGCCGGAAACGGGGAACGGTGGGCCGTCCCTCGATCCGGATTCATCGAACCAGAATCAGATTCAGGAACGAGGGTCGATTCGGTAAGATTCGATCCGGATTGGGCGTTTCCGCATCCGGTTCGGCGATTCAGGTTCAGCGACTCGACGGTTTTGGTCCTTGAATCGATCGAGTAAGCAAAAGGTCAGCCATATCAATCACGAACTCCTCATTTTACTCTCTGCCCCGTTCTTTTCCACTCCCCTAAATAACTCCTCGTTCTGCTCTCCAATTACTTCGAGGCTGCTAATAAATTTTCCATTGGGAAGGAGATGATTTATTTTAGTCTTCATGGATCGACGATGCAGCCAGCTAGTGAAGATTCACGTTCCCCGTTTCATGGTACCTTACCGGATTCATCGTACCGGAATTGAGTGGATCACGTTTCCACTTTAGAAAAATCGTTCTAGAGATGTATACCCCCGCTGTACCCTATTTTTTCCAGCCTCCGACTCTCGTCCCCCGTTCCCGTTCCTCGTTCCCACCGTACCGAAACATGGTAACTATGCTTCGGGGTGCCATGTCGCTGGGTTCCTGTAAGATGATAGAGGGAGCGCTGAGAGACAGAGAGAGAAAGAAGAGAGAGGGCGAGGAAGGACAGGGAAAGGAAGGAAGGGGAGGCGCGGGGCTCATCTGCTGGTGGTGCTCGTCGGCGGAGGGACGAGGCCTCGGGCACGAGATCGGCGAGCGGCGTTGGTTCCTCGGCCAGGAGGAGGGAGAAATCGAAGGGAGCCATGAGAGGGCCCTGGTTGGTGGGGATCAATGGATTGGGGTGACAGGGGAGATCGAGCAGAGGAGTGGCGGCTGCAGGAAATCGAGGAGAAGCTGGAGGCTTGGCTGTCTCGATCACGAAGGAGGAGGCTGGTAGGTTGGGGATGGATCCCGAGGGGGATTTGGTAGAGAGTGGCGGCGGGCAGGAGGATGGATGGACATCTTCCCTAGAAACTAGGGTTGCACAATATATATAGAAATATAGATAGGTTTAGGGCGGTAAGGTCCCTCCGATTGTGATCGGGCGGTCCGGAATAAATGGGTTAGGGAGTCCAAAAGAGAAACCGAAGACAAATAGGGGATGCTTGGGGATGATCTGGAACCAACGGTAACGACTGAGTGGGTCGGGTTCCGGGCAGGTTTCGGACGCACGCGAGGGGGGGGGTCGGTGGCTGTGCAGAGAGGGTCAAAGGTCAGACAAGAGGGAATCAAAACCCCAGTTGGACTCAGATTGGTCAAGAAGGCACGGGGGGAATGCGGTAACTACGAACGGATGCAAGCTTTATGAAAACATGCAGATGCAATGCGCATGATGCCATGAGATGAGATGCATGACATGAACAAAATGCAAAACAAAATACAAAAATCCAACCACGGAGGAAATAACATAACACATAGCCGGAAATGGCAAGAGTTGGAGTTACAATTATGGAAAGTTACATCCGGGGCGTTACAGGCATGCCTTGCTAGAGGCCGCTACCAACCGTGCAGTTCGGAGGTGATCCGAACTGCGACCAAGCCGACTTGAACCTAAGGGGCTGCACGCTTAAGGGAAGGAACCTACGAGGTCGGATCCAAGGACACTGGTCGGATGCGATCCGAACTGTATTCGGATTATGGCTGAGTAGACTTGTGGGCTTTAGGGTCCGTGCGAGGCCCAAGTATTGAGCCAGCGACGGACGCCTATATAAAGTGGAGGTGCGGCACACTTATTCGATTGATCGCTTCGGCGCCGACATTAGGGCTTTGCATGTGTTGCAACTAGCCACCTCCACTCGCCGTCGGTTGTGTGTTCGGACCTAGCAGTCCATCGCACGACGTTCCTCCTGTACGCACGGATACCGTTAGAAGCGGTGCACTTGCGCCGCTCCGGCGAACCTGTTCGCGGGATCCGATCGGCTACGTGGGAGACCGGCAAGGAGGAGACGACTCTGGGAACGCGAGGCGACTCCGGGAACGCGCTGCTTCAACTCTACTTCCGCTGCACGGCACTGCGCGTCTAGTGGTAAACAAACTGTGATCCATCTTCTGTAGCATGTTCTTGGTTGTTCTGCGCGTAGGAATTTTAATTTGCAGTCAACGCACCCTACCGTAGAACCCAACAGTGGTATCAGAGCCTCTGCTATAGGATTTGGTTTCAGATCGTATGCATATTAGATATGTGGAGACGACAGATGAGTGATAACCCACAAGTGTAGGGGATCGCAACAGCTTTCAAGGGTAGAGTATTCAACCCAAATTTATTGATTCGACACAAGGGGAGCCAAAGAATATTCTTAAGTATTAGCAGTTGAGTTGTCAATTCAACCACACCTGGATAACTTAGTATTTGCAGCAAGGTATTTAGTAGCAAAGTAGTATGATAGTAATGGTAACAGTGGTAAAGGTAAAGATAGTAATGATAGCAGTATTGTAGTGATTGTAACAGTAGCAACGGTAAAGTAAATAAGCGAAGCACAATATATGAAAAGCTCATAGGCATTGGATCAGTGATGGATAATTATGTCGGATGCGATTCCTCATGCAATGGTTATAACATAGGGTGACACAGAACTAGCTCCAATTCATCAATGTAATGTAGGCATGTATTCCGAATATATTCATACGTGCTAATGGAAAAGAACTTGCATGACATCTTTTGTCCTACCCTCCCGTGGCAGCGGGGTCCTAGTGGAAACTAAGGGATATTAAGGCCTCCTTTTAATAGAGTACGGACAAAAGCATTAGCACTTAGTGAATACATGAACTCCTCAAACTACGGTCATCACCGAGAAGTATCCCGATTATTGTCACTTTGGGGTTGTCAGATCATAACACATAATAGGTGACTATAGACTTGCAAGATAGGATCAAGAACTCACATATATTCATGAAAACATAATAGGTTCAGATCTGAAATCATGGCACTCGCGCCCTAGTAACAAGCATTAGGCATAGCAAAGTCATAGCAACATCAATCTCAGAACATAGTGGATACTAGGGATCAAACCCTAACAAAACTAACTTGATTATATGGTAAATCTCATCCAACCCATCACCATCCAGCAAGCCTATGATGGAATTACTCACGCATGGCTGTGGGCATCATGAAATTGGTGATGGAGGATGGTTGATGATGACGACGGTGACGAATCCCCCTTTCCGGAGCCCCGAAAGGACTCCAGATCAGCCCTCCCGAGAGGTTTTAGGGCTTGGCGGCGGCTCCGTATCGTAAAACGCGATGAAACTTCCTCTCTGATTTTTTTCTCCCCGAAACAGAATATACGGAGTTGGAGTTGAGGTCGGTGGAGCAGCAGGGGGACACGAGACAGGGGCGCGCCCCCCACCCTCGTGGACAGGGTGTGGGCCCCCTGGCCTTCATCTTTTGCCAGTATTTTTTATATATTCTTATACTTATCTCCGAGGATTTTCAAGTCATTCCGAGAACTTTTGTTTCTGCACAAAAATAACACCATGGCAGTTCTACTGAAAACAGCGTCAATCAGGGTTAGTTTCATTCAAATCATGCAAGTTAGAGTCCAAAACAAGGGCAAAAGTGTTTGGAAAAGTAGATACGTTGGAGACGTATCAACTCCCCCAAGCTTAAACCTTTGCTTGTCCTCAAGCAATTCAGTTGACAAACTGAAAGTGATAAAGAAAAACTTTTACAAACTCTATTTTCTCTTGTTGTTGTAAATATGTAAAGCCAGCATTCAAGGTTTCAGCAAAGATTATGAACTAACCATATTTTCAATAACACTCAGGTCTCATGTTTACTCATATCAATGGCATAATCAACTAGCAAGCGATAATAATAAAACTTGGATGACAACACTTCTCAAAACAATCATAATATGATATAACAAAATGGTATCTCGCTAGCCCTTTTTGAGACCGCAAAACATAAATGCAGAGCACCTTTAAAGATCAAGGACTGACTAAACATTGTAATTCATGGTAAAAGAGATCCAGTCAAGTCATACCCGATATGAACTAACAGTAATGCATACAAATGACAGTGTGCTCTCCAGCGGGTGCTTTTTAATAAGAGAGTGCTGACTCAACATAAAAGTAAATAGATATGCCCTTCGCGGAGGGAAGTAGGGATTTGTAGAGGTGCCAGAGCTCGATTTTAAAATAGAGAGATAAATAACATTTTGAGCGGCATACTTTCACTGTCAACGCAACAACTATGAGATGGCGATATCTTCCATACTACATGCATTATAGGTGGTTCCCACGCAAAATGGTAAAGTTTATACTCCCCCACAACCAACAAACATCAATCCATGGCTTGCTTGAAACAACAAGTGCCTCTAACTAACAACAATCCTGGGGGAGTTTTGTTTAATTATTTTGATTTGTTTTGATCTTTTTGATCATGGGACCGGGCATCCCGGTTACCAACCATTTTCTCGTGAATGAGGAGCGGAGTCCACTCCCCTTGAGAATAACCCACCTAGCATGGAAGATACAGACGGCCCTAGTTGGAACATGAGTTGCTCGAGCATACAAAACAGAATTTCATTTGAAGGTTTGGAGTTTGGCACATACAAATTTACTTGGAACGGCAGGTAGATGCCGCATATAGGAAGGTATGGTGGACTCATATGGAATAACTTTGAGGTTCATGGAGTTTGGATGCACAAGCAGTATTCCCGCTTAGAAAGTGAAGGCTAGCAAAAGGCTGGAAGCGACCAACTGAGAGAGCGACAACAGTCATGAACATGCATTAAAATTAATTTACACTAAGTGCAAGCATGAGTAGGATATAATCCACCATGAACATAAATATCGTGAAGGCTATGTTGATCTTGTTTCAACTACATGCGTGAACATGTGCCAAGTCGAGTCACTCAATTCATTCAAAGGAGGATACCATCTCATCATACCACATCACAATCATTTTAATAGCATGTTGGCACGCAAGGTAAACCATTATAACTCATAGCTAATTAAGCATGACATAAACAACTATAATCTCTAAATGTCATGGCAAACATGTCTACTTCGTAATACGCTGAATCAGGGACAATGAACTCATCATATTTACAAAAACAAAAGAGGTCGAGTTCATACCAGCTTCTCTCATCTCAATCAGTCCATCATATATCATCATTATTGCCTTTCACTTGCACAACTAAACGATGTGTATAATAATAAGAGTGCACGTGCATTGGACTAAGCTGGAATCTGCAAGCATTCATTTCAAGAGAGAAGACAAAGTAATATGGGCTCTAAATTAAATCATACATTATGCATACGAGAGCCACTAAGCATTTTCAATATGGTCTTCTACTCTTGACCCCCAAAGAAAGGAAAAAGAAATAAAACTATTTACACGGGAAAGCTCCCAACAAGTAAAAGAAGAACGAGAAATCTTTTTGGGTTTTCTTTTAATTATTACTGCATGCTTGGAATTTTGAGCTAACTAATTTTTTTGATTTTTCTTAAGGTTTATCAAGCACACAAGAAGAAAACTAGAAAAAGAATTTAAACTAACATGGATAATACAATGAAAGAGTATGAGCACCGACGACTAGGATAGTGTGTGACCATGAATGTAAAGTCGGTGGGAAATACGTACTCCCCCAAGCTTAGGCTTTTGGCCTAAGTTGGTCTATGGCCATGGATAGCCTGACTGATATCCGTAGTTGTAACTGGGGTCGTACTGAGATGCAGCAGGCATTGCCTCCTCAGCTGCTGCCTGACGGCGGGCTGCTTCCGCCCTCCTCTCGTGTTCATTCGCCTCCTCCCTGGTGACAATATATCTTCGTTTTGCCTGGTAATCAAAAAGGGTAGGAGCAGGGAGAGTAACATGGACAGCATGATGTCTGTCAAAGATTAATCGATATTGGAGGAATTGTTCATTCCATTCAAGGAATTGATGACTAATCATAGCATTATGATCTAAATAAGCAGGATGATGATTATTTTTTTGGGAGGAAGAAGAAGTGTGTGGGTGCAGGAATAAGTGGAGGAGGTCCACCATGGGCCCACGAGACAGGGGGGCACGCCCTCCACCCTCGTGGCCAGGTGGTAGACCCCCCTGCAGTGTTCTCAGTGCCTAAAATCCTCAAATATTCCACAAAAAATCATAATAATTTGCAGTGCATTTGGAGCACTTCTATTTTCGGGATATTTTTTATTGCATGGATAATTCAAAAAACAGACAAAATATTTTATTTCTACTTTATTTATTCTAAGTAACAGAAAGTAAAGATACGGTACAGAAGGTTGTGCCTTCTAGTTTCATCCATCTCATGATCGTCAAAAGGAATCCACTAACAAGGTTGATCAAGTCTTGTTAACAAACTCATTCTGAATCACATAAAACCGGAGAAATTTCGAAGTGACACTAGGTTACCTCAATGGGGATATGGACATCCCCAATAATGAGAATATCATACTTTTTCTTTGCAGTAGGAAGAGGAAATTCAAAACCTCCAAATATAATTGATGGAATTTTCCCAATAGAGTTTATGTTGTGAACTTGAGGTTGTTTCCTAGGAAAATGTACCGTGTGCTCATTTCCATTAACATGAAAGGTGACATTGCCTTTGTTGCAATCAATAACAGCACTTGATCTATGCCCCTCATCTCTTAGTTGTGCTCACTTTTCCCCATTCGTTAACTTTTTACTCACTTTTCCCCATGACTCAAAATTTTTGCCTTCAAATTTTCCTCACTTTTGCCCCTGAAAAGGTGCTCAAAACTAAGGCAAAATGAGTGAGTGGGGAAAACTGAGCACAACTAAGGAATTGGGGGCACAGATGGAATAAGCCCGTCTAAAAAGGGTCTACCAAGGATAATCGACATACTGTCGTCCTTAGGGATATCAAGAATGACAAAGTCTGTTAAGATAGTTACAGACACGTCCTCACAAATGCCGACAGGTATAGCAGTTGATTTATCAGCCATTTGCAAGGATATCTCAGTGGGTGTCAACTTACTTAATTCAAGTCTACGGTACAAGGAAAGAGGCATAACACTAACACCGGCTCCTAAATCGCATAAGGCAGTTTTAACATAATTTTTTTTTATGGAGCAAGGTATAGTGGGCACTCTGGGATAACCAAGTTTCTTAGGTATTCCACCCTTAAAGGTATAGTTGGCAAGCATGGTGGAAATCTCAGCTTCAGGTATTTTTCCTCTTATTAGTGATGATATCTTTCATGTATTTAGCATAAGGGTTTGTTTTAAGCATATCAGTTAAGCGTATGCGTAAGAAAATAGGTCTAATCATTTCAGCAAAACGCTCAAAGAAATCATCATCCTTTGTCTTGGATGGTTTAGGAGGAAAGGGCATGGGTTTCTGAACCCATGGTTCTCTTTCTCTACCATGTTTCCTAGCAACAAAATCTCTCTTATCATAACGTTGGTTTCTTGATTGTGGGTTATCAAGACCAACAGCAGGTTCAATTTCTATATCATTGTTATTACTGGGTTGAGCATCTACATGAACTTCATTATTAGCATTATCATCAGGTTCATGTTCATCTCCGGATTGTGTTTCAGCATTAGAGATAGAAGTATCATTAGGATTCTCAGGTGTTTCTACATTAGGTTCACTAGAAGCATGCAAAGTACTATCATTTTTCTTTTTCTTCTTCTTAGAAGAACTAGGAGCATCTAGATTATTGTTCTGAGAATCTTGTTCAATCCTCTTAGGGTGTCCTTCAGGATACAAAGGTTCCTGAGTCATTCTACCAGTTCTAGTAGCCACTCTAACAGCAAAATCAGGTTTATTATTTAGTTCATCTAGCAATTCATTCTGAGCCTTAATTAAGTACTTGTTCAACTTGAGTGGTGACCATAGAGAGATGTTTACTAGTAAGTTTAAGTTCACCTTTAACTCTAGCCATATAATCACTCAAGCGTCCAATCATATAAGCATTATTTTTCAATTGTCTACTAACATAATCATTGAAATTTGCTTGTTTATCCATAAAGTCATCAATTTCATCTAAGCACTGGCTACGAAATTTAGTAGACGGGATTTCAACTTTATCATATCTATAGAGAGAATTTACCTTCACTACCTGTGTCGGGTTATCAAGACGATATGTTTCTTCAACAGGCGGTATATTAAGACCATGTATCTCTTCAATAGGAGGTAAATTCTTAACGTCTTCAGCTTTAATACCTTTTTCTTTCATTGATTTCTTTGCCTCTTGCATATCTTCAGGACTGAGAAATAAAACACCTCTTTTCTTCGGAGTAGGTTTAGCAATAAGCTCAGGAGTTGGCTCAATTGGTTCGGGAATTGACTCAGGGAGAGTCCAACTATTTTCATTTGCCAGCATATTATTCAATAATAATTCATCTTGGTCGACTGTTCTTTCCCTAAAAACACAACCAGCACAACTATCCAAGTAGTCCTTGGAAGCATCGGTTAGTCCATTATAAAAGATATCGAGTATTTCATTTTTCTTAAGAGGGTGATCAGGCAAAGCATTGAGTAATCGGAGAAGCCTCCCCCAGGCTTATGGGAGACTCTCTTCTTTGATTTGCACAAAATTATATATTTCCCGCAAGGCAGCTTGTTTCTTATGAGCAGGGAAATATTTAGCAGAGAAGTAATAGATCATATCCTGGAGACTACACACACAACCAGGATCAAGAGAATTAAACCAAGTTTTAGCATCACCTTTTAATGAGAACGGAAATATCTTAAGAATATAATAATAGCAAGACTTCTCATCATTAGTAAACAGGGTAGCTATATCATTTAACTTGGTAAGATGTGCCACAACAGTTTCGGACTCATTGCCATAGAAAGGATCAGATTGAACTAAAGTAATAATCTCAGGATCAATAGAGAATTCATAATCCTTATCAGTAACACAGATAGGTGAAGTAGCAAAAGCAGGGTCAGGTTTCATTCTAGCATTAAGGGATTGCTGCTTCCATTTAGCTAATAACTTCTTAAGATCATATCTATCATTGCAAGCAAAAATAGCTCTAGCAGCTTCTTCATCCATAACATAACCCTCAGGAACAACAGGTAATTCATAATTAGGGGGAGAACCTTCATCATCACTTTCACCAATAATTTCATTTTCAATAATTTCATTCTCCCTAGCTCTAGTAAGTTGTTCATCAAGAAATTCACCTAATGGCATAGTAGTATCAAGCATAGAAGTAGTTTCATCATAAGTATCATGCATAGCAGAAGCGGCATCATAAATAACATGCGACATATCAGAATTCTTAGCAGTAGCAGGTTTAGGTGTCGCAAGCTTACTCATAACGGAAGGAGAATCTAGTGCAGAGCTAGATGGCAGATCCTTACCTCCCCGCGTAGTTGAGGGATAAATTTTGGTTCTTTGATCTTTCAGTTCTTCATAGTGATCAGCAGATATAAATCCCAAGTGACTCAAAGAATAGAGCTACGCTCCCCGGCAACGGCGCCAGAAATTAGTCTTGATAACCCACAAGTGTAGGGGATCGCAATAGCTTTCGAGGGTAGAGTATTCAACCCAAATTTATTGATTCGACACAAGGGGAGCCAAAGAATATTCTTAAGTATTAGTAGTTGAGTTGTCAATTCAACCACACCTGGATAACTTAGTATCTACAGCAAGGTATTTAGTAGCAAAGTAGTATGATAGTAATGGTAACAGTGGTAAAGGTAAAGATAGTAATGATAGCAGTATTATAGTGATTGTAACAGTAGCAACGGTAAAGTAAATAAGCGAAGAACAATATATGAAAAGTCAGTAGGCATTGGATCAGTGATGGATAATTATGTCGGATGCGATTCCTCATGCAATAGTTATAACATAGGGTGACAAAGAACTAGCCCCAATTCATCAATGTAATGTAGGCATGTATTCCGAATATAGTCATACGTGCTTACGGAAAAGAACTTGCATGACATCTTTTGTCCTACCCTCCCGTGGCAGCGGGGTCCTAATGGAAACTAAGGGATATCAAGGCCTACTTTTAATAGAGTACCGGACCAAAGCATTAGCACTTAGTGAATACATGAACTCCTCAAACTACGGTCATCACCGAGAAGTATCCCGATTATTGTCACTTCGGGGTTGTCGGATCATAACACATAATAGGTGACTATAGACTTGCAAGATAGGATCAAGAACTCACATATATTCATGAAAACATAATAGGCTCAGATCTGAAATCATGGCACTCGCGCCCTAGTGACAAGCATTAAGCATAGCAAAGTCATAGCAACATCAATCTCAGAACATAGTGGATACTAGGGATCAAACCCTAACAAAACTAACTTGATTATATGGTAAATCTCATCCAACCCATCACCATCCAGCAAGCCTACGATGGAATTACTCACGCACGGCGGTGAGCATCATGAAATTGGTGATGGAGGATGGTTGATGATGACAACAGCGACGAATCCCCCTCTTCGGAGCCCCGAACGGACTCCAGGTCAGCCCTCCCGAGAGGTTTTAGGGCTTGGCAGCGGCTCCGTATCGTAAAATGCGATGAAACTTCCTCTATGATTTTTTTCTCCGCGAAACATAATATATGGAGTTGGAGTTGAGGTCGATGGAGCAGCAAGGGGCCCACGAGACAGGGGGGCACACCCTATAGGGGGCGCCCCCACCCTCGTGGACAGGGTGTGGGCCCCCTGGCCTTCATCTTTTGCTAGTATTTTTTATATATTCTGAAACTTATCTCTGAGGATTTTCAAGTCATTCCGAGAACTTCTGTTTCTGCACAAAAATAACACCATGGCAGTTCTGCTAAAAACAGCGTCAGTTCGGGTTAGTTTCATTCAAATCATGCAAGTTAGAGTCCAAAACAAGGGCAAAAGTGTTTGGAAAAGTAGATACGTTGGAGACGTATCAATGAGATATGTTGTCGTTGATGAGATTGGCTGTGTGCATGGTTGATGAGATCAACTACACCTGGGGATCGATGAGGCTATGTTTTCTGATGATCGGAGTCGATGAGGTCGTGACACAACCTACCCCTACCGGTCGGTATCCGCCATCGGGGTTAACAGTGAAACGTAAATCTGAATTGGACTCGCGATGATCGATGAGATCGGTCAGACCAGAAAATTCGGCATGAACGGAGTTCAGATGTGATCTGTGATTTCCGAAAACGGAGTTCAACGGGACCGCCGTGTGCGTAGCGCATTGTATTTCGTACACGATCACACAAACCGGTAGAATGCGAGTAACTCTGTTTTGCAGGTTCGATGTGAATAGTATGGCTCATGTGTATGTGATGCATGTGTGTAAATTATACATGGCCTGCGTGTCATGTTTGTCAGCCGGCAGGAGCCAAAGTGTTGTCATTATAATGTATAACGACCTGCGTGTCGACTTGTGACTCTATGTAAAATTCATTACTAGTTGTAGTAGTTGGATAATATAGATCAGGTTGTGGCTTGGCGTCCCGGCATGACAAACAAGATGGAGTTCCTAGATGGTCATCGAAGTCGGAGCCGACCTGGAAGAACATCCATGAAGGAGCCATACTATTTCACAATATATGTGATTGTCATACTTCCTTGTTTCTATGCATGTTAGAATGGTAGAATGATCCCTCATGAATATCAAGTGAATTGCCATCCCCGATGTTGCACCTTCACACGTCAAGTACATCTAGTAGTGGGCTCATAAAATTGGGGTGCTGCTGGGTGTCCTTGAACTGAAGGGTTTGTGTCGGACATGGACATGCACTGCATCAGGTTAACTTGACAAGGCTATCACAATAGTTTTGGGCCTTGTGGAAAAGAAGGTTGGGTGCCGGGGTATGAGATACCTTCCCCACCGACAGGAGTTGTATAGCGATACGATTAGCAAGGAGTTGCTTACCGGATAGGTATGTTGACTAGCAGTGATGCTAAAGCTCACTAGTCGCATGCGCTAGTAGGATCCTGAGAGCTTGCGGAGGATGTCGACTTGATGGGAGTATTTCTATTTAGGCTAGAATTACTCTACATAAACACATTGCTTAGTGATTGCATATTTTACATTGTAGATCACTTGGCATCACCGCTCAACCCAACTTTGCCTTTGAAATCAATTCGGAAAAGGATAAACTGAATGGAACAAACTTTACCACGGTATAGAAATCGAGAATTGTTCTCAAGCACGATAAAAAGAAACATGTTCTAGAGGATCCACTTCGGAGGAACCTGCCGATAATGCTAATGCCACGACAAAGAATGCCTACGAAACTTCGTTGATGAATCAACGGAGATCGGTTAATACGATCTTTGGGTTGTATGGAGCCCGATTTGCAACAGCATTTCGAAAATGTTGAGGCTTACGGTATGATCGAGAGTCTCAAGAGCATGTTTGAGACCTGTGCTAGGACCAAAAGGTTCAACGTCTGGCGATCCTTGATGGATTGCAAGCTGAAGGAAGGTGATCCACTAAGCCCACATGTGATCAAGACGATAGGATATGTGCAAGCTTTGGATCGGTTGGGCTTCCCGCTCTTGGATGAGCTTGCTACAGATGCAGTTCTGGGTTCTTTTCCGCCGAGCTATGGGACGTTCATCTCGAACTATCATATGCATGGCATGGATAAGAAGCTCACTGAATTGCATGGGATGCTCAAAGTGGCAGAGCAGGATATTAAGAAAAGCACGCATCAAGTGTTTGTGGTGCAGAAATCGGCTAAGTTCAAGAAGAGTTGGTCCAAGAAAAAGGCTAAGGCAAAGGACACGGAGACGGTAACCTCCGCCACTGCGCCGAAGCCTGGACCGGACTCAAAGACCATTTGCTATCATTGCAAGGAAACTGGTCACTGGAAGAGGAACTGAAGCAAGTGGCTTGCAGAGCATGGCATGAAGGCCGGAAATGCTTCTTCAGGCAAAGGTACACTTGTTGCATATGTTATAGAAATTTACATTGCTGACATACCTAGTAGCTCTTGGGTATTTGATACCGGATCGGTTGTTCATATTAGCAACTCAATGCAGGGGCTGGTAAGAACTAGGTGTGTGGCACAAGGGGAGATTGACATCAGGGTCGGCAACAAAGCAAGAGTTGCTGCGTTGGAGGTCGGCACGATGCAGCTCCAGCTTCCTTCTGGATTTATTATGGAATGGAATAATTGTTATTACATTCCTGCACTTAGTCGGAACATTATTTCTGCCTCATGCTTGATGACTCAGGGTTATGAATTCAATTTAAAGGACAATGGTTGTTCGATATTTTTGAATGGCATGTTCCATGGCTATGCACCCATTGTTGATGGGCTATTTATATTGAATCTAGAAACGGAACCGGTCTATAACGTGAATGTCAAGAGGCATAAGCCTAATGATATAAATCCGACATACTTCTGGCATTGCCGGCTTGGACACATAGTCTGAAACGCATGAAGAAGCTCCATGATGATGGGCTCCTGACTTCGTCCGACTTCGGGTCGTTCCAGACATGTGAATCATGCTTGCTCGGCAAGATGACTAAGTCACCTTTCGCAAAGAGTTGTGAGAGAGCGTCCGAGCTGTTGGAACTTATACATAGTGATGTGTGTGGTCCAATGAGCACAACTGCTAGAGGCGGCTATCAGTACTTCATGACTTTTACCGACGACTTGCGTAGATATGGATATATATATTTGATGAGGCACAAGTCGGAAACTTTTGAAAAGTTCAAAGAGTTTCAGAACGAGGTTGAGAATCAGCTCCTCAAGACTATAAAGCTTCTACGATCTGATCGTGGAGGTGAGTACATGAGCCAGGAGTTTGATGATCATCTGAAAAGTCGAGGTATAGTACCTCAGCTCACACCTCCTGCACGCATACGGAGAAACGGCGTGTCGGAACAGAGGAATAGGACCTTGTTGGAAATGGTCCGGTCTAAGATGAGCAAATCAGATTTATCCTTGTCATTCTGGAGATACGCTCTAGAAACTGTAGCTTTCACACTTAACAGAGTACCATCAAAATCCGTAGACAAGACACCACATGAGATGTGGACCGGGAAGAGTCCCAGTTTGTCTTTTCTAAAGATTTGGGGTTGTGAAGCATTTGTCAAGCGACTTATGTTAGACAAGCTTACACCCAAGTGGGATAAATGCATACTCGTGGGATATCCAAGGGAAACCTTGGGATATAGCTTCTACAACCGGGAAGAGAACAAAGTGTATGTTGCTCGGAACGGGGTTTTCCTTGAGAAAGAGTTTCTTAGTCGGGAGGCCAGTGGGAGGACGGTCCGACTCGTAGAAATTCGGGGACCACTCGGGGACGGCTCGGCAGGTGATGAGATCATACCGGAGTCAGTCAAGGAACCTGTAGTGGAAGCGACACCAGAACCACGGAGGCCAGAAAGATTGCGCAAAGTGCGTGATGTATTGTTGCTGGAAAGTGACGAGCCGACCATGTATGCGGAAGCGATGGTGAGCCCAGATTCCGAGGCATGGCTGGATGCCATGAGATCCGAGTTAAAGTCCATGGATGAGAATCAAGTCTGGGACTTGGTTGATCCGCCGCCTGGCGTAACAACCATTGGATGCAAATGGGTCTTTAAGAAGAAAACCGATGTGGATGGAAATATTCAGATCCACAAAGCTCGGCTTGTCGCTAAGGGTTATGGACAAGTTCAAGGAATTGACTACGACGAGACTTACTGCGGTAGCGATCTTTGAAGTTGGTGAGGATCGTACTAGCTATAGCTGCATATTTCGATTACGAGATATGGCAGATGGATGTCAAAACGGTTTTCCTTCATGGAAATTTAACCGAGGACGTGTATATGATACAGCCTGAGGGTTTTGTTGATTCGACTAGCGCTAGTAAGGTATGCAAGCTCAAGAGATCCATTTATGGGTTGAGGCAAGCATCTCGGAGTTGGAACATTCGTTTTGATGAGGTAAATCCTTGGTCTCGGTTTCATCAAAAGCAAAGAGGACGCTTGTTTATACAAGAAGTTAAGTGGGAGCTCGATAGTGTTTTTGATCTTGTATGTGGATGACATACTACTGATCGGAAATGAAGTTTCGATGCTGAACTCGATCAAGGAGTCATTGAATGGCAAGTTTTCAATGAAGGACCTTGGTGAGGCAGTGTATATTTTAGGCATTAATATCTATAGAGATAGATCGAGGAGGCTTCTCGGCTTAACGCAGAGCACGTACCTAGATAAAGTGTTGAAGCGGTTCAACATGAGTGAGGCAAAGAAAGGATTCTTGCCACTCCCACATGGTATAAGGCTAAGCGAGACTCAGAGTCCTTCGACATCTGATGATCGAAGCAGGATGAGTAGGATTACGTATGCCTCGGCAATTAGATCCATCATGTATGCCATGATATGTACAAGGCCTGATGTCGCTTTTGCAATAAGCCTAACAAGTAGATACCAAGCCAACCCAGGTGAGAGTCACTGGGCAGCGGTAAAAACTATTTTGAAGTACCATAAAAGGACTAAAGAGATGTTCCTAGTTTATGGAGGTGAGGAAGAGCTCGTCGTAAGGTGTTACGCCGACGCTAGTTTCCAAACCGACAGAGATGATTGTCGATCACAGTCCGGATTCGTGTACGTCATGAACGGAGGAGCAGTGAGCTGGATGAGTTCCAAGCAAGATACGGTGGCCGATTCTACCACAGAAGCCGAATACATTGCGGCTTGTGAAGCTGCAAAGGAAGGTGTTTGGATCCGGCATTTTCTAGATGATCTTGGTATTTTCCCAGCCCTGGTGAAACCGTTGGACCTTTATTGTGATAATTCTGGTGCCAACGCACAAGCCAAGGAGCCGAGGAATCACCACAAGGTCAGACACATAGATCGGAAATATCACCTGATATGAAAGATCGTAAAGAATGGTAATGTAGACATATGCAAAATTCACACGGATGAAAATGTTGCAGATCCGTTGACTAAGCCGCTTCCACAACCCAAGCATGAGGGGCACATTAGAGCTATGAGCATTCGATGTCTATTTGATTAACTCTAGTGCAAGAGGGAGACTTTTGGAGATATGCCCTAGAGGCAATCATGTATGATGATATTTCCTATGTGTTTATGAATAAAGATAGTCCTTGGACATTATCAATGATGTGTATCAGAAAGTATGTGACTTGTTTGTGGGACTATGCATTGTATGATGACTGTCCTAAAAGGTCCCTAGTCGAAAGGGCTGTGTGGACGCGCAACCGACTAGACTAGCATATGACATGGTCGATGGCTTGGTCTCACTAGCCATGTAGCATTGGATACTAACCAGATAATATGGACTTGGAAAGGTCTGGTCGGATTCGACGTAGTCGGATCCGAGTCGAGATAAGGTCCGAGTCGGACAGACCCAACTATGAGACGCAGCGAAATGTCATATGTGAGTCTCTAGTACAACATACGTTCTATGTCCTAAGACCTGAGCTGACGCATGTACTTGGGATGTTGACAGACCTGCTTTAGGCTGACCAAACGCTACTCTGTAACTGGGTAGTTACAAAGGTAGGTTTCGGGCTTGTCCAGTCTCATGCTGCGAGACATGGTCGAGCAAGATGAGATTTGCCCCTCCAATTAGGAGAGATATACTCTGGGGCCCTCGTGTGATCCGACCAGGATAAGCATGGCCATGCGACAAGGATTATGAGATAATTCGGATAGTGGTCGGAATCACTGGAACGAGAAAGAGGTCGGGCTATCACAAGGATGACAATCTCGCCTTGAGCCCGACAACATATATCGTGTGGCAAAGGGAACAGAAGTGTGACACGTTGTACATGTTCGCCTAACCAGCTTCATAGTCTGCTTGGTGTTCGGCATGCCTTGTTAGAGGCTGCTACCAACCGTGCAGTTCGGAGGTGATCCGAACAGCGACCAAGCCGACTTGAACCTAAGGGGTCAGTGGCAGCAAGGGAAGGAACCTACGAGGTCGGATCCGAGGACACTGGTCGGATGTGATCCGAACTGTATTTGAATTATGGCCGAGTAGACTTGTGGGCTTTAGGGTCCGTGCGAGGCCCAAGTGTTGAGCCCGCGACGGACGCCTATATAAAGTGGAGGTGCGGCACACTTATTCGATTGATCGCTTCGGCGCCGTCATTAGGGCTTTGCATGTGTTGCAACTAGCCACCTCCAGTCGCCGCCGGTTTGTGTGTTCAGACCTAGCAGTCCGCCGCATGACGTTCCTCCTGCACGCGCGGATACTTTTAGAGACGGTGCACTTGCGCCGCTTCGGCGAACCTGTTCGCGGGATCCGATCGGCTACGTGGGAGACCGGCAAGGAGGAGACGACTCCGGGAACGCGAGGCGACTCCAGGAACGCGCTGCCTCAACTCTACTTCCGCTGCACGGCACTGCGCGTCTAGTGGTAAACAAACTGTGATCCATCTTCTGTAGCATTTTCTTGGTTGTTCTGCGCGTAGGAATTTTAATTTGCAGTCGACGCATCCTACCATAGAACCCAACAGGTTTTATAGGCCAACTCCCCGAGGGTACAACAGTAATGTGGCTGGGTGTAGGACCCGGCTGTCAGTGTCTATGGTGGCCAGGTTCTCCGGCGGCTGCTGGGGGCCGTGTCGGGCGCTACATGGTTACAGTGCCGCGCCGGGCGGGTCGGCGGCCGCCTGGCAACGCTTACTGTAGCCATGCTTGGCCGGGATTTGGAGGGAGCGTGGGGCACTATCGCCATGCCCTAGCTTATCGCTTGGTACGGCTCAGACTCTGAGGGAGGGGCGGGCTGCCTGCTGGAGGCTGGCCCGTGCCCAAGCCGCCTTCTAGGAGCACGCTGTCTTCGGGAAAAAACCAGCTACGTGGCGCCAGCCGTCTCTGGAAGCCGGCCACGAGACCAGTCGGCCTAAGGGGCTCGACTTGCCTCGATGTCTTGAAATCTCCTTAAGTGCGGGTGAAGCTACCCGGGGTCTATCCCCCGACATGGTCTTCAAGTAATGTTACCGTTGCTCTTGAAATCCGACCGTTGTG
The DNA here is from genome assembly GCA_021605145.1 of Aegilops bicornis. Taxonomy (NCBI): domain Eukaryota; kingdom Viridiplantae; phylum Streptophyta; class Magnoliopsida; order Poales; family Poaceae; genus Aegilops; species Aegilops bicornis. Next base: position 621,964,302 of record CM038672.1, on the reverse strand, counting down.
AACGTGTCGGTTGGCCATTGGCTAGACTGCGTGTCCCAAATGGTCATTTCCCATCATGGAAGGTTGCGGCTATAAATAGACACCCCGCACTGGCGTTGTCCGGTGGCTGCTCCATTTGATCTTGAGAATATTGTTAAGCAACCCCCTCTCCTAAGTGATTTGAGTTTAAAATCCATCGAGAGAAAACCCCCAGAGCCGAAGAATTAGATAGTGGTTCAACATCACTCAAATCTAAGTCCAGTACGCTCCGCCTATTACTCTTGAGAGCTGCAAACTCTCTAGACGGTTGGGTGTCAATTTCTTCAGAGAACATGAGTAATTGTGGTTCTCGAAGAAGTCAAAGGTTCGGAGATCGCCTCAAGTATCTATCACGAGTGATCGACATTGGTTGACGAACCAACTATCGAGGAGAATAGAAGGAAGAGAGTTTATCTTTTGTGTTAAATCACAACCCCTCCAACCAGACATAGTCCTTTTGCAAAAGGGCGAGCTAGTTACCTCTGCTTCTCCACTTTACATTCAAACTGTTTCAATCATGTGATTTGTCTCGATGCATGCTTTTAGTTTCCATTCGTTAGTTTATATTCGCTCGATGTACACTGTTTTCATTACTGCTGGGTTCTGAGAGTTTTGATATTTCTGAAGAAATTTTAAAACTCCCATTCAGCCCCCTGCTTTGGTAGACATATTCCGTTAATACAAAACTAAACAATCTATTTCATCTCAAATAATTACTGAGCAAACAATGTAGACAAATGCAGAATAAAAATGCGAACTTCGTGGATATATTGTTCGAAACCATTTCATTTTATGACGCAATATTTTAGTGTGACTCAAGGATAAGCACAGGAAACAACACCTCACAAAAATTTATTATTCAAAAAATCTTCACCATGTATTTGAAAAAAGTGTTGGCCATGTACTTAAAAAAGTGTTCAAAACAAACATGTATATAATAAAAATAATACAAGATATATTTAAAAATATCAATGTGTATCAACAAAATGTTTTATGTGTACACTAAATATGCATCATATACTAAAAAAGGTAGTCATGTGTTGAAGAAAGAAGTAGCTGGTGAAAGCCGACAAAGAAACAAAGAGAAACGAAGAAAACCAATGAAAACCAAAAGGAACATTAAATAAATAATACAGAAGAAAACCAATAAAAAGGAATGGAAACAGCAAAAACCGAGAAAGAAACAAAGAAGATAGAAAAATAATTTTAAAAACCATAGAAAACAAAAACTAGTGCAAATAGAGAAAAAACAAAGAAAATTTGGAAATAGAAAAAAAACAAAAGCCATAAAAACTAAGAAAATCGATGAAGAAAAAAGAAAAATAGAAAACCGATGAAGAAAACACATAGAACCTGATGAAATAGAAAGACGAAAAAAAAAGGAAAAAAAGGACCAAACTTGTACGTCGATCACACAAAGACTACAACCAGCGATCAACGATCGAAAGAAAAACAGTGAAACGGGGTGGCCCAGTTACGACGAGGGAAGAAAAACCTTAAGACGAGACGGAAGCCACACTCAATATCTCTACTACCTAACAGAAACGTAAGGTTTCCTCTCCCCTCTTACGTTGCCACGCTTCGTCCAACTCTTCCCATCGCTCGCCCTTCGTTCGCCCCTAATAAAAGACTAAAAGGTAACACGATCAACGACTAAGAAAAAAAATCAGGGGCAGGAAATAAGGACGTATCCTGTGCAACGAGAGAACTCGTGCACCAGATGCACCAGCTACACATGAGCCCTCAGATCGTAATGGAAGGGACATGATCTATCTAAAAGGTTGGTTGTTGGTACGTTTTGCAAAGGAGACCTTGAAGCGTAGCTAAATCAACGAAACGACATCCGTAACCCAGTTCGTGTCTTCCTCTTCCTGTACCACTGAACCAGGCCCCGAGACTGGTGTATAGTTAACAAATAAAAATATTTTCTTCTGCTGCTAACATGATAATCATGCCCAAACATCTTGAGATGTTGTTTCTGGCAAGATAAAATCTGGAACATGAAAATTAGTGAGGGTTTCCTCAGTTGGGCATCAAAAAGGGCATTCAAAATCAACAAAATGAATAACATGAGTTGCGTAGCAAATAATATACTGCTGACTTGTACCATAAATCCCAGGTATTAACTTGTTCATACGCAAGTACTCACAATCATATGAAAACTTTCTTTTTACTTGGAAAACATGAAAAATGTTTATAATCACACTGCTCGTTTGTCTATTTCCAATCTTGCTGCACCAGCTGAGGATAAACTTTTACCCTTATGATTTACCTATTCAGCTCATGCTTCACTTGCAATACAAGCACCACATTATTAGAGTATACCTCTGGAAAGTATGGTCCTGAATATATGTTGACACAACGAGAATTATTGTATTGTTGGCAGGGTGTGTTGTTTCTTTTATCTAATGAAGCAATTGATCCATCTGCAACAAACACACCAGTGTCAATGTTAGTGTAGAGTGCAGGCGTTAATGATAGGAACAATATGATTAAACTAGATTTTAGCAACTGATGGCCCTAAACTGAGTAACACTGAACGCCGAAACTGAAAAAAATTGAGCAGGCTGGCATTACCTGTGTTCTGCCTGCTAGCACTAAGCTCGAGGAAATGGCTGTTGTAGCACTGGTTTCTTCATATAAAAGTACTAACTATCACGTGGAAACATTTATAAACATGAGCCGAGGCCTGCTGGAGCACTGATATCTTCATATAAAAATACTAACTGTCTATTTTCCAGTCTTATAGTTGCTACTGAGTTTAATTTTTGTAGCCCTTCTAACTGCAGATTACAGGGACCTCAAAATTTATGAGATTTTGCAAACGGATTATAAGGAATGCCGACATTTTGCCACTGATGGATTACTACATTGTATATACGAACTGAAAACACCAGTTTCATGGAAATGATTAACTACATAATAAAATCAAGAAGATGAACTTGCAATGCATTCAGCAAGTTAAGTTGGACACTGCAAAGTGCACTTTCTACTTAATACTTTTTACTAATAAACGATCAAAACAGGGAGTCAAACCTTGTGCTTGACATACAGATTGTACAAACATATTTCCCCTCGTCTATTTTTCCAATCGCCTACAATTACTGGTAAAATTATCCATTAGAACTGCATGTGGCACATTGATTCGGTGCTCATACTATTCAATTTACCAAATGCCACTGCATTCAAACGAATCGGTGAACAGAAGGATTGGGAACTTGGATAATGAAGAACCAAAATTAGTGATCATAGCGTGGATCCTTTATCGATAAAAGAGGATGGTTGGCTCCTAATCGATCGCAACATCGATATCCCCGAGCTACAGCGCCGCGTCGCTAGGTGGGCATAATCGCGCCGCCAGCCGATGGACCACACGAGTTGGATTACGGCAGCGATGCGTCAACGCCGGAAGCCAGACAGAGAGAGATAAGTTGGACGGGGGGAGGGCGCATCTGGTGTAACGAGGGACCAACACAGAGAGAGAGAGAGAGCCTAGATTTTGCTTAGCCCTAGCTCCAGGCTTGGTACAGAACACAGGAAGGGGAGGAAGACGATCTGGATTTGTGGAGGTCAATTCGCTGGATTTAGCTGTACTGCAAGGACTGTTTTGCAAATATATCAGGAGCCCAATCATCGAACCGAATCTTGTCCCTCTCTTACGAATCCAACGGCCCATCTATCGCTGGTATACCTGGTGCATCAGTTTGCTCGTTTCACCGGATACTCTCTCCGTAATCTCCAGATGGGGATGCAATCCCAGGCGTTTCGTTTCATACCATGTATGCTTCGTACAAACGAGGGACTCCCTCGGCGCTCCACCTCGCCCAGCTGCCATATCTCATGACGGTGCGTCACCCGGCGAAAAGCGCAGGCTGCGTGGCTCATCCTCGGCCGCCAACGCCGCGCCCTCCAGCAGAACCCCCCGCCAACAGGACATGGGACCCCTGCCAGTTCCAGCGGAACCGCCGACTCATTCGCCTTGCAAGTCGCGGCAAGGTGCCTCTGGGCCGCCCATGGTGGGGGCGTGCTGCACATTGTTTGGAGAGCTCGTCAAGACGTAGACGATCGAAGAGGGCAAGGAAGAGGAAGGCAATCTGACCCGATTCATCGACAAGCTGCTGGAAAAAGATGCGGGATTGAAGAGGCAGGGCACGGACGTGGCGGTACCTGTGCCTGGTGTGCGAGGGGATCGGGCCAGGGCGGGCAAGCAGTTTCTTGGCTCTGGGGATCAGGTCCAGCACATTGAGAGTTGCCTTCTCCTCCTCTCCCAAGCACAGCCACCATCGCACATCCCTTTCGAGCACACCTGAACACCTCCCATACTCCTCCGACTCTCTCTTGGAGCCGCCGCCACTGCTCCCCTCCACCCGACGTGCATCGGTTAGCTCATGTTCGCTCTCCTCACAATGATGTGTGATGGATGTGGTGGCCACTGATCTAACGGCGGCGTGGCCGTCTTCGTCAGGTGATGAATCGTCGCATCCACCGCCGCCTTCCCATTTTCGACCCCGCCACCACTGGCGACTCGTGATGCAGCTGGCGAGAGACAAGGGGAGCGATGCTCTCCGCGGTGGCAGAGGAGGGGGAGGTCCCGCGCTGGAGGAGAACCAACACGGACTGCGTGTTCTTACTCCTCTCCCGCGTCAGCTGCACCAAGGTACTGTGCCACGCGAAAACCTAGCGCAAATCCATTGATTCGTTGGGTTTTTGTGTCTCCTTGCCGGTGAATGAAAGTTGGATGCCGCCTCGGTTGGTTAATTTACTGATCGGAGGTCGTATTTTGTTTTGGTTGCAGTGCTTCCAATGCGAGTACGTCCACTGCGAGGGTCCAGTTCAACTCGAAACCCAGGAACTGCTGGTACTGATTGTATGGCAGCTGCACCAACCCAAGATGCACCTTTCGTCACCTTGTTTCTGGTCCGTACTTCCGTAACCTCTGAAATAAAATACCTGCTTCAAATTGATACGTGTGTGTGCTTCTGTAATTGCTAAAAGAAGAGTGTGCTTCCATGCTTACTTGCATGCCTACGACGCTTGCTTTGGTGGTTAGTGATGGGTGTCATTATGACGCTTGTGCCAGGCTAACTTGGGCTGCGGTGTAATTTGCTCCCTAATGATGATATTTGATGTTACTCTTTTAGGGTGATATATGGAGAACATGCTCTGTTGCTATCTCCATCTGAGAAGTGGCTCCCAACTATTACAAGGTGCCGCCGCTTAACCAGGAAAACCAGCTATGAGTTTTTTGTTCGTTGAATTATATTTTTCTTTCTATTCTTATTTGTTAGTCAGTGAGTCTAGCTAGCATAGTATATATGATTACACAATACATAATTCTTATCATGGTTTGTTGCACGGCATGGTGCTGGGTGAACGCCTGCAATGGTGCAGCGGAAGGAAGAAATTCAGCATGTCCCCTCGTCCCGTCCTCTCTTTTAGTTTTTGTTTTGAACTAACATGTTGCTGAAGGGTTTTGTTTCAGACCTCATCAGACCGTGGCGCCTCTCAATTTGATTAAATATTTTTTTTGGTATAAGAAGGATTGAGCTAGCATCTTGATTTGACATGTCCAGTGGAATGTCTCTTTGCATGTAAGATTTCATTTGTAGTTTTGGTACATATGGTGTGTGTGTGTTTTCCTCCAAATTCTTTTATATGTTGTCATCTAATTTAAATCCAAAGTGAGGAGAAATATTTTGCAAACAGTTTAGTATGGTTTTTCTATGATGAGTGATGATTGTTGATTGTTCAAGAAGTAGCTTACAACCAAGCATTTAGGCGCAACTTTTTCACTACGGTACGTCAAAAGTTGATTGTTGCTCTCTTCTGAACTTGGATTGGAGGTTATATGCTACAAATGGTACACAACTTTTTTTGCATTGAAGCTTTATACCCTTTTCACGTGCCGCTGAATTATTTCCCTTCTTTGAACTTTTAATGGAGGTTAAATGCTAGAAATACTACACTCCTAAAATAATATTTTTCATTGAAGCTTTATACCCTCTTAATGTGTCTATTATCTTACAAATCCGTGTATGTTCTTGTGAAGTTCTAGATCAGCAAAATAGAAATGCTTGTGTTTATTTGTTAATTGAATTTTTGCCTTGACAGCAGTTGATAGCCTTTTATAGTTTATCTTATTTTCTTTGGAATGCCAACAGATGAACAAAACTTACAAAGGGTTCAGCCTTCCATTGTGGATGGAGTAGCAGAAGTGAAAAGAGAAAAGAAATACTACAACAAACATTTAGAGTGGTCAAAAATCACGCACCAGGTTACGACAAATTATTACAATTTGTGAATGTATTTATTGTGCTAATTGATGTTGGCGTATAATTTATTAGCAGGTATGCTTTGGGAGTTAGCTAATTCAAGTCAGCATTACATGTAGCGTTTGGAGTGTGCTTATTGTGTCCTACTCTTGGCAGAAGTCAAATGAGATAATATGTATGATGTTCACATTGACATGGTGTCCCAAGCACCCTGTGGTGGAACATCTCTCTTCATCATGGTGTCAACCACAGATGGTTTACAAAGAGAAGTACTTGCCTGCTGCAAGCAAATTGAATTTGTATATGAAGTAACTTTTATTAGGGATAAAATGCGACTATTTAAAATTATTCCATGGAACTCATTTGCTGTTTTGATCTTCAATTACAATTTACTTCACCAGAAATGAATTTGAAATGGGATGGAAGCGGGTTAATTTTGCACTAACTACACTAAGAACAGAGCTGAACCCTATAGCTTGCGTACCAAATGACACAATTAGAACAAAACAGACTCATGGCGTAATCTCAAACAATACAGCTACACAATAGAACATAGAAGCTTTTCAAGAAAGCTCAGTACCACTGTACCAGTGTGCCTTGCCAAGAAAGATTGTACTAAGATTATCCAGGGAATGCTACATAAAAGCAAGCTATAGGTTCTAACATCATAAAAAGGAGATTGCACTGTGCCAACGATAAAGTATTTTGTGCAGTACAAATATGTTTAACGTGTACTCAGACCCAGACATGCATAAGTTACACTCGCCATTTCGACCAGGTACCGTACTACATGGTGTACTGGGTATCATACCCCCCTTGGGAGATTGTGAGCCGGATGTGCCATTGATGGTGATAGCGAGCTTGGGTTGATGAGACGGAGATAATCGATGGAGTAAAAATAAGAAGAGGTGGAGATAATGGGCGGCGGAAGAAGAAGGGCATGCGATAGTGGGTGAAGGAACAAAAATAGTGATTTAAAGGTTAAAAGGTCTATCTTAAAGGTAAAAAGGAAGAATTAAAAGGTCTATCTTTCAGATGAATTTTATGCCCAATGGACAATGCTACTTAATGCCAGTGAAGATTTTAAATGTCTATCTTTTACATGACTTGTATGCCCAATGGCAATGCAAGTGAGTAATTAACTAGCTTGGATTGGCGAGGGGCAGAGATAGTGTGTGCAGGAGGAGGAGGAAGAAGAGACCATATAGTGGATGAGGGAAGAAAAAAAAACAGTGATTTATAAAGGTTAAAAAGAATTCGACAATGCTGCTTAATGTGTATGATGATTCAAAATGTACGTCTTTGATATGATTTATGTGAAACTACTCGAATATCCAAGCTCCCGTTGCAACGCACGGGCAATTAACTAGTAAGCTAGATATACAGATGATGACAAATAGGAGAGCAACTAATTAATGAGTGCTCCTTCGGAAGCCTCGCAACGATCAGCGCCACTTGGCGCGCTCTCAGCGATTCGCCACGTGTCACGCTCTCGGCGCTCCCTCCGGATTTTGTTTTTTTTTTATTTTTTCGCATGCGTTTTCGGCTTTTGGAATGGTTTTTTCTGGGTTTTTTCAATGTTTTGGTTTTTCACCGGTCTTTTCTAGCTTTTCAACCAATTTTGTTTAAAGAATTTGCGCAAAAAATGCGTTTTCTTTTTTTTCCTTTCGCGAGAGTCATGTTTTGTTTCCGCGAGAGGCACGATTGTGCTTTCGCGAGAGGCACGGCCGTGCCTCTTAGAAACGAAAAAAACATATTTTCTGTTTTTTTTCCTTCCGCGAGAGGCACGGTTGTGCTTTTGCGAGAGTCACGGCCGTGCCTCTTGGAAACGGAAAAAAACCGCGTTTTCTGTTTTTTTTGCGAGAGGCACGGTTTTGCTTCTGCGAGAGGCACGGTTGTGCTTTCGCGAGAGTCACGGTCGTGCCTCCTCGGAAACGGAAAAAACGCGTTTTCTGTTTTTTTTTCATTCGCGAGAGGCACGGTTTTGCTTCCGCGAGAGGCACGATTGTGATTTCGTCAGAGGAACGGGCGTGCCTCTTTCGGAAAGAGAAAAACCCGTGCTCCCGGTTCTGGTTTTTTCGTCCATTTTTTTCGTGAAAAAAAGTTCGTCAAAACCTATCAACATGGAATTTAGTTTTGAAGATCTCGACGCGAGAAATCCAACGGCGAAAGCGGTTCGAGGTTTGGACGCACAGTTTAAGAGATAAAATATTTTGAATAAACGGATCTACGAAAAAAAGGAAAAACTCTCAGATTGCGACAAGTGACGCCCATGCAGCGCGGCACTTGTCGCAACCTGGGAATTAGAATAATCTACGCAATGGGTACTCCTTAACTAGTGATTTCGTGACAAATAGGCAAAAACGGGAGCAACTAATTAAGGAGCGTTCCTTCGGGAGCCTCGCAAGGATGAGCGCCACTTGGCGCGCTCTCAGCCATTTGCTACGTGTCGCGCTCTGGACGCTCCCTCCGGATTTTATTTTTTTATTTTTCCGCATGCGTTTTCGCCTTGTTAAACGGGTTTTTTCGGTTTTGTTTGACGTTTCGGTTTTCCACCGGTCTTCCCTAGCTTTTCGACCAAAAAAAATTTTGAAAAAAAAATTGCGCAAAAAAACGCATTTTTTTCCGAGATTCACAGTTTTGTTTTCGCGAGAGGCATGGTTGTGCTTTCGCGAGAGGCACGGTTGTACTTTCACGAGAGGCACGGCCGTGCCTCTTGGAAACGAAAAAAACGCGTTTTCTATTTTTTTCCTTTCGCGAGAGGCACGGTTTTGATTTCGCGAGAGGCACGGTTGTGCTTTCGCGAGAGTCACGGCCGTGCCTCTTGAAAACAAAAAAAAACCATGTTTGCTATTTTTTTCTTTCACGAGAGGCACGGTTGTGCTTACGCGAAAGGCACAGCCGTGCCTCCTTAGAAACAAAAAAAACGTGTTTTCTGTTTTTTTTTCTTTCGTGAGAGGGACGGTTTTGCTTCCGCAAGAGGCACGGTTGTGATTTCATCATAGGCACGGGCGTGCCTCTTTCGGAAACGTAAAAAAACCCGTGCTCCCGGTTCTATTTTTTCGTCCGGTTTTTTCGTGAAAAAAAAGTTCGGCCAAACCTATCAACATGGGATCTCTTTTTGAAGATCTCGACGCGAGGAATCCATCGGCGAAAAGCGATTCAAGATTTGAACGCACGGTTTAAGAGATAAAACGTTTTGAATAAACGGATCTACGAAAAAAGGAAAAACTTCTAGGTTGCGACAAGTGGCGCACATGCAGCGCGCCACTTGTCATAACCTGAGAGAGTTGGAGTGATCTCCGCAAGGAATACTCGTTAACTTGTGATTTCGGGGAAAAACTCCATATGGGTATGCACAGGCATCCGGTCCAACAAAAAAAACAGTAATCATCCTCTTGTTAGAGTCTGAAACAAAATGGAGCTCCCACATTAGTTTGGATTCTGGACCGTCCGATTATCTGTCCAAACGAATCCCGACCGTCCGATCTTCAGATGAAACAATCCAGACCGTTGGATCAAGTCTGATCTGACAACCAATGAACGGGCACATATTTCCACACCCGCGCTGCCGCACCGGCTCTCTATTACAGGCGGGCCCAGTCTGGGTGGGCCACTGATGTCAGCGACGGTGGAGGTGGGCGTGCCACCGCCTGTAAATTTGGAGGGCCGCCAAGGGTAGTGTGGGATTTCACGGCCTGTCCCTTGCGTGTCGCCTGTGGATGGCTCAGCTGCGCGTTAGGCCGAGGAGAGCGAGTGATTGGGTGAACCCTAGCCGCCACTCTCCCTCTCCCCTTCTCTGCCCGTGCTCTTCTCTCTTCCTCGCTTGCCCTCGCGCCGCCACCCGCCGGGAAGCGCCGCAGCCGCTGCTCCTCAGTCTGCACATGCGTCGCACTAGGGTTTCTAGCTCCTAGCGCCTGAGAATCAGCTCGAGGTTGGCTTCGCGTCAGCGGTGAGAAGGGGCCGGCGGCCACCGCGGGAGGAGCAGGAGGAAGATGAGATGCCGTCCGTTGAGGCGTGTCGCGGCCCTTCTCCGCGCCGGCGACGCGTGCAACAAAGAATGGAAGGCGTGCATTCTGTCGGCATCTGATCCAGATGACCTCACGCCGCCGCGCCCATCCTCCTTCCCCGTTGCCCCTCCTCTCGAGCCACCGGCTGGCGCTCTCCCTTCGCTGGAAGAGCCTCCCCCTCCTCCTCCGGAAGCTATTTGTGCCCCAGGTTAGCTTCTTTTCTTTGCCGCTGCTCAGATTTCGTTCATGTTTTCACAAAATTAGATTCGTTTTGAGGATAGCACAGTATTTAGTTTTTGGGATGTGCTAAATCAATTTGGGCGAAAATTTTCTTCTCCTGTTGGGCAGGATTCGTAGCTATACATGTACATGTATGTTTTCTGATTGAACTGTACTAGCAATCTTAGGCGTAGAACTATTGTCGTTTGTGAGGTCACGCTGCTGCTTTCCTCGCGGTGCTCAGCTGACCATGTGATTCATCTCTTTCTTACAAGAGACATTTTGCTCGATGTATACAACTACTGATGCTAGGAACTTCTGGTCCAATTTCGTGCAAGAGTACATGTTGTGACTCTCTCCTGCAATGTGAGATTATATTGGATGTTGTTTATACATGCTTCACTTCTGTAATTCTCAATGGTTTGTGCATTGAGTGCTACTTGGATTTTTCTCTCTACATAAATAAACTTGCGACTTCTCTTGAACTAATAATAATGCTTTTGTGTCGGTGGACACTCACTTTATTTAAGACAATGACAGTTCTGCTCCTGATTTCTTGCTTAATCATGAAGATGTCATCACAATTATAAGCATGATTTCTGATGTAGTTGTTCGGAGATGGATTCTGGCTCGATCGAGGCGGCGGGGTAGAAGTGCAAGGCGAGTGCTTGATCTTGAGCGCTCACCATGACCACGCGTGTCGCCTTCTTGGCGGCGCATCACCACCAACTACTGCTCTCCTTTTATTCAGAGGATGAGAGGAACACTGCTGATTAGATACTCCCGTTAAAAGTTCCCAACCGGACACTAGGTTTTGAATCTTAAATGATGGCTGCTTGATAATTTGTCCAAGTTGAGATCCACCACTGACGACAAGAGTTTGCTACCCTGCTCCTATGAAGGTAGCAGAAGGCTGCACCTCCCACCGTGAGATCCTTCTCATCTTGCACCTCTTCACCGAGCTCCTCCTCCTAATTTATTTCTTACTACAGTTTGATTTGTATGATTCGGGTTCCAATTTTTTCGGTTGAATCAAGTGTCGACTAATGAGATGGATGTGTTGTTCATGCTCTTTGAGAAGGCTAGCCGCTCCGCATTTACGGTGAACTCATCCAACTGGTACCTCCAAAATATATTATTACCTATGTGTTTTTAGGATCAAGTAATGTGCGACCAATTTCAAGTGAGAGGATGTCAATTTCAGATTTTGTAGGATACACTTGAATGCGCGCTACTTTGTCACTCCTTCGCTAGGAGGGGTGCAACATGCTACTCGCTCAATTGCTCCAGGTGCATTTACATGTTGTGATTTTTACTGTGTGATTAGACAAAATCTTGGAGAAGGCTATATATGTAGATTAAACCATTATTTTCTTGGCTAGAGGGTTTCTACATGATTGATTGAAGCGTATACATGGTGATGATTAACATGTACACCACGTGCGCCATTCATGTTATGCTAACTGTTGAGATGCTCTGCTCCTTTACATTTACGCCATCTGTAACTTCCGGACATTGATTGGAGATAATGTATATAAACCAATGAAATTACATTTGTCGATGGAGATTAAAGACATGTAAATCAAGTTCCAGATTTAATGATTGGTGATTATCAAGGTCCTTGGTTCCCTTTATTCAAGCCGATTGCCGTTATTTTCTTAGCTAGAGGGTTAATTCCTACATATTTTGAGATGCGGCTTTTTCTGTGCATATTTTGAGCTATGGCCTTTTCTTGAATCGACTGTTGTCATGCGTCCGTCCATGGCGAGGTTGAAGCGGCGATGGCGGTTGTAGCGTGACGGACGACATCAACAACAAGCGATTACTCATCTTTGCATCAGAATGAGATGGATTATGGAATTGTTTCAATCTGGATATTTCGCTTGGAAAAATTGTCACGTACACTACCGAAGGTGTGCGAAATTCTTTTATACCTTTTGTATTTTGTGTTGTTCAATCTTGTTGTTTACTATGTTTTACGTGATTGGAATCACATTGTGTTGGATATCTTGAGTTGGGAATAGTGCCATTAGAAAGAATATAAGAAAATTAGATGTACCGGAAGGTGTGCGAAATTCTTTTATACCTCGAGTTAATTTGGTACGCTCTATTTTATTTCGGGGTGAGAGTGAATTTCAATAGGCTTATGACAAAGGAATGCCCAAATCAAAGTATGCTTGAGTTTTATAATAATGCCTCAAATTTATTTATGCATACATTGGTGATCTTATATGCCATTTATTTTTGTTGTTTGCATAGGTTACGGGAGCCTACATATGAAGATTGCTTAAATATGATTCTTTGTACATAAGTACTCCCGTCGCTCCTCTACTCCAGGTTCCCTCCCTCTCTCTCTCTCTCTCTCTCTCTCTCTTTCTCTCTGCCTCTCTCTCTCTCTAACCGCTGCTCCCATCATCTTGGAACTATAGGAGACGAACATGTCGTCTTAGGCTCGGACAGGGGCGGAGCCAGAACTTTTGCGAAGCCCGGGCAAACTTAAGCCTGAATGTCTAACATGCAAATAAAAAATTCCGTACCGGGTAGACAATATATACTATGCATCAAACTTGCAAAGCACAAATCCACATTAATATTGAACTGAAAATACGGACATAAGTCATACAAATGTACTATTTAAGTGAACTAATATATCAATATTCCATTTCAGAGAGCAAATGAAGTTGTGACTTGACAACAAAAGACACGAGCATAGAGCCAATCACCCAAACTAGCCATCTTGCCAACAAAAGTGTAGCCGTCTAAATCACCATGACACCATCAATATATCCTAGAAGACACTACAGGATAAGAAAATGGATTTGTTATTCACAAAAATTCGGTGTTGTGATTTGTTTATTTATTCAAAACAGAGAACTTGTAACAATAGAAAAGGTTAAATGGAGCATTACCAATAGTGTGCTAAAGAAAATCACGAGGCAAATGTCCTTTCCGAGACTTCATTCTTTGTAAATGTTCGAATAATATCCTTATCATCAAGCGACTTGAATAACTTCGCGCCGATGTAACATATCATCAAGTCGTTGAACCATTTGTTGTTGATCTTGCTACATAATTTATTCTTGATAATCTTCATTCTTTGAAAATGCTCTCTCAATGAGATGCACGATTGACAGGCAATATCAAAGCCAACTCAATAAGTTTGTATACCAATGGAAATACTAGATTTTTCTTAGTTTCAACCACCTTCATGGCCAAACTTTGAACATCATCACAAGTAGAAAAAGAAGCATGCCTTTTCACTTGACTTATATAAGTGAGGAGCTGCTCTCTTATTGTTCCACGATCATCATTAGAGAAGTCTTCATGATAAATTTCAGCAAGACGAGCAAGTTTATCAACATTGAACTTGGAGAAAGAGTCCTTGGGGTCAAGACATGAGAAGCAATCAAGCACACAATTTGCTCCTTCACTAAAGCGGTGATCCATCTCCACACAAATTTTGTCAATAGCAACATAAAAAATCTCTGCACGGTAATGGTGAAGATTAGTAACAGTTCTCCCTTCTCTCCTTGAACGACCACGACGGTATTACGCCGTCCATATTTGGTACTAGAATACTATTAGCACCACAAAATTCTTGGACATCACCAAATAAATTATCCCAACCACCCTCTCGAACGTTACCAACCGATCCTTGACATCATTAACTAATTCCATGGCAAGAACAATATTGAGATCTTTTCTTTGCAAGACTTTTGAAAGCTCATTTGTGATGCCAAATAACTTCAACATAAGCTTGAGAATGAAAACAAATTTAAAGCTATCCATTTTTTTTTCTATCAAACCTTTGCTTGAGATGGTCCACGTCCATATTCATCAATTGTACTAAGCACCTTTAACACGGGGACCACATTTGATCCAAACGAAGTAAGGTAGTATGATGTCATTGTGCAATTTACGCCACCACGGTTAAAGGCATCTCGACTTGTTCATTTTTAGTTTTTTCCAAATCTATCATCTCTAAAGTTTCCCTTGTTTAGAGAAGTGGTGATTCATCATGTCCGCGAAATGCCAAGCCTTGTGCAATGAGATATCTTGAACAACTTACAGAACAAGTTAAACGAGTCCTATACATTTCTTCTGATTCCTTGCTTGATCTAGCAAAGTTACTTGCCACACTTTGTCTTTGATTATTATAATCATCATAATGCCTCGACGCAAGAGTTGTGCTTACTACCATGACCACCAATATGATCTTTGAAGCCTTTAGATGCATGCTTCCAATCAGAAATCCTTCTTTGGTGAAGACTTCATAACCAAAGTGCTCAAATTTCTTCCGGTTGCTTAAAGAGAAAACAATAAAATAATAATAATTTGCATTCTTCCACTCTTTGTATTCTATCGATCGTACCTTTTATACCAAGATTTGGAAAATGCTCTTGAGGAACGCGAACTTCCAAATTCAGTACGATGGTATTTATTCAAATCTGGTTGCATTGGACCCTTCAATATATATGCTCTCCTCACTTGGTCTTGAATATCAGGAGGATACTCACAAATTTGTTTCCTCTTTCCTGGATCGCGCTCAATCGCATTTGGATTAAATTCATTGGCAACGTTTGGTATTGGTGGCTCTACTTCTATTTCAGGTGCGCATCATTCACATTTTCGATCCTTTGCTCTACTTCTACTTGAGTTGCACATCATTCATATTTTCGGTCCTTGCTCTCTTAACCAAAAACCTCCTCATCTACGAAATTTAGTGAGTACAAAATCAAGTTAGTTTTTACACAAATAAGAATATGGATTAGTCACAAGTTCATAGTAGAGTACAATAAAAAGCTACTTGCATCAACTACATGTATCAGTTATCAAGTATTTCTTGATGTTGCCAAACTAAAGTGAAATCGGTGAAATATTTCTTAAAATTACTAGAGGAAAGAGTGCAACCCGCATACTAGTTTGTCGGTCTAATTAACTTACAGCTTTACGTAGTTTCCAACGACTAACAAATAGATTTTCTCTTTGGACTTTGGTCATAATCTTACCGGAAGTCAAAGGAAAAGAACTGCCTTAGCCTTCAGGAGAGGAAGGGCCAAAGGAGGGGACGACCGTGGCCACTACCGGCTCGCCGTCGGCTTGCCGCTCGCCAGCCCCAGACCGCCGCCTCGCCTGCAAGTCCCTGCCGCACTTGGGAGAAACCAAAGAGACGCGAGTACGCGAGAAGCCGAGAAGGAGAGAACTGTCTGGACTCTGGAGCGATCGATGGTATTCCCTGTTGCCTAGTGAAATTTGGAGCGAAGCGATCGATGGTATTCTTTTTTTTTCTAGTGAACCGGAGTGATCGGGACGTTCAAGTAAATAAGCTGAAATTTGTGAAGGAGGCCTAATCCGATTTGCGGGTAAATCAACTCAGACGAGTTTGGCGTATTGTGGTAATACCATCTTGTTGCCGGAGTGCCAGCCGAGCCCGGCAATCGCCTGTGGTCGCTGGGCCGCTTCCGCCATCGGGCTCGGACGTTGTTGGTCGCCGGCTTGGCTTGCAAGAGGATGCCCCCCTGCTCTGACTTGCTCACATCTCAGTGTTTCACCAATGAAGATGTATTTTCAAGGTAGATTGGTTCTTTTCTAGCCTGCTAATTTACCATTGACTTTGTTTCATATGCATATGTGTGGCAAGATATGTGAATTAGCAAGCAGATAGTTCGTAGCCGTCTAAATCCCTTGATGCCCCTTGCCTGCCACCTAATAGTGTGTGATTGGTTGTAAATGATTCTTTGTTGGTGGCGGGATTGAATTAGCAAGGTGTCACACATTTGCAACATTCTTGATGTTTGCATATGCTATAATTTTTCATGTTATTTTTATCCGACGTATAATTCCCAAAGTGGAAACTGCAATAGGAATACGGTAGTATGCAAAGACCTGTCCTATTTGAGCACATTTTTTATCTACGGTATACACTAAAAAGTGAGCACATATATTTGTTGGTAAGCAATTTTTTCGCAAACAATTCATCGTTGATTGTATGTTCCAAAAATAGTGAACACTTTTTGTGGACCCAAAACACAAAGAGATGGATGTCATATGTGCTTTTACGTTTCGATCCCCTTTTACGGTGTTTCATACAAGAAAGAACCGTGAGTCATCGATGCAAAGTTGAGGATGATTGTCGCGTCCATTGGGCCGAGGGGCAAGCTGGGACTGTAGTCCCTGAACATAGTGGTTCTACTGTGAGGATCTCATCTCTCTCACTATGCGTGTATCTCTCTCTGTCATGTCTCCCTTTTTGCTAATCATTCATGCCTTTCATGATCACTAAGGTTTTTTTAGTTTTGTAGTTGCCTTGCTGGGAGAATGATTATCTTGATTAATTAAGATTTAAATGTGTTAGACCAGACCAAGATGGATTAGTTTTGATGTATATTTTGGGTTAGAAAAATGTCAAACCTTAACATTTAGAAGAAGCTTTACATAGTTGGATCCATTACAAGGTCTTTGCCTTGGTCGTTGTTGTAGGTGAAGGCCTTGCGTTGGGACTCCATGCCTCCTAAACTAAGAACAAATGAACTTGCCTTTAGGCTTTTCGACCTTGCACTGTGCATCTAGGTCCAACCCAATGGTTAGGACGGCGGTTCTTGCATAGCATACATGGAGATGGTACATGTGGGGAAGAAATATAAGAAACTCATGCTCATCGGCGAGGCGGGGTCATATAGTCATCAAGGATGACCTCGGTGTCTTCCACTCCATCACCTTACCTTTCGGCCACTTCGGTAAGTACCTTTATACAAATTCCCATTGCACCAATTAACATGCTTAATATTGTTTCATACGATTACACAGCAAATGGCCAATCGAGTAAATGTGGGTTAGGTGCATTGGTATGTACTACTGTGAGCTTTGAGATTTGTTTAGGTGCCCAAAGGTTCATGTTAATCTCCATGTGTGTGTTCTAGGACAAGAGGATATGGGATATCCGTGTTGTGTGTATGCAGACAATTCCCATGTTTCGCACTCGGTAGTCACTATTTTTTGAAGCGGTCGAACTACTAGCAAGAATAGATGGCCGACTTAATATTTTACATTTCATGCGTGATTGAAATGGTGATTTTGCTAGAAAAGAAAAATTTTGTAACTCCCAATCGAGTCAAGTCGCTAGCAACGAGTAGATGATCGACTTGATAGACTTTTTAAATGGGTACGGTAATTTTAGCAGATAAAGGGTGATACCTTTGCACTGTGAATCATTTTCTAGGTCGCCATCGATCATAAATTGGTGATATTGCAGTAGAATTGTTGAAGAACCTTGCTGCAGATATCAAATTTAATTCAGTTTCTTATTACAACTATTTTTTTTTTGCAAATTAACTATTCTTTGTAAGGTCACAATATACAACAATTTAAAAGTATGATTCTAGGATTCTTATATGAAGCTGTATATTTTGGCCACTTATGTATGTTTGTGGGGTCTACTACCTTTTGTTTTGCTTCGTGAAGTACGGCATAGGCGCTTTGTGAACTACCAATAAATTTTATTGTAAGTGCATCTAATGCCACCCCTAGTTGGTTTTGGAGTATTGACGACAAATGTGGTTGATGGACTAATGTACAGTTGTCACAGCAACTGGAACTGGTCCAACAAATCTTGTGTCTTCAACAAGTGACTGGTTCTATCTTCTCCCTTTTCTTACTTAGAGTTTGTCTTCATGAAGTCATTGCCTATTTGTCATACTTGTTTGACTTCATTGCTTGACTACTTTTGTTGATTGGCTTCTCACTATCTTCCATCTTGATCCTACTACCAAGCTGCTATTAAACTTGTACTTTCACGTTATTGCATACTTGACTATGGTTTGCTTCTTGTAGCTGATCTTTCGCTGCATATCAATTAGGTCATTTCTATTGTTTGTCTTCGAAACATCCGTGTTTTGAAGAATTCCTTAAAAATAGCCTATTCACCCCCCTCTAGTCAATAACTAGCACTTTCAATTGGTATCAGAGCAAGGTACTCCCTTGTTCTATGTGATTTGGTTTAATCACCTGGAGTTTTAGCTATGTCGACTGTAGGGATAATCAAAGTCTTCGCTGCTTGCCCCGTGTTCGATGGGACTGACTATCCCTACTGGAAGAATAAGATGCGCATGCATCTTGAAGCCATTGATGTCGACCTCTGGTATGTCGTCAAGAACGGCGTTCCCAAAAGCTGGTGAAGGTGTCATCCTGGCGATGTCAAGAAGTTCATTCAAGCTGGACTCTCAGCAAAGAACATCATCTGCGGTCATCTAACCAAAGGACGGTATGGCCGTGTGAGTGCTCTGAAACGCCGAAGCTAGTGCAGGATGGCTATCCAAGGTCAACGAAGGCGTCTCAACCTGCAGAGATCAAAGGAGCGTGTTCTTCGCAACCTCTTCAACCGCTTCAAGAGAAACGACAATGAAAATGTCCAAATTTCACGTTTGATCGCCTCACCGACATCACAAATGAGCTTCATGCTCTCGACGCCACCGAGATCACCAAGCATGAAATCGCCAAGACACTACCGAGATCACTTGACAGTTCTTTTGACACCCTTGCCCTCATGATACAAGAACGCATACGACTTCAAGACACTTGATCCGTCTGATATACTTGAGAGGCTCAACACACATGAGTTCGACTTTACGAGAAAAGAGATATCTATGGTCCTAACTATGGTGAACTTGCGCTTTGAAGGCAAAAGTTGTTTCCTCATCTGAAGAAGAATCGATCATGGTTACGATGATCCACGAAGACATTGGAAAGGAACTTGCTATGCTTGTGAAGAAGTTCCAGAAGTTCACTAGGAAGAAAGGCTTCAGAAAATCTTCACGATCCAGCTCAAGAAATGATGAAGCTTCCACTCATGACTACAAGAAGAGAACATGTCACATGTGCAAGAAAACTGGACACTATATCTCAGAATGTCCATAGTGGGACAATGAGAAGAAGAAGAAGAAGAGCAAGGAATATGATTCTGATGACAAGAAGAAGAAGAAATCTTCAAAGTCTTCTTCCAAGTCCTCATCTAAGTCTTCATCTCATAAGAAGAGCTCATCTGGCAAGGCTCGTGCTTTTGTTGGCAAGGAAATGGATTCATAGGAGGAGTCTGCTTCTGAGGAGGTGGAGGTGGAGTCTGAAGAGGAGTCCGACCTGGCGTTGCAAGTTCTGGCTTTAGCCACGACCTATGTTGCCAAGTCTATCTTCAACATCAAGACAATGACTTCCACAACAACGTCAAGGCGATGACAAGGACGACGCTGCTCCCACCTCTTGCTTCATGGCATGTGGTGCCAAGGTAAAATCACGTGATGCTTACTTTCAAACATCAAGTGAAGATGACTCGATTGTGAATCCAAAGCCGCCTACAAAACACTTGCTAAAATTGCAACCGAACAACAAAGAGCTATGGAACATACTCAAAAAGCTGTTAGACAAAAGCGATGACCTGTTGGACGCGAAATGACACGTTCACAGTCCTTAGTTGAAGACATTAAAATCTTCATGCTAAGTACCAAGAACTTGAAAGTCGTCATGAAACGCTCTCAACTACTCATGAAAAGCTCTCCTATGATTATCTTCAAAGGAAGCAAGAGCTTGAGAAATTGAGAGCGGCTCATGAAGATCTTCAAAAGAGAATGAGTCGCCGCACTCAATGTATCAGATTCCTTTCAGGATGGATTTGAACCACCATGTCTAAAATGTCTTGAGCGTGATATCGCTACCTCTGTTCTTCGAATGTTCAATCGCATTCTTTGTTGCATTGTCTTCAACTACTAATGTGGTAACTAACCCTCTGCGGAGGATACCACCGCTATTGTCGATGAAAATGCTAGGTTGAAGACATCGCTGAAACGAGGATGTATAAAAGTCCGAAAGGGCATCGACACACTGCGATGTCCTCAAAAGCGTATTCTCAACCGAAACCCTACGAAAGAGGGTGTTGTGTTCGAGAGGAAAATGAATGTTGATGGTTCCCTCGGAAGCTTTGAAGCGGTATCCCAAAACCACATGGGTTGTCGCAAAGGGACCTTCGATGGATCCATCCACCTTATCTCGATTTACCCGTGCTAACCCTATTATCATTGATGATCCTTTGATGCAAATTATAAGTTGTTCAAGAATCGTAATGGTGAAGTGTTTGCGGTATATTGGTACTAACTGCAGGAATGGACCACCTATGAAGAAGATCTGGGTTCCCAAAAGCTGTCTTGAGAATCTTCCGTTGAATGTCATCATGATACCACAGGGAAGAAGACAAACCCTGCACCTAAGGCGTCATATGGTCCAAAGGCTTCATACAGACAGAGGACTCACCTGAGTCACCCTAACGCCAATGTTTTGCAGGGAAACCGTACTCAAATTTATGAATATGAGTGTGTGTCTTCAAACCGCTATGTTCATAGAACTAAGAACTTTTCTGCTTATTCATATGAGTATCATTCTTCTCCTGCAAGGCTATTTGCTAGGGCTCCAAAGCCGAAGTTCTCGAGATCTTTGCGCTTAGACTCATTGCCTCTAAGCCACCCCTCAAGATGTGGGTGGTTAAGAAGAATTAACTCTCTTTTGCAGGAAAGGGTCTCCACCGAAAATCAAAGGCGTCGATGCTATTCTTGGGGACCTAAAACATCTTGTAGGACATAAGATCAAATGCCCAAATGGTCTCACTATGTATTTTGTTCTGAATCGTTTGCCATTTATCCTATCTGTCTTAATCTTGATCTGAGCTTCAATAATCCTCTTGTCCGTCAAATGTTTATGCTTCACAATACTCTTGGTGAAGCCTATCCCCCTAACTGTATTGTAGGGTATGACACATCATGCTTTAGAATGGATTATGGACAGCGGATGCACTAATCATGACTGGTGATCGAAGTCTTCTCATGGACTCAACCTTACGTCCATCAGACAAGAGTCACATCACATTTGCTGACACTGGTAAAAGCAAAGTATTGGGTCTAGGAAGAGTTGCAATCTCAAAGGATCAACACATGGATAAAGTGATGCTTGTTGAATCCCTTGGTTTCAACTTGATGTCTGTCTCAATGCTTTGCGACTTGAACATGATTGTGATATTCAGAAAATATCGTTGCCTTGTACTAATGGAATCTGACAAGTCTCTAGTCTTTGAAGGGTATAGGAAAGATGATCTATACATGGTAGATTTCTGAGCAGGTCCACGACTTGTCGTATGTCTTCTTGCAAAGCTTGAGAATCTTGGCTCGGCATCGGAGGTCGGGGCATCTTGGCATGAGGAACTTACACACACTCACCAAGAAGAAGCATGTCATAGGCATCGAAGGTGTAAAGTTCAAGAAGGATCATTTGTGTGGTGCTGTGAAGCTAGAAAGATGACTAGGGCAAAGCACCCTCGAAGACAATCATGACGACATCTCAACCCTTCGAATTGTTACACATGGATTTGTTTGGCCCTACTCACTACTCTACCCTCACAACAACTGCTTGTCTCTATGGCTTCGTCATTGTTGATGACTACTTAAGATACACATGGGTGCACATAATTCTCTACAAGACTGAAGTGCAAGATGTCTTCAGACGCTTCGCCAATCGAGTAATGAACAATTATGGCGTCAAGATCAAGCATATCAGAAGTAACAATGGCACTGAATTCAAGAACACCGGACTTGACATGGGAATCACTCATGAGTTCTCTGCTCCATACACACCTCAGCAAAATGGCATCGTGGAGCGCAAGAACAGAACCCTCATTGAGATGGCTCGAACAATGCTCGACGAGTACAAGACACCAAGAAAGTTACGGCTGAAGCTATTGATACAACATGTCACATCATCAACCGTGTTTACATCCATAAGCTTGAACAAAACATCCTATGAGCTCCCTTCGGCAAGAAGCCAAATGTCGCCTACTTGAGTATTTGGGCCTAAGTCTTGGATCAAGGATCCCCATCACAAGTCAAAATTTGAACCCAAGGCTCACGAAGGCTTCATGCTCTACACGGAAAGGACTCGCACTCCTACAGTAGTCTTCAACCTCTATCACTACAAAATCGTCGAAGCGTGGACGTGCGATTTGATGAAACCAATGGTTCACAAAGAGAGTCGCTACCAAGTACACTAGACGAAGCTCCGCCAAATGAATCTATCAAGTCGATGGGAACCGGTGAAATCATGCCTTCAAGCCTGACTGAAGAAGAACTTATCATTTCGCACCTCACCAACACGAAGACAATGCTCACCAAGACAATCCTCCCAATGATGACAATGATCGGTAAGAGCAAAGTCTTCGTCCGATTCATCCTCGAGTTGCAAATGAAGCATGATTGAGAAGATAATCGATAGTATCAATGCACCTGGTCCGCTTACTCGCTCAAGAGCAACACAGCTAGCAAATTTCTATGGGCACTTTTCTTTTGTGTCAATATCAGAACCCAAGAAAGTTGTTGAAGCCTTTATGGAACTAGAATGGATACAAGCTATGCAAGAAGAACTTCAACTGTTCAAGCTGAACAATGTTTGGGAACTTGTCAAGCGTCCTGACCCTCGCAAGCATAACATTATTGGCACCAAATGGATATATCGAAACAAGCAAGATGAGCATGGTCAAGTAAATCGAGAAACAAAGCACGTCTTGTGGCTCAAGGATATACTCAAGTTGAAGGAATTGACTTGATGAAACATTTGCTCCTGTAGCTAGGCTTGAAGCTATTCGCATACTACTAGCCTATGCTAACCACCACAACATCTTGCTATATCAAATGGATGTGAAGAGTGCATTTCTCAATGGCAAGATTGAAGAAGAAGTATATGTCGCTCAACCACACGGCTTTGAAGATCCAAAACATCCCGATATGGTGTACAAGCTAAATAAAGCAATCGTATGGCCTCAAACAAGCTCCTCGCTACCGGTATGATCTGATCAAAGACTTCCTCAAGAGCAAAGGCTTCAAACACGAATCCCTTGATCCCACACTCTTCACGAAGACATATGATGGTGAACTGTTTGTATGCCAAATATATGTGGATGACATTATCTTTGGTTGCACCAACCAGAAGTATAGTGATGAATTTGGATACATGATGCAAGAACAATATCAGATGTCCATGATGGGAGAGCTCAAGTTCTTCTTTGGTCTTCAAATTCGCCAACAAAGGAATGGCATCTTTATATCTCAAGAAAAATACCTCCAAGATTGTCTGAAGAAATTTGGAATGCAAGATTGCAAAGGATACACGACGCCAATGCCAGCCAAACACCATCTGGGTCCCAACGACAATGGTAAAGAGTTCGATCAAAAGGTATACCGCTCCATGATTGGTTCCTTACTTTACCTATGTGCATCTAGGCCAGATATTATGCTCGATGTTCCGCATGTGTGCTCGATTCCAAGCGGCACCAAAGGAATCGCATCACTTAGGCGTGAAGCGAATTCTTCGATATTTGGCTCACACCCCAACACTCGGATTATGGTATCCAAAGGGCTCAAAATTTGATTTGGTTGGGTTTTCGGATCTTGATTATGCTTTGGTGACAAGGTGGATCGCAAGTCTACATCGTGCACATGTCCCTTCGGGACGATCACTTACTGTTGGTCTTCAAAGAAGTAGAACCGTATCACTCTCAGCTGCTTTGAATCTGAATACATTCTTCTTTGGATCTTCTTGTGCTCGGCTTCTATGGATGAAGCAAATTCTCAAGGACTATGGCATCAATCTGAAACAAGTACCTCTCTTCATGCGACAACGAAAGCGCCATCAAGATTGCCAACAATCGATCCAAAGACTCGAAGACAAAGCACATTGAAATTCGTCATCATTTTCTCGGGGATCATGTCATGAAGAAAGATATTGACATCATTCACGCCAACATCAAGAGCAATTGGCGGATATCTTCACAAAGCCCTTGGATGAGAAAAGGTTTTGCAAGTTACGATTGTGAGCTAAATATCTTGGAATCCTCAAATGTCCCGTGATCAAGCACACATCAGAACACTTATGCATGTTGATGACTTAGATGTGCAACACACGAAGTAAAGTATATCTTCAATCAATGAAGACTTACATTACGAGTGTGAATACATTAACATGGAATTTGACTTGAGCGCCACGATAATTGTGCGCCGTGTGCGGGTCTAATACTTCCTATACGATTGGGTAACGCCACCACCAAATTTCTCTGTTTGAAGTGTTTCACTCATGGCGTTATTTACGCAATATCTTCGCATTTGATTTGTCTTCAACTTCAACCTATCTTCATGATTTTCTTCACTACGTTGATTTGGTTCTGTCGATATATATATATATATATATATATATATATATATATATATATATATATATATATTGTTCTATCCTCTGACAAAGATTCACTTATAGCTATGTCTTCCAAGTTGAATCTTTTAAACTAAGTGAATGTGAGCAGACCCTAATCTCTCTATGCTTTCTATCTCAAACTCTATCTTGTCCAAATCATATGCATTCTATTGAAATCGTCGAATGTCTTCTCTGCGTCCTTGTTAGCGTAAGACACGAGACAAACTTTAAGTCTGTTTTAAATGATTCATCCTTATTGTTGAAATCAGGAGAATCCGGAACGACCATCAAACAAACTGGCGGGCGTGGGAACGTGGGACAACTTCAGAGTATGTTGCATGCTTGCCACATGCCCTCGAGATGTGAACCGCCATGGGCACTGCGTAATTGCACTGTGCCTCACACCTCCTTATAAATACATGTCCTGGCGGTAAAGAAGACCTTCCACCTCTCCACCTCATTAAAACCCTAGCGCCACCGCTAGCTCTCGACGACGCCCGTGACGAAGCGCTTAGCCGCGACTTCTCCGACGCCGTCCTCACGCTGCCGCGAACATCGCCCTCTCCGCCGCCAGAGGTGTCCTCCGTCGCCAAGTTAGGGCACGGTGGATTGAACTGCTCGGCCTCCTTTTCTTCCGCTCTAGCGCTTCTTTGAGTGGTAAATATAACTCTATTTTTACCATCTTTTGATCCTCAAAGATTCATCCTTCTTAACAAAATTGGTTTCGCCTATACAATGTTAGATCTATTCTCATGCAGATCTCATAACGCCTAGTATATTCACTTAAGCTTCACAACTAGTTAGATTCCTCACTTGTACTTATTCACGGATTCGTACAAATGGAACCAACTCTTAGCGTATAAGTGAATGTCTTCGCATCATGAGGTCAATGTCTTCAAACCGATTTATCTTCAAAATCTTTTGAGAATGCATATGACCTCTTCCCTTCCCTCGCATCTCTAATGTCACAGTGTACATGTCCGTGGGAGAATCCCTTGGTTCTCATAGTGCGCATTCGTTTGCGTAATTCTTACAACATCAAATTAACTCTCCGGCCGCCTCGTTTGTCCAAAGAACGCAAGCCTTTGAAGCCTTTGAACGATTGAAGCCATTCGGGTTTGAAGTTCATGGTCGCAGATAAATCGCTTAGGAAGGGCGGAGACATCGCCGTGGGAGAACCTCAAAAGATCTCGCACGATGACCTCGCAGAGCTTTACAAGATGTATCCCAAGAGAATTACGATCAGTAAGACGCGAATCCAATGGATTCGTCGATATTAGGTGAACAATGGTTCAAGTACAATTTCGTGACCCAGAATACACCGAGAAGAATGCTATCAAAAGCCCTTGGGGTGATATTCTCTTCGAGGCCTTCCACCCAAGAACAGTGGTCAAGCTATTGCACAGGTTTCTATCCTCGTATGGTCTGTGGACCTCACCGAGAATGCCGACCCAACGCTATCGTTGCTCGGTGTCGTGGACGATAATCTCTTCAAGCGCAACTTCCAAAGACGCAAAGGCTTCGCCAAGGAAAACAAGAATTCATTGGGATTAGACTTCAACCTGGTCCCTCTCGCTCCCGTCTTGGCCGACGGCTCACGTGATGTTGAACCCAATGTCATCGGTCCCTTCTACAACCTTGATGGCCTCATCACTCACATTGCGGTTCAAGGTGCCCAAGTGGATCATTCAGATGATGATTCTGACACTGATGAAGCTCCAGCTCCTCCCCCAAAGTCGTTGAAGCCAAAGAATGCTAAGGCTTCAAAGTCAGCTGCTCCTCCAAAAGCTTCACGTGTGAAGCCACTAGCCACCGCACCTCCTGAAGCCGGTCGCGATCGAAGATCAATCACGTATCTCCAAGAGGACGGAGAAGAAAAGAAAATTGTCAAGAATATCGACGACGACTCGACTCACGCCATTTTGCGCGAAGAGCACATTGATCCGTCCAAATGATGAAGATCTTGCGGATGATGCACTTGAGCAACTAATCAAGAGCAAGGAAGAAGCAGAAATTTTCAACAATTTGCCTCTCTTTGATGTGGCAATCATCCATCACTTCATTGATGAGTGGTTTGACACCCCAAACATCGACTTTGAAGACCGCAACTTCCTATTGGCCTCGGCGTCTCCTTCAATGGAGCCATTGCTTCGAGCTAGCTCTTGCTTTCAGCATCGTTGAACCGAAGCACAAGATCGACTATGAGAAGGCTCAGTTCAAGAAGCATATGGTGCGCCAAAGATGCAAGATGTCAAAAACTTCAAGATCATGCTGCACGAGCTCAAAGAAGCCTTTCTCAAGAAGCGTGAAGAAGCTAGAGGCTCTCGTGAGCGCATGAAGAGTCTGGCTGACAAGTGTGTGCTAGCCTACAATGAGGCTGAGAAGTGCAAGGCTCTTGGCCGTCCTGGCATTGACTTTAATGGCCGCAAAGAAGAATAAGCTATCAACTGACCAATCTGCACCTTCAAGGCGGGAAGAACCTCGCATAGTCTTCCCAAGCAAAGCATGATCGCTCGAAGCCAAAGGTCGGTCACCGCTTCAACGAATGTAAGAAGACGAGGGCTGCCGAGGTTGAAGCGGAAAAAGGAAAAATCCTGAAGCCTCCGATGGTGCTCCTCCAAGAAGAAACACAAAAGCAAGAAGAATCAAGTCGCTCCCACAGAGCCCTTGGTTGTTGAACCTATTTCGTGATTCGCCTGCATCCGAAATCCAAGAACGACGGATGATAGTTCATGAGCCCGCTTCCACGAGAGGCTCATGAAGTCAAGACATTCCAAGAGTCGATCCCATCGATGTCAAGACATTGGTCACCATGACAATGTTGAAGATGATGACGTTCTTCCTCGGATCGAACACAACCGGTATCATCGCCTATTCCCACGAGCAAATGAACTTATCAGCATTGGTCGTCCTCTGACGCCAATTGCTCAGGATGCATCATGGGCTGATCACCCACAACAACAAGACTCCCCGCGTACTCCCCAACAACAAGTCACACCACCTGTCCAAGAAGAATAGGAAGACTTTGAGGCTCAGCCAACCCCATCTCCAAAGGCGTCGCCAGCATTTCGCAGGCTTCGCAAAGGACAAAGGCCTCAAGTCTCTCTCTCGAGCGTTCCAGAAGGAGAAGTGCACCACCAACCTGTTGCACGTCAAGTGTTTTCATAAGCCACTCCAACTGTGAATGTCTCCGAGTCTGAAGCCAAAGCTGCTGAAGACAATCCCAACAGATCACCAAGACACCCAAGAAGAAGAAGAACGTGTCCCTACACCCGTGAATTGAAGAAGTTATTCTTGATATCAACGTGATGCCCGACCCTCCACTCCTCAAGTGGAGGTTAAAACATTGAGGCTGCCACCTCCAACACCAATGAAGCCAATGACGTGGTCATGGCCGACGAAATGTGGAGCTCGCACCAAATGTGCTGAAGCCAATGAGGCAATCGCTCTGAAGCATCTGGCCGAAGCACTGAAGCCTCGCTTGTTGCCACTTGCCTCGATTCCGCCACCAAGGCCCTACACAATTGAGCAAGCATACAACTATGGTCACTAATCACAAGAAGATGGCCTGCTCGTCCCTCCGCCTCATGCCTCTGGTCCTCAGTTCGACTAGCACATTGCGCATAGGCCTCTGGTCCAGAAACCAAAGCCACGACTACCAAGGTTTCCAGGCACTGCCACCTCTACAGGGTCTTTCAATGCAAATGGCTTCAAAGCCCACAACACTTTCTTTAACAGACGCACTTAGATCATTCTGCAGACGTCCATTTTTCATTATGCATGTCATTCTCTTAGTTATATCATTTCATGCATGATGAATTATCTTCATAAGTTGAAGAGGATCTCCACAAGTACAACTCCGCCATGTGCATTTGCATTCCAAAAGCAAACTACTTATATGCACATCTTCGTGGGGAGCCTTTGCCACTTATGAAGACAATTCCTATCCTTTACAAATTTCACATACTTTATCCCCGTTGAAAACTTCAACGGTTTGTCATCAATCACCAAAAAGGGGGAGATTGTAAGTGCATCTAGTGCCACCCCTAGCTGGTTTTGGAGTATTGACGACAAATGTGGTTGAGGGACTAATGCATTTGTGAGAATTGTAGGATAACGTAGGTAGTGTCCCCCATTGATTCGGTTTACCTGGGAGATGACCCTAAAATGTATGAAGACATTGGCGACAATGGTGGCATGTGAAGATATTCACATTGAAGACTATGACATGAGAAGACATTGAGTGAAGACTATGGAGCGCCAAGATTGTGTCATTTCGTTGTTTCCTTTTCTTCTTTGTTGAGTCATAGGAACCACTGCATCGTTAAGTGGGGTCCAAGTGATCAAAGTCGGAATGATCAAGTGATGCTCAACCCAAATCCTATGTCTTCGAGCGAAGACAATGAGAGCAAAACTTATCCAGAAATGGATGAGTCACTTTGCTTGTAGCCCAAGTAAAGTTGTCGTGTGTGTTTGAAATCGACCGTTGGAACATGTGTCGGTTCCTTAGTGACCTGTGGTCATTTCGGACATATCGGTCGGGTTGCCTAGTGGCTATAAATAGCCCACCCCTAAACCATAAATTGGTGGCTGCTTTCGAGAGTGAGTGCACGGCTTTTGTCGTTTGAGAGCAACCCACCTCGAAGCCTTTGAGAGAGAGAAATCCTTGCGAGGACAAAGCCAAACACCCAGAGCCAAAGAGTGTTAGGTATCACTGAAGTCTTTCTGTCTGTGTGACCTGAAGACTTATTACACTTGAGGATTGTGAATCCTCCAGCCGGTTAGGCGTCGCGTTCTGAGCATCCAAGAGTCATTGTGGATTGACGGTGAACGCGATCAGTGAAGGTTCGTAAGTCTACCTTGAAGACTTACCAGAGTGATTGGGCGAGGACTGTGTCCTTAACTCAAGGGGAATAAGGTGAAGACGGTCTTCGAGTTGAATCTCACCTCCCTAACCCGGATGTACAGTTGTCACAAAGAATCGAACTGGTCCAACAAATCTTTTGTCTTCAACAAGTGACTGGTTCTATCTTCTCCCTCTCCTTACTTAAAGTTTGTCTTCGTGAAGTCATTGCCTATTTGTCATACCTGTTTGACTTCATTGCTTGACTACTTTTGTTGATTGGCTTATCACTGTCTTCCATCTTGATCCTACTACCAAGCTGCTATTAGACTTGTACTTTCACGTTATTGCATACTTGACTATGTGTGCTTCTTGTAGTTTATCTTCCGCTGCATATCAATTAGGTCATTTCTATTGTTTGTCTTCGAAACATCCGTGTTTTGAAGACTTTTCTAAAAATCGCCTATTCGCCCCCCCTCTAGTCGATAACTAGCACTTTCAGTTATACATCATGTGTTGTTTGCATCCTTTTGCATCGTCTTCGGAACATGCTACATGTAGGTTCTCTTGGGTGTTATTATGTTTCATGTACTATTATCATGACTTGCCTTTGGTATATCATGCTAGGCAAAGCAGACTATGTACAACCTCTTCTTTTTGAAGCCCTCGGCCCCTCACCACTGTTGAAGTTGTAAGCATTCTTATCTTCTCTCATTTGGTCTTCTGATACAATATCATTCCCAGTAAGTATGTGGAATGCTTTTGTTCAATATCAGATTAGACGGGGTGCATCGAGCGTCTATGTACAACCGCTTCTTATGTGTTCTCATGTTACTTTTAAAATAGTTGCGCTTTTGGCAGTCGGCTATAGCGATGGACACAATAGTAGTTTTTTTGTTTGTTTTTATTCAACAGTAGTATACTCCTGTATAAAACTAAGAGTTGTAGTACACTATAATGCTATTTTGGTTTATGTAGGAGGGCAACTCAAGACTGTGAGGGGCTTCAAATGACGGGGCCTATTATGCACATGATGGTGTGCTACTCTCATGGGTAGAGCTCATCCATGGCTTGAGTGAGTAGCCCCAAAGGCAGGTGGTATGGCAAGCCGCGGGAAGCTTAGGGCAGGGTCAACTGCTTCAACTGCACCAATGCAACTGTATGTCTCTTCAGAGTATGTACTCAGCTCAAAATAAAAATCTCAAGTGTATATCTTCTCGAGACATGACATAGATGAACACTGACATGCTTGCTGCAATCCCATTATTAACCACGTGCTTCTATTTCTCTCTAAATTCGTATTTTGAACATGGTGAATTTCTGGGAATGTAGTTTCATCTTTGCTATATATGTCTCTATATCTGTGAATACATCCATGGTCAATTAGTTTTCTTGGTAAACATAAGAATTTAGGTTCACATAGACAGCCACTTTTATGTTGGCTACATATTAGTTACATCGATGCACTACTCAAGTTTTGCTTTCCTTATATGGAAATTTCATCCGTTATATGTTGTACCAGCCCTATGGCTTCTTGAATATTGCTCTTGCTAATCCATTGATGCTATGCATATTCCACTTCGCCCGTCTGGGTAAATCAAGGATGTGTTGTTGGTGATGAGGTTATCCCCACTAAAGCCAAGAAGGTTAGGCTTAACTAAAACCAGGAAGGCCAATTGTTGTTAAGTGCTCGCCCTTTTGGTACAACTATTTAATTTCCTCTTTGCTTACTCGAATGCTTCCTGTCATGGGCATCCTGCTGATCGGCGCTTGCAAATCTATATATATGCAGGACCTTATCATTTTGTTTGTGGATGCGCGAAAGAATCATGTCTGGATATGGGAGTGTCTCTTTAGATGTAGATATACATGGTACCTCAAGCAACTAAACCGCGTATGGGGATTTAACATTGTCTTTGGTGGAAAAGGCCCTCAATTCTCGGCCACTATTCTATTTCTGATTTCTTGCTTGGTCGTGTAGATGTCGTGGGTATTGTAGTCAAGGTTTCTAATGTACTCTGTTCCACCGCAACCATGGCAACCTGTGACACTTACTATGAATCATAAATAGTTCTGTCTATCTCTCTATCTCAGATATATGATTTGGGCGGCATGTGTGCATTGACCATTACGATCTCTTTGCTTTCTCATCCCGGCATCCAGGATCGTGGCGGGTATGACATTCCTCAAAGGCGGGCGTGCAGCGTATGTGGCCGTGTTGAAAGAGTTGTGGCCTCTGTCTACGCCTCGAATGTCGATGATGCCTACGTGCTATCACTCTCATGTCCTTTTTATTTTGTTTGTTCAGTGAATGTTGGATTAGACAAGAAGGCTTTATTCACGCTGAATCTGCATAACTATGAACTATTTGTGTATTCTTTTGTTTAAGCTTTGAAATGAGAGAATGAAATGTTGGGTTTGAGCGGTGGTGTTGCATGTCTTTTCTTCTTTGTTGAATCACTTGCAAGTAGAATTGTCGGACTACAAGTTATCCTGACACGAAGCCTTAATCTACTACCATTTTTATATGTTGTGAAGTGGTTTATATTCTCTTGCTCTTGAGTGATCAGTTTTTGCAATGTCTATTGCTTGCATATCATGACAGCTCTTCCCTGAAGGAATACCATCTTTATATGAACTTTTTTGTATTTGCAGTTTTTATACTTGCAGTTCAATGGTTGTATAAATGGATTGGATATGACTATACCCGGCAGCGGTTCTGCCGGGTGCGGCAAGCCGCACTTCCTACCTAGTTAGCTAAGAAAAACAGCCCGTGCGAGCCCATGTACACTTCCGGTGACCACCTGACACATGTGGCAAGCAATCCAGCTATTCAGAAAAAAAATACTCCCTACTATATACTCCCTCCGTCCCAAAATAAGTGTCTTGAGCTTAGTACAAATTTGTACTAGAGCTAGTACAAAGTTGAGACACTTATTTTAGGACGGAGGGAGTAATTAAAGAAGTCTATTCGCTGCCTGGTGAAACCCGTCGACCAGGGTTAGGATTCAACCCTTTGCCTTCAACGTCTCTCTTCCATGCCCGCACCGCTCCTACAACGGCTCGGCAGGAACCCTGGCCCTTTGTTGCCACCCCCTCCCTGCTCCTCCTTCCCCCTCACTGTCGCCGGAAGATGTCGTTGGACTAAGCTTACCCGGCGGACGGCGGACGGCGGGGAGCTCCATCGTGCGCCCGCGCGTCCTGTGGTGACGGAGGCTCCACCTCCCGATCTTCTCTGATCTGGCGACCGACATAGCCCATGGTGTGGTCCAGAGCCCCCCGGACGACGCTCTCCTTTGCATCTGGCGTCCCCCTGGTGTGGTCCTGTGGAGGTGGCCTTGTGTGCTTTCGGCCGCGACATCGCCCCTGTTCTTCGGGTCTAGCCGGGCGCGGTGGCGCTGTGGTTGCGCTTAGCTTCTTGGTGTCGCCCTTTGGTACATTGACGGTGGCTACACGGGTGCTGCAGATTCGGGAGGGTACTGGTTCTGGAGGGGTTGCTGGATCCAGGCTGTCGGCGTTTGTTGGAGGTGAGATAGAGGTTGTGGCGGCTCTCACATGTGGTCGGCATAGCGGTTTCGCGGGTGGTGGGCGGGCTAGCGGAGGCAAGGTGTGTGGTTGTGTGGTGTTGGGCAGTGCTCCGGGCGAAAGCTTGCCGGCATCTTACCAGCCGATGGCGGCGGCGGCCGTGGACGCCGTTGCACCTTCTTGGAGGCGTCGTCGAGAATTTGACCCCTTTGCACACTCTTTGATTTGGTTCTTCGGGTGAAAGCCTATGGCCCGGTTGGGTCGGGCGATGGTGTCAGCATTGTCCTTCCCACTTTGGGGCGCCGTCTGGAAGACCTTTGGATCCTGCTCGTGCTATTCATGTGCTAGATGCTCACGACATTGCGGTCGGCAGGTGCCTGACCGGCAATGTGGTGGTGTGATGTCCAATTTGGCAACGATGATGATGGTCATGGGGGCAGAGTCCCGACAGGGCTTTGGTTGTCGGTTCTTCCCTGACGTGCTTGACAGGTCTTTTCTACGTCTTGCCATGCCATCGCGGAGTCGGAGCTGCCCTGGAGTGCTAGGTGGTGACGATGACAAGTGGCTGGTGGTCTCCGAGGAGGTGTTGATTGGCGCACCCATTTCTTCTATCTTTTGGTGGTCTTCTCAATTGGAGTTGTCTAGGCGTCTGCACCGGCGGTCAACTGTTTGGCATGGGTCGGCATGAGTTTCGGCGTTGTGGCGACGAGAGCTTCGTTGGCGGAAGTTTGATGGTAAAGTCGGAGTCGCTGGCTCGTGGAGGAGTAATGACTATGACGCTTGGTGACGACCTCAGACTTTGTGGTTCTTCTCTACGGCATTTGTGCTTCTCCATGTGGGTGACCAGGTCGGCCGGTTTAGCCTTATGTGGGCTACTGTAACGGTTTTAGCCTGGCTTTTCGTTAATTAACTGGGCAACTACCTTCTTTTTTAATGAAAAAATTGAGATCCTTAGGAGGCGAGTTCGAAAAAAAAAACTGTCGATCATTTCCCTGAATGACACGTTGGCATGGGCGTATGGCTCTACCGTACTAGCTCTGCATGGTCTGTTAGTGGAAAAATTACACTTCATTTAGTAAAAGATCATTTGCCTGCAGGATTGCAGCAGCCGCCTGGAAACACGTGTCAGAAAGAGGGCGAGAGCACACAAAGCCTGAACCACTGTGGTTCGTAAGTCCTCTTTGGTACAGCAAGATGTCTGAAGAAACAATTTGACAACAGAAAGAAGGAGAAGAGGTATTCACAGAGTCATACATGATCTAGATACAATTACTGGGAGCTCCGTTTCGCAGAAATTTGAGAATCAGCCTCACGAAGCTGAAGAAGTCTGTCCCCACCTTGGCGAGCCTCCAGCGCAGGAATCGCCATCGACCCGGCGGGAGAGCGCGCGCACCTGAAGGCGGCCGGGCCGAACCTTCACACCATGATGGCCATGGTGTGCAGGCTCGACATGCGGCCGTACATCTCGGCGGACATCTGCGGCATCCCCGGGGACAGCGGCCTCGGGCGCCGGAAGCATTCCTCCAGCTCCTCCAGCTTGGCCACCAGGAGGACCAGCCGCCGGACCGGCACGAAGATGAGCGTCATTGGGATGATGCAAGCCCCCAGCTCCAGTATCAGCATGGTTGCTCAGGCCGTCTAGGTAGCTTTCTTGGTTCCTTGTAAGTGTCGCTTTGCCTTGTAGAGTTGCAGTTGGGGAGTTGCTTGCATATATAGCCTTCTTTTTAGAAGAAAAAAGAAACGCTCACTTATCTGGACCCTGGTTGATTATTGGCGTTCAATGGTGCTTAGTTTACATCCCCTCTAATGATTGCTGTCAGTGCGTTATGAACTGATTGCTGCGACTTTCAAGTCCATGACACACGACGGGGCAGCTACAGAAATGTTTATTTTTCACGACGACGAAGAAGAACGTGAGGGGACCTATCAATGGCGGAGCTTCACATATCCTCAACAACAACAAAAAATGGCGGAGCTTCACATGAATCACAGAGACGGGTCAGTCTCATGAGGATTGATTAATTAGATGAAACCCAACAGTTGTTGCGGGAATATTTTGCAATATATTCTAATGTGATTAGGTTGTATGGGACATGAAGATTCGGAATAATATGACAATTAAAATTGAAAATACAAATGATTTTGTGTAATGAGATTTGGTTGTATTAAATATGAATGATAGATAGTTGTATAGATATTTATTAAATATAAATAAAATTAAAATTCTCATGCATATTTGCATGTTGAGGTAGCTTTTAATTATGCATGGGTGCATGTTAAGATGAGCCTTTTCCCATCCATGTTGAATGATGAGGTGACATGCTTGCATGTTGAGAAAAATAGATTCGTGAGAGCTAAATATTTAGATATAGAAGATCTTCTATAGTTTTTTTTTGCAGGAAAAACTTTCAATATATTCATCTTCAATCATGGTAGCACAACGAAAACTAGAAATAATAAAAATTACATCAAGATCCGTAGACCATCTAGCGACGACTACAAGCACTGAAGTGAGCCGAAGGCGCACATCATCGCTTCTCCTCACGGAGCCGGCAAACCTTGTTGTAGTAGACAGTCGGGAAGTCGTCATGCTAAGGCCTCAGAGAACCAACGCACTCGTAACAAAGAACCGCCATTGGATGAAGTGTAGATCAAAAGGATCCAACCTGAAACACACGAACGAAGACGAACGATTTAATGATCCGAGCAAATCCACCAAAGACAGATCCGCCGGAGACACAACTCTACACGCCCACCGACGATGCAAGGCACATCACCGGAACGGGGGCTAGGCGGAGAGACCTTTATTCCATCTCCAAGGAGCCGCCACCGTCTCGCCTTCCTGAGCAGGACACAAACCCTAACAAAGCTCAAAAAAAAAATCTAAAAACGAAGCCCTTCCACCGGCAAGGGCCGAGATCCACGCCGCCTCCATGGCCATACGGCCACCGGAGACGGAAAGGACCGGCACCGACGCCGGTGGGAGGCAGAAAGCTAGGGTTTTTGGAGGCGGCGGCTAGGTGTGCGTCCGTAACATATGTTTGAGGCACCGCACGCCCCTTGGCCTTGATCGATCGTAGCCGTGGCGTGATACAATCTCCTATAGCTTAGAGAAGGTTATTTTAAACCGAGTTTTCATCTTCGTAGTACACAGAAAAAGAGGGTGGTTACACAGTTTGAAACTTCTTTTTTGCGGTAAACACAATTGGAAACTTGTATACAAAGCTCGATCAACTTGTGAATAACTATTTTCCAAGTGAATTAAAATGATCCGGCTTACAGGAAACGGTGAAAAAGGACTAGTCCCCCGTTTTATTTTGATCGGCCTGTGATGTGACATTTTTCATACTTTGTGTCCATCTGCCTTGTTTGATCCATGTGTCCCATAACTTGGGTGGGGACCTCTCTGCGGATAAGCTATCAACTACAGTACTACCGTTATTCATGTTGTCCCTGAAAAAAGAATGGAAGCGATCGGCAGCGCCCTGATGGCCCTTGGGAAGTCCAGGGGGCACGGTAACGAGTCAGATGTACCATTACGCTAATAATGAACTTTTTTTATTTTCTTTTTAGAAAAGAAGGATATACCCCAGGCCTCTGTATCTTGGCAATGCATGCAGCCATTCTCAAAACATACTTTTTTCATGGTAATACGTAGGCGTCTTATTCTTATCATAAAGATTGAAGTACAAGTCACGTAAAGACCGACATGACAAAGCTGAAAAGATAACAGAACATCTCTGAGCTTGATACCAACGTCTGTTATCTGCCTCCGGCACCACCACAGCAGGCACCGAAGAAAAGAATGACGGATCACCTCCTCACCTGAGCTCGACACGGCTCCATACTGGATATGCAACTTTACGGACATCCAAAGTGGCTCACCAAAAGTGAAGCCCTTGCAATCAAATAAATCATACCGGGGTAACACTTGGACCCGCCATCGAACTCCAGATCTGGCACTCCACCACGACTAAGACGCCGAAGGAGGAAACCATACATGCCATCCACAAACCACGAACCCAGCACACGTTCCATCTTCCAGATATCGTCGATACAGACCACAATCTGCATTCGCTCCTGGACTACCATTGAAGCTCCGCGCCGACACTGGAGCAAACGCCGTCGCAACGGCGGAGCCCGAGGACACAGGTCCATCATGAGGATGTCGCCGCCGCCACGCCATCCATTCTTGAACAGATTGATTTCCAAATCCATCCCCAACCATAAGATCTATGGCCTTGTCAAGGAAGGATCCTAAGAAACTTAATTCAGCACCGACATCGTCGCCGCAGAAACAAGACAATGAACAGTCTAAAAACCTAGACTACGAGGGAGTAAAACGATCCACACGCATGGATCCGACGACCTCGGTCGGTGACCCCCCTCGCCACCGACGACCGAGGTCGCCGGTGGAGGGGAGCCGCCGGAAGACGGCACTGGAAGATTGGCCTCTTCTGGCGGCGGCTAGGTTCGAGCCGCCAAGGACGAGAGGAAAACGATCTGACACTCGGCTCGCAAGTTCGCCGCAAGATGTGCTCTCAAAAACGTAGTTAGTGAAATATCAACCACTTCTACGAGCATTTCCAATAAGTCCCATTCCCCTATAATATACTGGTTCAGGGGGTGTTGAACAAAAAACTGCTCCAACAGAGCCGTAAACACGAATATTTTTTTAGGGGAACTTGTATAATCAGGCCAACATTCTCTATATCTAAGGAAGAAAGTCTTCTGTAAACCTTTCCCTATACTTCACGGAAATCAACCTCTCTCTCCCATGTGAAGTTTCACGCGGCCCTTTGCATGTCGCCATGTCCTATGCCTATCAGGCCGCTAGCCGTCGCGTCGCCCATCACGCCCGCTGTGTCACTGCCCTCTTCGTCCTCCCTCCACCCTCGGTCCTCACCGCCGGCTACGCCTACACAATCTGGCAGGCAAGTGACCCATCTGTAGCTGCGCCGAGGGGACGAGGGGGACGGGGGGGGGGGTATACTTTAAATCATTCATGGATTTGTTATGTTTTAATTTGAATTTCAGTTTCGAATATAATTTCATAAATTGTGGTTTTCAAGTGATGTTCAAGTATGTGTGTTCGAAATAACATTATTTGAATTATTATGTTGATAGTATAAGCATGCATGTGTCATTTGTATGCTTGTTTATGGAGAAAGAAAAAAAGGTTATAGGGGAAAGTATAGGGGATCTACTAAAACACCACCTGCAAACCTCCCCTAAATTATATGCACACCATGTATAACCATTTTTCAGGAATGTTTTTAAACGGACTTGTTGGAGATGCTATTATTTGGTAGTACGTCATTTAAAAAGTTCAAAATTTTAGAAATGCCCACCAATTCTAAACTTTTCACATTTTTCAGAACAAATGAAAATAAAAAACAATTAAAAACCCCAAAAATGACAAGCTCGGACAGACGCCGACAAAAAACAGAACCCGAGAAACCAAGCCAGAAAAATGGACGGATGGTTCCCAAAAACCGGTGGAGGAGAAATAACATCGGTTGGCCGCATATTTAGGAACTAGCAAACGGAAATGGTATTTTCCTACAAGCGCGGAGCTATGTCCCGCTTACTGCAAATAGAATCTCCGGCTCGCCTCTGGCGTGGCGCTACTGCCGACCCAGTACTCTAGCTGATGCGTGAGTTTTTTTTCTGTCGTTTTCTAGTCAGTTTTTCACTGTTCGCAGCCTTATTCTTCGAGTTTTGTCTGGTTTTCCTCGTTTTTTTCTTTCCTTTTCCAGTTTTCTTTGGTTTGTTTCACCTGTTTTCTTTGGTTTTCTTCCTTTCTATTTTCTTCTGTATTTTCCCCAAAAACATTCAACACATGCCTAGATTTTTCATACACATTATACCTTTTTTTATACATCCAGAACATTTTTCATGCATGTTTAACAAACAATTTTTCAAATACATGATTTTTTTTCATATATAGCTTTTGATGCATTTTGTCACGTACATTCTTGGTTTACATCTTCGTGTTTTTTTAACTTTTTTTTTTCAAATACATGACTAATATTTTATCAAATACACTTTTTTGAACATTGTTCGAATATGACTTAAGGATTTTTAAAAGACACATTAAATTTTTTTAATGATACAAAATATTTAAAAAAATGATGTGAACCTCTTTTACATTGTATAAACATTTTTTTCTAAATGTGACAATCATATTGTGAAACTCGTGAACGTTTTTAAAAATGTAAGTACTTTTATTTTTGAAATATTACAATTCTTTTTCGAATTACAACAACATTTCTTACATTGTATAAATAATTTTTTAAATTCCATGCACATTTTTAATATGCGTGGACGCTTTTGAAATGTCACACACATTTTTTGTAACATCCTGGATTTTGGCCCTTCTTTTTCCTTTTAAATTTCTTTGAATTTTGTTTTGGATTTCTTTTTATGTGGCTCTGTGGTCTGGAAAACCTGGGAAGACCATCTCTTCTTCTTCTCCTATGTGGCCTGTCATCCTCAAATCCATCCCAAGACCATGTCATTTCCATCTTAGCCCAAACCCCAAACTCTTTTTCTTGGGAATATTCCTTTTTTCTATTAAAGGAATAATTTTTTTGCCCTAGGTTGTTAAGCAACCTACATTTCTGTCATTCCAAAAATTCCCAAAAAAAGCTCAAAATTTCTTTGGGCCATATGAACCTTGGACATGTAAAAAAACATTCAAGATTCTATGCTGATGGTGAGCACACCATCCAATCATTGTTTCTGGTCATATTTTCAGGTTGTGAAGCAACTATATTTTATATTGCTTCATAAATTCTGTAGTTTTGCCAGAACCTTCTCATATCTATATAAACTCTCTCTACCAATTTTGGGATCATTTCATCTTGCCATTATTTTTCTATAATTCTCTCAAGATTTTGTCCAAAGAGGTCCTCCGTGAAGGAAGTACCTTTTTGGTGAGTCCAAATGGTATGAATTTTTTACAGTGTTTTCATGTGCCCAAATGACCAGTCTCCACCAAATTTCAGTTCAATCCCATCACCCATGTGAGTGCTACTTCAACTTTCTCATTTCTGTCTAATGGGGTACTTTGCAAAGCAAGTCCTAGTTTAACTCCTCCATTTGAGCTCAAACCCTGCCACAATGATGTTCTTAGTGTGTGATCAACCTCAGTCAAATCTCAGCATATCTCGCTAGTTGTGCCTTCCCCAGTTCACTTCAAACACCAATTTGTTGCTTTGTCTTCGAGCAAGCTCTAGTCATTTCATGGGCCCCTGCCCTTGTTTCTTTGCTTGTTTCCACTATATGGTGAATGACCAATCGTGCAGACACGGTTTTGCCGACCAGAGTGCGTGTCCTCGCCGCGTTCATGCGGTGACCATGCAGCTGGCATTCCCGTGCACGCGCTCTTGAGAATGGGGCCCTCGGGTTCGTCGGTTTGCTCGAGTTCTTGCCACCGCGCGGTGCACAGGCCGCGTCCAGAGAAGATCGCATCCTACTCCACTATGGACGGTCGCCCGCGTTGCTCCAGAGCCTTCCCAAGTCCTCCCAATGGCTATATGAAGCTTGTCTGTGTTCTTCTGCACCTCATCAGCCTCTCCACCCCCTCCCTCGAGCACCAGAGCCCCTCTCCCTCTCCCGTGTCCGCCATTGCCGATGTCGGTCCTCGCTCAAATTCGAGATAGACAGAGCTCTCCCCTCCTCCATCCACACCAGGAGAACCCCTCGAGTACGGCGACCGTCCCCCACTCCTCTGTTCATCACCGGAGCACTAGTGGCCGCCCCTCCCCCAATTTCGGCCGCCGCCCTTGCTCCCGGCCACCGCGAGCCGCCGTCGCTCTGCCCCTCCCCGGCGCCCGCGACCAGGCCAGGTGGATGCGCCGCCTCTCCCTGCGCTCGCCGGTGCCCATGCCTCTGGCGGAGGTGGGCGGAGGTGGCCGGAAGCAGCAGGCCAGCGGTGACCGCGCCCCTCCCCAGCATCTCCTCTGTTTCACGTGGGGGAACGGCAGGAGGAAGTGGACGACCGGGCCAGGTGGGTCTCGCATCCCCTTGACCCCACTTGTCGGCCACCTAAGCCTCGGGCCCGCGTGGATTAAGTGGAAGCGGTTTTCAGCGAATACCTTTTCCCCTCTAGAAAACGTACTCTGGTGTTCTTCGGCTGAAAAGGCAATTTCACAACTCTGAAAGCGTATTTTTGAGAGTACCCTTTCTGTTTAAACCCCGCCGGTAAAACGATTAGATTGTGGACGTTCATCCGTTAGCAACAGAAAAGCATATATTTTTATTTGTTTTTGTGCTAATGAACGAACGACCGTATCTTTTTAATTGTTACTCCGATTCAGGTGATTCAAAATCCCATATTCTCTATTCGTCGACCCTTTCCGTTGGTACCATTTTCATGATGTCCTCACATTCTAAAAATGACCATTTTCCCCTTGCCCTTAATCACCCCTCTTTGAGAGGGAAACTTTTTCGGTGATTCTTTCCGCGAGCCTCTTGCACTTCTCCCAATAGATCCTTCATCCCTAGGCAAGTCACCCCAGCCACTTGCATGATAGTCTTACAATAGTCTTGGTTTCCACTTGAATATTTAATAATTGTTTGCTCATTCAATGTTGTTATTAATACTTCGATTATGCTTGTGGATCCATGCCCATCGTCATGCTATGTTCAAGTGCATCATGTTAGTTATATGATTATTTCTGAGTATTAGTATTGTCATGTTTCATCCTTGCTATTATTTCATGCTAGCAATAATGATATGCTCATATGCTTTGTCATCGTTTGTTATGAAAAGTACTCATGATATGCTTGATCATCGCCATGTCATGTTCATCTGCATCTCGTAGATTAAATGATTCGTTATTGTTGATGCTAATGCTTCATAAGTTAAATCTTTATGCTTCCCATTCATGTTCAGGTTGCTATCATGTTCATATGCATTTTGTCATGACTCGGCTCATTATCATTCAAGTTGAATCTGATGTTAATCGAACTTGAACAACTGTTGGTTGAGTCATGGTGCCACCGAATCGAGCTCACTAGTGCAACCACACTTGCCTAGATGGGGAGGCCCTAATTCGCTCTATTGTCATCCCTCTCGCTAGTGCCTCCAACTAGGGAAGGTTATGTGCGCGCGCTACCCTCATCAGGTAGGCAGACGTAAGCCTTCCCGAGTTTGGTAATGTGCACATGTCCCTGTTGGGGACCGTTTTTGTTTTGCCACGACGGTGGCCGACCACGAAGGTGGCGGATGTCATGCGGTGACATCGGGGCCACCCATGACTTAGCCCAAAGGGGAGCTTGTCGGAGTGGCCGGGAGAGTGTCATGTGATAGCTCGACTTTGTCAGAACGTCGTTGGTCCACCCGAATGGAAGCGCGAGGCCATGGGTTCCGTAATGTGGGTACAGTGTACTAACCTCTGGAGAGTGTATAATCTATCGATAGCCGCGTCCTCGGTCATGGACACAGTTCGTAGTAGGTCACACTGTTGGTAAACAGTAATAATAATCTTGCTAATAAACAACCCCTGGTTCGATAAAGAGAGAAGTTGGTTGTTCTTTAAGTGATCAAGTGAGGATCACTATGTTTGGTTGGCGTGAGTTAGTGTGATTATCATGGGTAAAGATCAAGCTCCTTGTGGTCATGTGATGATCACTACGGTATTGATAATACCATGCTTGGTTGGTCCTGAGGTGATCTATGAGGTCTACAATGGTAAATGATATCATTGGTGGTTACGAGTTAACCTCCGACGTGGGTAAGTTGGTATCGTTGGATCGCTCTTACATACAAGTTCTAGTATTATCATGCTCATACTTTGTGTAACATGTTCATTCCATGCTCGTCTCATATTGTTCTAATGTTGTTATGCTCATTATTGTTTAACTTGTAAATGCCATGCTGTTGTTTGTCTTGATTTCTTTGGTTGGTGTGAGCTTGCGAGTACATTCGAAGTAATCACCCGACGTGTCATGCTAGATTGCAGGTATGCCGTGGTTGATTGCTTGTCGAGAATTCCGCCTGTGCGTACTAGGATGCATTCCAGCCAGAGTCCCTGTGGAGTGGAGTTCACCAGCGTCGTCATTGTTGCGATGTCGAGAGTTATCCCGCTGCTACGAGTTGTTCTGCTGCTAGCATAGAGATACCTAAGCAGGCGTAGTGTCGTCGTGCCGATGATCCTTGTATCTTCAGTATCCCTTGTATCCATAGCTATTGTAATAAAGAGTTGATTTGTTCTATTCCAAGCAGTGTTCTATTCCAGAAGACTTGATGTGTGGGTTGGAATACGGGACGTTATGGTCTCTCTGATACGGGGTTGCCACAGGCTTGGTATTAGAGCAGGTTTGGCTGTAGGACACTCTAGTCCGCGCAAACACTAGAAACCGGTAGTATAGAGTGTAGTCGGTTTGTTGCATTTGGTTGTCGCATAGCATGCACATATAATTATTATCTTGTTGCTAATGGTTGACCTTGTGAGTGTAGGTGGCTTCGGTTTCGATTCCCACCCGCACCCTCCAGCTTTGCAGAACTGCTTCTTGGTGTTTGGCGTCATCTCTGTCCCAGCGGAGTGATGCCATGATACCAAGTGTTGCAGACACCATTTGCAGGAGTTATGCTCAGCTGTCGCGCCTGTATCCTTCCGTCAGGCTGCCGGTTTGGACTGGCATTCAACACCCAACTCACATTGTTTCAGCTTCTAGATGTGTTGCAGCGGGGGGGGGGGGGGGGAGCAGGATCATTTGGCGTTGCGGTAGGGGCGCTTCTTTGGTCACTTTAGAAAATTCATAGTAAGATTACAATTGAATCGATCTTCCCTTCCCACACGGCTGACTGCTAGTTTGAAATGCACATCTACTTACAACAATGGAGGATTCTCGGGAAGCAAAAGGACGGTGATTTGATGGATGGGACGAGCCTAGGGCTGGGCTCTTTTTTGGTTTAGTTAGCGAGCATGCATGCTCAGCGGGGTATGATGCCCCTGTTCATTTATCGTCTAAACTAAGCCTTTGTGTCGTTAAAACCTTGTTGGATGTTGCCATTATGTGGCCTTATTAATTTAAAACCAAATGATTCTTACGTCCCCATTCTAAAAAGTAAGAGATGCTCTTTGTAGTAGAGGTTCAGTTGCAAAACATAGGTTTGCAACAACGATCTTATTGCAATGAGGGGAATGCTTTTTTGCAACGAGCCATGAGTCAGAGTTACTTCTGCAAGAGAGGTCTTGATGCAAACGGAGGTTTGCAACAACGATCTTGATGCAATGAGAAAAATGCCTTTCCAACGAGTTGTGGTGTCTTGTTGCAAATGGAAGATTGCAACAACGATCTTACTGGAATGAGGGGGAAGCGAAAAAAGAGTAACAACCCGATGGATCGCGACCCGGTCGATCTTCGTAAAAAGATCAACCGGCTGACACATACCACGCCCCAACTTGTATTCAACTTTGGTCTAAAGGTTGAAAGTGAAAAAACCATGCTGTCATTTTACATGCAACTTGCATTCAATTTGCGGTGCAAATGATCAAGCTCTAGAAAAAAAGCAATAACATGAGTGTGTTATGCGACAATAAAGAAACATGGACAATGGAAAATTAGCACTAGCATGATTCATTTCTGAGATTAGCACTGCGCTTTAACGTCATAATTATTTTCTTCCTTTATTGGTGCAA
Organism: Aegilops bicornis; assembly: GCA_021605145.1. NCBI lineage: Eukaryota > Viridiplantae > Streptophyta > Magnoliopsida > Poales > Poaceae > Aegilops > Aegilops bicornis. The sequence continues at coordinate 621,919,490 of CM038672.1, read as the reverse complement.
AGGGTAAAGTCCATATCAACCTTGCAAGACTACTGATAACCTGCTATCTTCCAAGAGGTAGTAGTAGTGCTTAGTCATTACCTTATGTGGAACAAAGGGTTCTAACTAATTTGGGAGCATCTTGAAATTTCTTTTCCTTTTTTTCGGGATAATCTATTCATCAACTGTCAAGGTGGTACAAAGAACACAAGACGTAAAAATAGCATCCGGGTCCATAGACCACCTAGCGGCGACTACAAGTACTGAAGCGAGCCGAAGGTGCGACGCCATCATCCCCCTCCCTTACCGAAGCCGGGCAAACCTTTTTGTACTAGACAGTCGGGAATTCATCATGCTAAGGACCCACGGGACAAGCGGACCAGAGCAACAACCGTTGCCGATGAAGAGAAGCATAGATCGGAAGGATCCAACCTATAGAAAGACGAACACACACGAATGAAAACCAGATCCATGTGGATCCATCGAAGACAAACGCTGACCGAGTCCCGCAAGATCCAAGTGCCATGGTTTTAGATCTGGACATATATGCTTTCATTAATATATTTGAGATGTTAATCTTACCAGCAAGTTAATAATATGCACCTGTTAGTGTTCTGAACCTTAGACCCCCAAGGTGACAATGATTAGGATATCGACGGGGACGACTGTGGCTTGAGGAGTTCATGTGTTCACCATGTGCTAATGCTTTGTTCTGATTCTCTATTTAAAAGAGCGCCTTAATTACCCTTAGGACCTGATACGTCTCCAACGTATCTATAATTTTTGATTGTTCCATGCTATTATATTTTCTTTTTAGGATGTGTTATATGAGTTAATATGTTATTTTATATTATTTTTGGGACTAGCCTATTAATCTAGAGCCCAGTGCCAGTTTCTGTTTTTTCCTATTTTAGAGTTTCACATAAAAGGAATACCAAACGGAGTCCAAACGAAATAATACTTTTGCGATGATCTTTCTTGGAGCAGAAGCAAACCAGGAGACTTGGAGATGAAGTCGGAGAAGCAACGAGGCGGCCACGAGGGTGGAGGACGTGCCTAGGGGGGTAGGGTGCGCCCCTACCTCGTGGGCCCCTCGGAGGTCTCCTGACCTAATTCTTTTACCCATATATACTCTTATACCCCAAAACCATCAGGGGCATCCACGAAAACACTTTTCCACCGCCGCAACCTTCTGTACCCGTGAGATCCCATCTAGGGGCCTTCTCCGGCATCCTGCCGGAGGGGGATTCGATCATGGAGGGCTTCTTCATCAACACCATTGCCCTTCCGATGAAGCGTGAGTAGTTTACCATAGACCTACGGGTCCATGGCTAGTAGCTAGATGGCTTCTTCTCTCTCTTTAATTCTCAATACAAAGTTATCCTCGATGTTCTTGGAGATCTATTCGATGTCATATTCTTTTGTGGTGTGTTTGCCGAGATCTGATGAATTGTGGAGTTATGGTCAGATTATCAATGAATATTATTTGAGTATTCTCTGAATTCTTATATGCATGATTTGATATCTTTGCAAGTCTCTTCGAATTATCGGTTTAGTTTGGCCTACTAGATTGGTTTTTCTTGCAATGGGAGAAGTGCTTAGCTTTGGGTTCTTGCGGTGTCCTTTCCCGGTGACAGTAGGGGCAGCAAGTCACGTATTGTATTGTTGCCATCGAGGATAAAAAGATGGGGTTTTCATCATATTGCTTGAGTTAATTCCTCTACATCATGTCATCTTACTTAATGCGTTACTCTGTTCTTCATGAACTTAATACTCTAGATGCCGGGAGGAGTCGGTCGATGTGTGGAGTAATAGTAGTAGATGCAGAATCCTTTCTGTCTACCTGACACAGACGTGATGCCTATGTTCATGATCATTGCCTTAGATATCATCATAATTATGTGCTCTTCTATCAATTGCTCGACATTAATTTGTTCACCCACCGTATTATTTGCTATCTTGAGAGAAGCCACTAGTGAAACGTATGGCCCAGGGTCTCTTTTCCATCATATAAGTTCTCTTTTCCATCTTATTAGTTTCCGATCTACTATTTTGCAATCTTTTACTTTCTGATCTATAAACCAAAAATACCAAAAATATTTACTTTATTGTTTATATATCTCTATCAGATCTCACTTTTGCAAGTAACCGTGAAGGGTTTGACAACCCGGTTATCGTGTTGGTTGCAAGTTTGTTGATTGTTTGTGCAGGTATTTAGTGATTTGTGCGTTATCTCCTACTGGATTGATACCTTGGTTCTCAAACTAAGGGAAATACTTACTCTACTTTGCTACATGACCCTTTCCTCTTCAAGGGAAAAACCAACGCAAGCTCAAGAAGTAGCAGGAAGAATTTATGGTGTCGTTGCCGGGGAGATTTACGCCAGGTCAAGTCAAGATTTGTCTCCCATCAACTTGCCAATTTCCGGCGCCGTTGCTGGGGAGATCTACGCCAAGTCAAGCCATACCAAGCACCCATCATAAACTATCATCTCTTGCATTGCATTATTCTCCATTCGCCTCTCGTTTTCCTCTCCCCCACCTCTAAAATGATTTTTGAAAAGATTCGCCCTTTTCTTCGCCCTTCCTCCATCCATCTTTTTTGTTTGTTTGTGTTACCATGTGCCCTCTATTTTCTTGCATCTTCGCTTGCCAAAAACTAAGATTATGGATCCTCATCCACTTGCTAATCTTTTTAAGAGATCCAATTATAATGAACCAATAGCTAGTGAGTTTTGTGCACTAGATTATCTTTATGAAGTTTTGCTTAAAATTCGTGAATCTGAAAAATGTGATGAAGAAATTTATGAAGAGATTCACGATAGCTCTTTGAATAAAAAGCATGATTGTAATGATTTTACTATAAATTCTGTTAATGTCAATTGTGTTAATGATATGCAAAACCCTAAGCTTGGGGATGCTAATTTTACTATGTCTACTACTTGTTGCAATGATCATGATTGGGGTGATTCTTCTTATGATCTTGAAAATTTATTTAAGCCCCATGATGAATATTAGATTGATAATAATGTTTGCAATAATATTGAAGGTGGGTTTGGAAGAGTGTGAACTTAAGATCCCACATATTTGGAGAATGTTCAATCTTATGAAATTTTTGATAAAAGTGGGTTTGGAGAGGTCAGGACTTTAGTTAAGGTTGATCCCACTATTTTGGAAGAGTGTCAACTTCGCATGCATGTGGATCATGTTGAGAATATATTATCTGATAGCTATATTGTTGAATTTGGTTATGATCCTACATGTAATTATTATGAGAGAGGAAAATATGGTTGTAGAAATTTTCATGTTACTAAACTACCTCTCGTTTTGTTGAGATTATCAATGTTTTATTCCTCTCCTTTGCATATGCTAGATATTTCTTGTTTTGATAATTTGTTTGATTATAAGATTCCTATGCATAGGAAGTATGTTAGACTTAAGTGTGTTTGTCACATGTTTTATGATGCTCTATTTGTGCTTCAATTCTTGTCTTTCATGTGAACATCATTGAAATCTCAATATGCCTAGCTAAGGGCGTTAAACAACAACGCTTGTTGGGAGGCAACCCAATTTTATTTTTGTTCTTTGCTTTTGTTCTTGTTTAGTAATAAATAATTCATCTAGCCTCTGTTTAGATGTGGCTTTGTGTTTTAATTAGTGTTTGTGCCGAGCTAAACCTTTAGGATAGCTTACGGTGATAGTTGTGTTGATCCTGCTGAAAAACACAAACTTTTGCGCCTAGTAAATAATTTCCAGAATTTTATTGAAACGTGCTTTTGATCTGATTCTTCCTGATCTGGATTGGTGAACAAATTTCCCTGGTCTTCCTAATTGTTCGGAATTGTTGGAGTTACATAAGTATTCGAGAGTTACAGATTGCTACAGACTGTTCTGTTTTTGACAGATTCCGTCTTCTATGTGTTGTTTGCTTATTTTGATGAATCTATGGGTAGTATTGGGGGGTATGAACCATGTAAAAGTTGGAATACAGTAGATATTACACCAATATAAATAAATAATGAGTTTGCAACAGTACCTTGGGGTGGTGATTTATTTTCTTATACTAACGGAGCTTATAAGATTTTTTGTTGAGTTTTGTGTTGTGAAGTTTTCAAGTTTTGGGTAAGGTTTTGATGGACTATGGAAAAAGGAGTGGCAAGAGCCTAATCTTGGGGATGCCCAAGGCACCCCAAGGTAATATTCAAGGACAACCAAAAGCCTAAGCTTGGGGATACCCCGGAAGAATTCCCCTCTTTCGTCTTCGTCTATCGGTAACTTTACTTGAGGCTATATTTTTATTCACCACATGATACGTGTTTTGCTTGGAGCGTCTTATATGATTTGAGTCTTTGCTTTTTAGTTTGCCACAATCATTATTGTTGTACACACCTTTTTGGAGAGACATGCATGAATAATGATTTATTAGAATACTCTATGTGTTTCACTTATATCTTTTGAGCTAGGCAATATTGCTCTAGTGATTCACTTATATCTTTTTAGAGCACGACAGTGGCTTTATTTTATAGAAATTTATGAACTCTCGTGCTTCACTTATATTATTATGAGAGTCTTTTAGAACAGCATGGTAATTTGCTTTGATTATAAATTTAGTCCTAATATGATAGGCATCCAAGAGGGATATAATAAAAACTTTCATATAAAGTGCATTGAATACTATGAGAAGTTTGATTCTTTATGATTGTTTTGAGATATGAAGATGGTGATATTAGAGTCATGCTAGTGGATTAATTGTGAATTGGAGAAATACTTGTGTTGAGGTTTGTGAGTCCTGTAGCATGCACGTATGGTGAACCGTTATGTAACGAAGTTGGAGCATGAAGTATTTATTGATTGTCTTCCTTATGAGTGGTGGTCGGGGACGAGCGATGGTATTTTCCTACCAATCTATCCCCCTATGAGCATGCACGTAGTACTTAGTTTTGATTACTAATATATTTTTGCAATAAGTATGTGAGTTCTTTTTGACTAATGCTGAGTCCATGGATTATACGCACCCTCACCCTTCCACCATTGCTAGCCTCTCTTGTGCCACACAACTTTCTCCGGTACCATACACCCACCATATACCTTCCTCAAAACATCCACCGTACCTACCTATTATGCTATTTCCATAGCCATTCCAAGATATATTGCCATGCAACTTTGCACCGTTCCTTTTATTATGACACACTTCATCATTGTCATATTGCTTTGCATGATCATGTAGTTTAAATTCTATTTGTGGCAAAGCCACGTTTCATAATTCTTTCATACATGTCACTCTTGATTCATTGCACATCCCGGTACACCGCCGTAGGCATTCACATAGAGTCATATTTTGTTCTAAGCATTGAGTTGTAATTTTTCGAGTTGTAAGTAAATAGAAGTGTGATGATCATCATTATTAGAGAATTGTCCCATGTGAGGAAATAAAAAAAGAAAAAAAAGGCCAAAGAAGCCAAAATGAAAAAAGAGGCCAAAGAAGACAAGAAAAAAGGAAACAAAAAGAGAAAAAGGAAAAAAATGAGAGAAAAAGATAGAAGGGGCAATGTTACTATCCTTGTTCCACACTTGTGCTTCAAAGTAGCACCATGATCTTCACGATAGAGAGTCTCTTATTTTCTCAGTTTCATATACTAGTGGGAATTTTTCATTATAGAACTTGGCTTGTATATTCCAACGATGGGCTTCCTCAAATGCCCTAGGTCTTCATGAGCAAGCAAGTTGGATGCACACCCACTTAGTTTCTTTTTGAGCTTTCATACACTTATAAGTCTAGTGCATCTATTGCATGGCAATCCCTACTCACTCACATTGATATCTATTGATGGGCATCTCCATAGCCCGTTGATACGCCTAGTTGATGTGAGACTATCTCCATTTTTTGTCTTCTCCACAACCACCATATTCTCTTCCACCATAGTGCTATGTCCATGGCTCACGCTCATGTATTGCGTGAAAGTTGAAAAGGTTTGAGAACATCAAAAGTATGAAACAATTGCTTGGCTTGTCATCGAGGTTGTGCATGATTTGAGCATTTTGTGTGATGAAGATGGAGCATAGCCAGACTATATGATTTTGTAGGGATAAGCTTTTGTTGGCCATGTTATTTTGAGAAGACATAATTGCCTTGTTAGTATGCTTGAAGTATTATTGTTTTTATGTCAATATTAAACTTTTGTTTTGAATCTTACGGATCTGAACATTCATGCCACAATAAAGAGAATTGCATGGATAAATATGTTAGGTAGCATTCTACATCAAAAAATTTGTTTCTATCATTTACCTACTCGAGGACGAGCAGGAATTAAGCTAGGGGATGCTCGATACGTCTCCAACGTATCTATAATTTTTGATTGTTCCATGCTATTATATTATTTGTTCTGGATGTTTTATATGCATTAATATGCTATTTTGTATTATTTTTGGGACTAACCTATTAACCTGAGGCCAGTGCTAATTTCTGTTTTTTGCCTGCTTTAGAGTTTCGTAGAAAAGGAATACCAAATGGAGTCCAAACGGAATAAACCTTTCACGATGATCTTTCTTGGACTAGAAGCAAACCAGGAGACCTGGCGATGAAGTAGGAGAAGCAACGAGGCGACCACGAGGGTGGAGGGCGTGCCCAGGGGGGTAGGACGCGCCCCCTATCTCGTGGGCCCCTCGAAGGTCTCCTGACATAATTCTTTCTCCCATATATACTCTTATACCCCAAAACCGTCAACGGGAGCCACGAAAACACTTCTCCACCGCCGCAACCTTCTGTACCCGTGAGATCCCATCTAGGGGCCTTTTCCGTCGTCCTGTCGGAGGGAGATTCGGTCACGGAGGGCCTCTACACCAACACCATTGCCCTTCTGATGAAGCGTGAGTAGTTTACCACAGACCTACGGGTCCATAGCTAGTAGCCAGATGGCTTCTTATCTCTCTTTGATTCTCAATACCATGTTCTCCTCTATGTTCTTGGGATATATTTGATGTAATATTCTTTTGCGGTGTGTTTGCCGAGATCCGATGAATTGTGTATTTATGATCAGATTATCTATGAATATTATTTGAGTCTTCTCTGAATTCTTATATGCATGATTTGATATCTTTGCAAGTCTCTTCGAATTATCGGTTTAGTTTGGCCTACTAGATTGGTTTTTCTTGCAATGGGAGAAGTGCTTAGCTTTGGGTTCAATCTTGCAGTGTCCTTTCCCAGTGACAGTAGGGGCAGCAAGGCACATATTGTATTGTTGCCATTGAGGATAAAAAGTTGGGGTTTTCATCATATTGCTTGAGTTAATTCCTCTACATCATGTCATCTTACTTAATGTGTTACTCTACTCTTCATGAACTTAATACTCTAAATGCAGGCACGAGTCGGTCAATGTGTGCAGTAATAGTCGCAGATGCAGAATCGTTTTGGTCTACTTGGCACAGACGTGATGCCTATGTTCATGATCATTGCCTTAGATGTCGTCATAATTATGCGCTCTTCTATCAATTGCTCGGCAGTAATTTGTTCAGCCACCGTATTATTGGCTATCTTGAGAGAAGCCACTAGTGAAACCTATGGCGGCCGGGTCTCTTTTCCTCTACTATTTTGCAATCTTTTACTTTCCGATCTATAAACCAAAAATACCAAAAATATTTACTTTATCGTTTATCTATCTCTATCAGATCTCACTTTTGCAAGTAACCTTGAAGGGATTGACAACCCCTTTATCGTGTTGGGTGCAAGTTTGTTGATTGTTCGTGCAGGTATTCGATGATTTGTGCGTTGTCTCCTACTGGATTGATACCTTGGTTCTCAAACCGAGGGAAATACTTACTCTAGTTTGCTGCATCACCCTTTCCTCTTCAAGGGAAAAACCAACACAAGCTCAAGAAGAAGTAGGACGTATAAGATGGCTCCTGTTACCATATGCTAGTTCTTACCGGAAGCACATATAATTATATACGAAATACATACCTACATATGATTGATGAATTGGAGCTATTGTATGTCGCTTTAGGTTGTGTCAGTTACATGTTGAATCTCATCTAAATATCTATCCCTACTCCATGCCTACACTTTAATACGATTGCCTTTGCTCAAGTTACTATTGTTGCTCTGCTTTGCTACATTTGTTTAGCGTCTCCGTTGAAAGACAACTAATAACATAATCTCCAAATATTGTAACACTATAATTTATAGTTGTCAACTACTCTGGTAACAAAATTTGTAACTATAGTAACACCATCGGTAACACTACTATATCAATATGGTAACATAATTAATGTATTTCTATTAATAACAACAGTATTCGATACTTATTTTATGGAATATAAATTTATTTAATAAAATCGATGCAATTGCACAAATTGTTAATCATTTTATTATTATGCTTTGCAACATCAAAATGATATAGAAATTGAAGCACAACACATATAGAAATTCAAAATATGAAGCTATTTATTATGAATATACAAGAGTGTATGATACATATACATTATAATAAAGATATCATTCGTATAATTTTGAGCATAGAAAACACAACTATGGAGAATATTACACCATAGCATTTGTAATAATTCAGCGAAAGAAAAAGATCTTGTGGATGACATTACATTTTCAAACTATGTATGTAAACTATGACTATTGGTAGCTAAAATCTTCAAATTTTATTTGCTTCTTGATCCAAGAATTTAGCTACATCTCAATTACCCTTTTCTCGTATCTATAAAATAAAATTGCACCTTAGATATATGTGATTAAATGTACACAAATATGATTTCAGAATGTGGAAGAGAATATTTTAACTTTCAAAAGCTGAAGGCCAGGCAATTAAGTATTCTGAAGAGAAAGCCTCACCAATTGTCGTGGATTAGAAACTTCCCTTACCAACTCCTCATTATCAATAATAGGTTGATCTATGCGCACAAGGGGAACATTCAGCACCTAATTTAATACCACCAGCCTTAGTTCTTGGATCAGTACTCTGAATACTACTTTGGAACAGCCTATATTACAATCAATATTATCATTTGACGATAGTGATAATATAATTTGCATGAACAATATGTGCTCTCTTAATGTCAGCCCAGTATAGGTGCCCCCAGAAACTAAATCAACTGGACACGGCATCAAAGTCTAATGCCCAAGGTCTCATCGCTTGCTAATGCTTTGTTAAATTTATCCTTTACTTGCATATAGCAGATTGAATAAAATTTGTAAAAAAATACAATTTTCAAGCGGGCATGATAATTTGGTTTGGTTTGTGAATTTGGGTGCAGTAAACCATGCCCCTTGGTGGATCTTTACCTTGGTGGAAGAAGTACGCCTTTTTTGAGCGAGCCGGGTGTGGGTGTTCAGTTCTAGTCCCCTGATGGTTCAGTCTTGAAAAATATTCAACCGTAAGAGCCCTCGTTTCCCTCACCTACCGAGAGACAATAATATTAGATGGAAAGATATTCGTATCTTGAAGCTATAGAAAGCTGCAACTTCAAAACCCAAGACCTTCTCCTAAGACACATACAGATGGACAACTTTCACAATCTCTGGGTTGGACAACATTTTCATCACAAGACCTTGATCATAAATGTGAACTGAGTAGGGGCTACCTAGATGGGTTTTCCACATAGTATAGAAAGTCAATTGCCTGAAAGCCAACTACATCAAGATTAATTCATAATACGAGACATCACGCCACATCATGGATATTTGTAAAATTTTGGCTTCATGATTTGCATCTTCATAGTGCAGGTATATAGTCAACATGTTCATTTCCATCCTAGATACATATAAAAATGTCAAACAAATTTACAAGTAAAGACAAATTAACTAATGACATAACAAGGACAATTTAATTTGCCAATAGACATGAATTCTTAGCAGATAAATGAGGGAAGGAGCCAGGAGAATCCACCTAGGACAAGATTGTAGTCTCAGACAAGGAAATCAAGCAATAGTAGTTGTGGAAGTCCCCTTAGTTTATCTATTAACATTATTTGAATCTTCTCTGAATTCTTATATGCATGATTTGATATCTTTGTAATTCTCTTCGAACTATCGGTTTGGTTTGGCCAACTAGATTGGTTTTCTTGCAATGGGAGAAGTGCTTAGCTTTGGGTTCAATCTTGGGGTGTCCTTTCCCAGTGACAGTAGGGGCAGCCAGGCACATATTGTATTGTTACCATCCAGGATAAAAAGATGGGCTTTTCATCATATTGCTTGAGTTAATTCCTCTACATCATGTCATCTTACTTCATGCGTTACTCCGTTCTTTATGAACTTAATACTCTAGATGCATGCTAGATAGCATTCTATGTGTGGAGTAATAGTAGTAGATGCAGAATCGCTTCGGTCTACTTGACACGGATGTGATGCCTATATTCATGATCATTGCCTTAGATATCGTCATAACTTTACGCTTTTCTATCAATTGCTCGGCAGTAATTTGTTCACCCACCGTATTATTTGCTATCTTGAGAGAAGCCTCTAGTGAAACCTATGGCCCCTGGGTCTATTTTCCATCTTATTAGTTTCTGATCTACTATTCTGCTATCTTTTAGTTTCCGATCTATAAACCAAAAATACCAAAAATATTTACTTTAACGTTTGTCTATCTCTATCAGATCTCACTTTTGTAAGTAACCGTGAAGGCATTGACAACCCCTTTATCGCGTTGGGTGCAAGTTGTTTGATTGGTGCAGGTATTGTGTGATTTGTGTGTTGTCTCCTACTGGATTGATACCTTGGTTCTCAAACTGAGGGAAATACTTATCTCGACTTTGCTGCATCACCCTTTCCTCTTCAAGGGAAAAAACAAAGCAAGCTCAAGAAGTAGCAGGAAGAATTTCTGGCGCTGTTGCCGGGGAGATCTACGCCAAGTCAAGACATACCAAGTACCCATCATAAACTCTCATCTCTTGCATTACATTATTCACCATTTGCCTCTCATTTTCCTCTCCCCCACCTGTAAATCGATTTTCGAAAAGATTCGCCCTTTTCTCCGCCCTTCTTTTGTTCGTCTTTTTCTTTGCCTTTATATCTTAATTGGCTTGTTTGCTTGCTTGCTTGGCATAATTGTGTATTTATTTAAATTCGGAAACAAAAAGTTTATGGATCCTCATCCACTTGCTAATATTTTTAAGACACCCAATTATGATAATCCTATTGCTAGTGAGTTGAGTGCACTAGATTATCTTTAAGAGATTTTGCTTGAAATTCATGAATCTGAAAATTATGATGAAGTGTTGAAAGAAGAAAATTATAAAGTGATTCACGATGGCTCCTTGAATGAAATGCACGATTGCAATGATGTTATTATAAATTCTATTAGTGTCAATTGTGTTAATTATATGCAAAACCCTAAGCTTGGGCATGCTAATTTTTCTATGCCTACTACTTGTTGCAATGATCATGATTGGCGTGATTCTTCTTATGATCTTAAAATTTTATTTAAGCCCCATGATGAATATGAGATTGATAATAATGTTTGCAATAATATTGAAAGTGGGTTTGGAAGAGTGTCAACTTTAGATCCCACATATTTGGAGAATGTTCAATTTTATTAATTTTTTGATAAAACTGGGTTTGGAGAGGTCGTGACTTTAGTTAATGTTAATCCCACTATTTTGGATGTAACATCCCAAATTTTCAATTTGGCATGTTATACATAGGTCATCCATGCATATCATATTTATTTGCATTCTCGTTTACCATCCTCGAAAATCCTAAGCAACTCAAGGACCCTCGGAGAGAGTTGGGGATTTTTCAATTTTCATATTTGAATTTTGTCAAATAATGAAAGGCGATGATATTGGATTTTAATTATTTTCTCTCCGGAAAACTATTTCAATTTAAATAAATAAATGAGGGGAGATAATATGACTTCTCCAAAATAATTGAAATAACAGAGGAAAAATGTTAAAATCATTTTTGGGATTTTATTTTTTTATTTGGAATTTTAATTGCCCTAGAAAAATTTGCACGCTTTAAAAAGTTGCATTTTAGGGGCCAATAAAAGTTCATCTAGTTCTAAATATTTTATTTAGACGGAGAAAACTTGTTTTGGAATTGTTAGATTTTTATTTATTTCTCTAGGAATTTTTCTTTAGTGAATGTTAAAAAAAATGGACCCACGCCTTGGCGGGTCAAGGCCCACCGAGCCATGCCGCCCAGCGCCGCCGCCTCACATGCCCGCCCGTCTGTGACGGACGCCGAGGGCGAGTCCGAGCCGGACTCCACCGGGCGCCTTCCCAAGCCGAGCCGCCCTTCTATAAATGCCGCCCGCCGCCACACCACCACCCCGCCACCACCCGAGCCCCGCTGGCCGAACCCGGAGCCCGAGCCCGAGCCCGATCCGCCGTCGCCGCCGCCCATTGTCGCCGCCCTCTCGCCAAGTCGCCGCCGCCGCCCCGCCCCACCGGAACTCACGAACCGCCCGCCCACGGGCGCCCGCCGGTACCCGACCGCGGTTTTTAAGAAAACCCTTCGGGTTTTAAAAAAAAAACCCTAGATCATTTGTTTATATAGATCGGTTTATTTCGTCGGTTTATTTACCTAGCGAACGTCCGTTCGTTCTAATGAACGCGTTCACCGTTTAGTTTTCATTAATTAACGAACGTTCGCTCGTTTAGCGATTCGTCGCTTTTCTTTTATCGATTTATTCGCGGTTATTACGATCGCGATTTCTGAACCGTTTTTCAAACCTGTTTATGTTTTCGCTCGTTTGTAGGAATCAGGCGATTCAAGCGCCTGGAGTTTCATCTCGAAACCCTCTTTCCGAATAATCAACTTACACCAGTTTTTATCTCTGTAAAATTTAACCCTAGTTCAGATTAGTAAACGTACCATGTTTTTCTCGCCGTTTGAGTTTCGTTGTTCCGTTTGGTTTGATTCTTTTTGCAAACCGGAGTTCTTAAGTTGAACTCTCCGGTCAACCTCTTTCAGTTGAAGTTTCGTTTGTGCATCTTTGCTTGTTTACTTATGTATGTATTGTTTGCTTGCGATAGAATTCGGAGTGCTAAGCGTGTTACTACGAGTCTCTAGGATTCACGGATCGTCAGCAAGGCAAGTAACACTTGATCATACCTTATCATACCCAGTTTTTATGCATTAGCTCAACCCTCAAACATTGCATGATTAGGATGTCATTAAATTGTGGGTTGGAAAGTAGATGATGAGGTAGGAACCTATTGCCCTATTACTTTCAAACCCTTGGGAGTTACTTCTACGTTATGCTTATATTGCCATGCTATGCTCAGAGACGTGGTTTGGGTTTGAGAGATATTCACGCAGATGTGAGATTGTTAATTAATGGTTTACTTTAAGGTGGCAACTTAAATACACATCCGGGTGGATTGAGGCACTGGGAACCCAAAGTGTTGTCTCGCTTTATTTTTGGAAATCCCGGGGTACCCGTGTGATCTTCCTATGGACCGCCACCCAGGCTCAAAGGGAACTAAGTTTATTCATGCTAGAAACTTCCGTGTGCAGCCACAAGCTATTATGGGCTCTAGCATAGTTGTGTAAGTTACATGAAGCTCTCGAAGAGGTAGATCAGCAGGTAGTGGGTTTTATAGGTTTGGTATGATCTATCCGGAGTAGAGAGTTAATGTTTACGAAGATCGTGTCTCGGTCATCCGTCTCTCAAACACCATGCAATGCGAGAAACCAACGGAGGCGATCGAGTCTTGTGGGGAAAAGTGCGCAAACCTCTGCAGAGTGTACAAACTAATCATGGTTAGCCGTGTCCCCGGTTATGGACAATTCTGAGTATGTAGTACTTGAGTATTCACATGTATCTCATCACTCTTAACTAATTTTGCTGGGTTGTTAATCACTTTAATTGGGATCATTGAGTTGGGGTTACACCTTCTCGATGATGTTTCAACCACCATGATAGTTAAATTAAAATTTATTCCTTTGATGTAGGGAAAAATTGTCTTTTCGCAAAACTGTAACCATAGAGCTTTCCACCAGCCATATATGCATGTAGTATAGCTTATTCTTTCATTACTCTATGTGTTACATTGCCAGCATATTCCATGTGTTGACCCGTTCTCGGGCTGCAACGTATTATGTTGCAGACTTTTCAGACGAGGAGTAAGGATTGTAGGTCGTTGCCGTGCAGCTCGCTTATGCCGTTGGAGTTGATGGACCCACTTTATCTTCCAAGCCTTCCATTGTTATCGCATTAGATGGCCTTCAGCCATATTATTGTAATAAGTTCTCTTTTGAGACATTCGATGTAATAAGTGTGTGATTGCTACTCTGTTATAAATCCTTCGAGTCTTTGTGTGTGTCGGCGTTACCGATCCAGTGGATGACACGAAGCACGTAGACTTGACCATCGATGTCCGGTCGCTACAAGATGGTATCGAGCACACGCCGAGTGTAGGACACGACCATTAAGATAAACCATAGGTCACTCCTCTCTTCTCATTTCGACCTCTCTCCATTTTTCCACTCTTTAGGATGACGGAGATGAAGTACAAGTTTGCCCAACCGGATGAAGACACACCTTTGGACGCCACTCGAAGGAAGTCACTAGGTACCTGAATATTGGAATACCAAGCTTCACCGGGACGTATAACGCCACCTTACCAGAAGAAGAATGCTGGAAGATTCAAGCTCTAGTTCCCGGAAGGACGTTTGCGCCAAGCACGGAGCCCATAGTATGTGTTTTCAATGCACCAACATGTAGTTTGGGAAAGAGTATGGCAGCTCACATTACCATGGGACACATTGGAGAAGTCTACAGCAAGGAGCTTAAAGACACCATATACCAAATATGTGGGCGCCGAGACGAGCAATGGGAAGTAATTAGCACCAAGAAGGATAGATCCATTGCAGCTTACATCCAGGAGCTAAACCAGCACATTCGACGTCATGAGAACCGGATGTCTTGTGAGACATCTTTGGATTTGAAGAAGGCAAAAACTAAGATCATCGAATTGGAGGAAGAACTCAAGTCTACCCGCGATGGATATGAGGAAGAAATCAAGATACTACTGGAGAAGAACGACGACCTAGTCGAGAAGATTGGAGTTTTCATGGGAGGACCAGCACCCAAGTAAGAGGAGCAAGAAGAGGAAGAAGACCTCGCTTGCCCAGACAACTACATCATCATCGACGACGCCGAATCAGATCCAAGTGATGATGACTATGAAGACGAAGCTGGAGCAGACATCATGGAGTCTTCCACCGATCAAAATTTCTAGATGACCACCAAATATTAGTAGTATTTTCCCCCATGTAACTAATAGTAGTTGAGCACGTATGCGATAGTCCTAGATCGTTTTGTATGCCCTTGCTTGCTTGATTGAATGAATGTGTGTTTTGCCTCATGTGCATATGGGTAGTGTTTTCTCACTAGACCTCTTTCTATTTCTAATCTCTCCCCTCTAAACCCACAGATGCCTCCGAGGGCGTGCGGTTTTGCTTTCCCACCGGAGCTCACTCGGTTGATCCAACAATGTAATGCCTTGATGCAATTGCTAGTTCAGAACTGTGGCAATGCCAACAACAACAACAACAACAACCCGCCACCGTGGACAATTTAGCCCGTTTACGAGGTTACAACCGCTGGTGTTTTCCAAAGAGCACCGAGCCAATAGTTGCGGATGACTGGTTACGCCCGTATTGGAAGGGAGTTAACCACCGCAGGATGCACGGATCTTTGAAAGAGTGCGCTTTGCCGCACATCAATTGGATGGACCAGCAGCCGCATGTTGGGAGAATTACGACTACTTTTCCTATAGCCAATGTCACTTGGGACCCGGTTCAACAAGCTTTTCAGACGGCCCATGTTTCAACCGGAGCCATGCAGATAAAGAAGCGTGAGTTCCGCAACTTACGCTGTGGGAACCGTCTTTGTGGCCCGATGCGTGGATGAGTTTAGCAAGTGATCACGCTATGCCCACGATGATGTGGCCACGGATGCCATGAAGCAAGAGAAGTTTATGGAAGGACTGAATGATGAGATGAGTATGCAGCTAATGGTGGCAACTTTCAACAACTACCAGGAGTTGGTAGATAAGGCCCTAATGATTGAAGGAAAGCAGCAGCAAATTGAGAGTCGTAAGAGGAAGTATGGACAAGGGAAGTATAACGCAGGAGCTCACGGAAACCTCGCCTAACCCGAACTCGGGAGGACTAGTTCATAACCATGGAGGACATAACCATCTTTGGAGGAGGAACGCATAATGGTGCGAAGAATGGGAATGGAAATGCAGCCAACAATAATCAGAATCGCTCTAACCCAGCTACACCCGCTAAGAGAGACCTGAGCCAAGTTATTTGCTTTAAGTGCGGGAAGACAGGGCACTATGCCAATGACTGCCCTGAAGGAAAGAATGGAAACGGAAATGGGAGCGCTGGGAAGAAGCCCAATCCATTCAACAAAGGACAAGTGAACCACGTTAACGTGGAGGAAGTTGAAGAGAAGACGGATGCGGTAATAGGTAAGTTTTTGGTTCAGCCATTTACCGCTATTGTTCTTTTCGATCTTGGTGCATCGCATTCATACATATCAAGGGGATTTGTGGATAAGTTTAAGTTACCAACCTGGACCCTTAGAACCCCTCTTTAGTGAGCTCGCTCGAGCAGAGTATATGGCTAGCAGATGGTGCACCCAGATACCCCTAATCATTGGCACACATGTTTTTCCGTCTGACCTAATTATCTTGGAGTCGCAAGGATTGGATGTGATATTAGGTATGGATTGGATGTCGAAGTTTGGAGGAAGTATCGACTGTGCTAGCAAGTCAATTTATCTTACCAGCCCAGAGGGAAAAAGGATTAAGTATGTATCTACGCATGTGCCTAGGAGGATCCAAGTGAATGCCCTCACGGGAGTTGTACAGGAGGAAGTACCTGTAGTGAAGGATTATCCAGATGTTTTTCGGAAGAGTTACGGGCATGCCACCGGATCGAGACATCGAGTTCGATAGAACTAATACAGTGCAGGCCAATCTCAAAGAGACCCTATCGGATGCCCGCAAATGATCTGGAGGAAATTAAGAAGCAGATCAAGGAGCTATTGGAGAAAGGTTACATTCATAGAAGTTCATCACCTTGGGGAGCACCAGTACTTTTGGTGGAGAAGAAAGATAAATCCCTAAGGATGGTTGTTGATTACCGAGCTCTGAATGAAGTAACGATAAAGAACAAGTATCCCTTACCGATGATTAATGATCTGTTTGATCAGTTGCAAGGAGCTAAGGTGTTTTCTAAAATTGATCTACGATCAGGATACCATCAGTTTAAGATCCAAGAGAAGGATATACCAAGGACATCATTCACCACACGATATGGATTATATGAGTATACAGTCATGTCGTTTGGACTGACTAATGCCACTGCCTATTTCATGAGTATGATGAACAAAGTGTTCATGGAGTATTTGGACAAGTTTGTTGTAGTGTTTATCGATGATATTATGGTTTACTCGAAGAACGAAGAGGAGCATGCAGAACGCCTATGTTTGGTTCTTGAGAAACTCAGGGAACACCAGTTATACGCCAAATTCAGCAAGTGCGAGTTTTGGTTAAAGGAAGTTGGATTTCTTGGGCATGTTATATCAGGAGAAGGTATAGCAGTAGATCCCAGTAAAATTCAGTCAGTCACTGAATGGTTGGCACCCACTTCAGTCAGCAAGATTCACAGTTTCCTTGGACAGGCAGGATATTATCGGAGATTCATTGAGAATTTTTCCAAGATTGCTAAATCAATGACAGAATTGCTAAAGAAGGATACCAAGTTGAAATGGACAGAGGATTGTGAGACAAGTTTCCAAGAGTTGAAGAAACGGTTGACTAGAGCCCCAGTGCTGACATTGCCAGATATACGTAAGGAGTTTCAAGTGTATTGTGATGCCTCTCGCTTGGGAATTGGATGTGTTCTTATGCAGGAAGGAAAAGTTGTTTCGTATGCCTCATGACAACTGAAGCCTCATGAGTTGAACTATGCCACGCATGATTTGGAGTTAGCAGCTGTAGTACATGCGTTGAAGACACGAGACATTATCTCATGGGAAACCATTGTGATGTGTACACGGATCATAAGATTTTAAAGTACATTTTCACACAGAAGGAGTTAAACCTCAGACAGAGGAGATGGCTGGAACTTATAAAAGATTACGACATAAAGCTATACTATCATCCAGGAAAAGCCAATGTTGTAGCAGACGCTTTGAGTCGGAAGAGTTATGCCAATATCCTTGAAGGTAGAGGACTGCCAAAGGAGTTAGCAGAGGATGTTATGGAACTTCAGTTGGAGATTGTTCCAAGAGGTTTTCTTGCAACAATGGAGGTTCAGTCGACCTTGTTGGACAAGATTCGAGACGCTCAAAAGGAGGATAAAGAGATTGCTGAGATAAAGGAAAATATGGGCAAAGGAAAAGCCAAAGGTTTTCGCGAGGATGAGCACGATACCTTGTGGTTTGAGGATCGGATTTATGTGCCCAACAATTCGGAGATCGGAAGTTAATACTTGAAGAGGCTCATGACTCACCATACTTGATTCACCCGGAAACACCAAGATGTATTTGGACTTGAAGGAACGTTTCTGGTGGACTGGTATGAAGAAGGATATTGCCGAGTATGTAGCCGTTTGCGATGTATGTCAGAGAGTGAAGGCAGAGCATCAAAAGCCAGCAGGACTGTTGCAGCATATGCCAATACCCGTATGGAAGTGGGACAAACTTGGCATGGATTTTATCACCGGATTACCAAGAACCAAAGCAGGATATGATTCAATATGGGTAGTAGTGGATCGGTTGACCAAAGTAGCTCACTTTATCCCAAAGTGAAAACAACTTATACAAGTGCAAAGTTGGCCAAGATATATATGACCAGGATCGTATGTTTGCATGGAGTTCCGAGGAGTATCGTGTCGAGATAGAGGAACACAATTTACTTCAAAGTTTTGGCATCAACTACACGGACTTTGGGTACCAGATTGGAGTGTAATCTGCTGCTCCACCCATGCAGGACGGACAGATGAGAGAGTCAATCAGATTTTGGAGGACATGTTGAGAGCACATGCGCTAGATTATGGATCTAGTTGGGATGACAATTTGTCAGACGCAGAATTCTCATACAACAACAGCTACTGTGCCAGTTTGAAGATGTCACCGTTCGAAGCTCTGTATGGACGCAGATGCAGAACACCCTTGATGTGGGATGAGGTTGGAGACCGTCAGTTGTTTGGACCAGATTTGATCAAAGAC
The DNA here is from genome assembly GCA_021605145.1 of Aegilops bicornis. Taxonomy (NCBI): domain Eukaryota; kingdom Viridiplantae; phylum Streptophyta; class Magnoliopsida; order Poales; family Poaceae; genus Aegilops; species Aegilops bicornis. The sequence continues at coordinate 621,900,307 of CM038672.1, read as the reverse complement.
TCAGAGGAGAAGGTCAAACTGATCGAGAGACAAAGCTAAAAATTGCTCGATCTAGACAGTAAGAGTTACCTGATTCAAAACGCAAGGAAGTAACCTATGAAATTGGAGATGAGTATATCTGCGAGTATCACCCCTGAGGGGAGTGAAAAGTTTTGGAGTAAAGGGAAAGTTAGCCCCAATATTTGTAGGACCTTACCGTATTTTGGAACGGATGGGTGAAGTTGCCTACAAGATGGAGTTACCTGAAGGACTGTCAGGAGTGCATGATGTGTTTCATGTATCACAACTGAAGAAGTGCCACGCTGAGATGGCCGACATACCGCTAAAGGATACAGTGCCCCTGGAGGCGATACAATTGGATAATAATTTGACTTATGAGGAGAAGCCAGTAAAGATTTTGGATTTCGATAGCCGAGTCACTCGCAACAAGGTGATCAAGTTTTGTAAAGTTCAGTGGAGCCACCATACCGAGGAGGAAGCCACACAGGGCGAGAAGAGGATATTCGCAAGGACCATCCGCACCTATTTTCTAGCCAACCCGAATCTCGAGGGCGAGATTCATCTTAAGGGGGGTAGGTTTGTAACATCCCAAATTTTCAGTTTGGCATGTTATACATATGTCATCCATGCATATCATATTTATTTGCATTCTCGTTTACCATCCTCGAAAATCCTAAGCAACTCAAGGACCCTCGGAGAGAGTTGGGGATTTTTCAATTTTCATATTTGAATTTTGTTTAATAATGAAAGACGAGGATATTGGATTTTAATTATTTTCTCTCCGGAAAACTATTTCAATTTAAATAAATAAATGAGGGGAGATAATATGACTTCTCCAAAATAATTGGAATAACGGAGGAAAAATGTTAAAATCATTTTTGGGATTTTATTTGGAATTTTAATTGCCCTAGAAAAATTTGCACGCTTTAAAAAGTTGCATTTTAGGGGCCAAGAAAAGTTCATCTAGTTCTAAATATTTTATTTAGACGGAGAAAACTTGTTTTGGAATTGTTAGATTTTTATTTATTTCTCTAGGAATTTTTCTTTCGGCGGAATGTTTTAAAAAAAAATGGACCCGCCTCGATCGGGTCAAGGCCCAGCCAGCCGGCCCATGGCAGCCGTCTCCCCAGCGCCGTCTGCACGCAGACTGAGGGCGAGTCTGAGCCGGACTCCACCCCGGCGCCCCTTCCCAAGCCGGAGCCGCCTCGCCCCTATAAATGCCGCCCGCCGCCACACCACTACCCGCCACCACCCGAGCCCGCCGCCGAACCCACCGGAGCCGGGCCGAGCCGCCCGAGCCCGATCCGCCGTCGCCGCCGCCCAGCGCCGTCGCCGCCGCCCCTCGCCGACCCCCGCCCCACCCCGGAACCCGCCGGAGCCGCCCGCCCCGCCGGACGCGCCCCGCCGGAGGTACCCGACCCCGCCGCCGGTTTGTTGTTTTAAGAAAACCCTTCGGTTTTAAAAAAAAATCCTAGATCGTTTTTTATATAGATCGGTTTATTTCGTCGGTTTATTTACCTAGCGAACGTCCGTTCGTTCTAGCGAACGCGTTCACCGTTTAGTTTCTGTTAACGAACGTTCGTTCGTTTAGCAGTTCGTCGCTTTTCTTTTATCAGATTTATTCCGCGGTTATTCTGATCGCGATTTCTGAACCGTTTTTCAAACCTGTTTATCTTTTCGCTCGTTTATCGGAATCGGGCGATTCAAGCGCCTGGTGTTTCATCTCGAAACCCTCTTTCCGAATAATCAACTTAAACCAGTTTTTATCTCTGTAAAATTTAACCCTAGTTCAGATTAGTAAACCGGACCATGTTTTTCTCACCGTTTGAGTTTCGTTGTTCCATTTGGTTTGATTCTTTTTGCAAACCGGAGTTCTTAAGTTGAACTCTCTGGTCAACCTCTTTCAGTTGAAGTTTCGTTTGTGCATCTTTGCTTGTTTACTTATATATGTATTGTGTGCTTGCGATAGAATTCCCGGAGTGCGAAGCGTGTTACTACGAGTCTCTAGGATTCACGGATCGTCAGCAAGGCAAGTAACACTTGGTCATACCTTTTCATACCCAGTTTTTATGCATTAGCTCAACCGTCAAACATTGCATGATTAGGATGTCATTAAATTGTGGGTTGGGAAGTAGATGATGAGGTAGGAACCTATTGCCCTATTACTTTCAAACCCTTGGGAGTTACTTCTACGTTATGCTTATATTGCCATGCTATGCTCGTAGACGTGGTTTGGGTTTGAGAGATATTCACGACAGATGTGATATTGTTAATTAATGGTTTACTTTAAGGTGGCAACTTAAATACACATCTGGGTGGATTGAGGCACCTGGGGAACCCAGTGTTGTCTGTTCTATTTTTTGGAAATCCCGGGGTACCCGTGTGATCTTCCTAAGGACCGCCACCAGTGCTCAAAGGGAACTGAGTTTATTCATGCTAGAAACTTCCGTGTGCAGCCACAAGCTATTATGGGCTCTAGCATAGTTGAGTAAGTTACGTGAAGCTCTCGAAGAGGTAGGTCACAGGTAGTGGGTTTTATAGGTTTGGTATGATCTATCCGGAGTAGAGAGTTAATGTTTACGAAAGGCGTGTCTCGGTCATCCGTCTCTCAAACACCATGCGGTCACGAGAAACCAATGGAGGCGATCGAGTCTTGTGGGGAAAAGTGCGCAAACCTCTGCAGAGTGTACAAACTAATCATGGTTAGCCGTGTCCCGGTTATGGACAATTTCGAGTATCTAGTACTTGAGTATTCATATGTATCTCATCAGTCTTAACTAATTTTGCTGGGTTGTTAATCACTTTAATTGGGATCATTGAGTTGGGGTTACACCTTCTCGATGATGTTTCAACCATCATGATAGTTAAATTAAAATTTATTCCTTTGATGTAGGGAAAAATTGGCTTTTCACAAAACTGTAACCATAGAGCTTTCCACCAGCCATATATGCATGTAGTATAGCTTATTCTTTCATTACTCTATGTGTTACATTGCCAACATATTCCATGTGCTGACCCGTTCTCGGGCTGCAACGTATTATGTTGCAGACTTTTCGAGACGAGGAGTAAGGATTGTAGGTCGTTGCCCGTGCAGCTCGGTTATGCCGTTGGAGTTGATGGACTCACTTTATCTTCCAAGCCTTCATTGTTATCGCATTAGATGGCCTTGACCATATTATTGTAATAAGTTCTCTTTTGAGACATTCGATGTAATAAGTGTGTGATTGCTACTCTGTTATAAATCCTTCGAGTACTGTGTGTGTCAGCATTACCGATCCAGGGATGACACAGAAGCACAGAGACTTGACCATCTGAGGTCGGGTCGCTACATTGGAAGCGTGTCAACTTCGCATGCATGTGGATCGTGTTGAGTATATGTTATGCGATAGCTACATTGTTGAATTTGCTTATGATCTTACATGTAATTATTATGAGAGTGGAAAATATGGTTGTAGAAATTTTCATCTTACTAAATTACCTCTCTTCATGTTGAGATTGCTATCGTATTTTTCTTCTTACTTGCATATGCTAGTTTTTGCTTGCCTTGATAATTTGTTTGCTTATAAAATGCATATGCATAGGAAGTATGTTTGACTTAGATGTGTTTATCATGTGTTTTATGATGCTCTCTTTGTGCTTCAATTCTTCTCTTTTGTGTGAGCATCATTGAAATTATCAATGCCTAGCTAAGGGCTTTAAACAATAGCGCTTGTTAGGAGGCAACCCAATTTTATTTTTTGTTCTTTGCTTTTTGTTCCTGTTTTGCTTTGAATAATCGTCTAGGCTCTGGTTAGATGTGGTTTTGTGTTGTAATTAATTTTTGTGCCAAGTAAGACCTTTGGGATAGCTTATGGTGATAGTGGTTTTAATCTTGCTGAGAAATAAAAACTTTTTCGCCCAGGAATATAATTTTGGTAATTCACAGAAGCTTGATTCTGATCTGACTCTTTTTGCACTGGATTGGTACACAAATTGCCTAGGTTGTCCTAATTTTTCAGAATTTTTAGAGTTACAGAAGTATTCAAAGTTTACAGACTGCTACAAACTGTTCTGTTTTTGACAGATTCTGTTTCCTTCGTGTTGTTTACTTATTTTGATGAATCTATGGGTAGTATCGGGGGGTATGAACCATGGAAAAGTTGCAATAGATTAGATATTACACCAATATAAATAAAGAATGAGTTCACAACAGTACCATAAAGTGGTGATTTATTTTCTTATACTAACGACGCTTACGAGATTTTCTGTTGAGTTTTGTGTTGTGAAGTTTTCAAGTTTTCGGTAAGGATTTGATGGACTATAGAATAAGGAGTGGCAAGAGCCTAAGCTTGGGGATGCCCAAGGCACCCCAAGGTAATATTCAAGGACAACTAAGAGCCTAAGCTTGGGGATGCCCCATAAGGCAACCCCTCTTTCGTCTTCGTCTTTCGGTAACTTTACTTGAGGCTATATTTTTATTCACCACATGATATGTGTTTTGCTTGGAGCGTCATGTATGATTTGAGTCTTTCATTTTTAGTTTGCCACAATCATCCTTGCTGTACACACCTTTTGAGATGGACACGCGTGATTTGTGATTTATTAGAATACTCTATGTGCTTCACTTATATCTTTTGAGCTAGGCAATATTGCTCTAGTGCTTCACTTATATCTTTTTAGAGCACGGCGGTGGTTTTATTTTATAGAAATTGATGAACTCTCATGCTTCACTTATATTATTTTGAGAGTCTTTAAATAGCATGGTAATTTGCTTTGGTTATAAATTTATTCCTAATATGATAGGCATCCAAGAGGGATATAATAAAAACTTTCATATAAAGTGCATTGAATACTATGAGAAGTTCGATTCTTTATGATTGTTTTGAGATATGAAGATGGTGATATTAGAGTCATGCTAGTGGAGTGGTTGTGAATTTGAGAAATACTTGTGTTGAGGTTTGTGTTTCCCTGAAAGTGCGTTATATCGACTAGAGGGGGGTGAATAGGCGATTTTTATGAATTCTTCAATGAGGAATTTGCCGGTGAGGAAATTCCTTAGCGAAGAACTACTTGCAGCGGAATAAGTACTCAGAAGTAAGCATAAGAGAATGCGGGCATGGTCATCATGATGAAATGAAGACAAACAAAGAGTACAGAAAGCGTAAACACAGGATAGCACAAGATGAAGACAAACTGACTGAAGAAATTGAACTGAGGAAATTGAGAAAGTCTTCAGTCAAAGTTTTCAAACACAGATATGAATGAACACTCAACACAGTAATGAGGAAATGAAATAGTTGAGGAAATAGAACCAGTTAGGTTGGTGAAGACAATGATTTGGTAGACCAGTTCCAAGCTGTTGTCTCGGTTATGCGTCTGGTTGGAGCGGTGAGTATTTAAACTCGAGGACACACAGTCCGGACACCCGATCGGCTGAGCACGCAGCTCGGGACACCAAGTCCTCACCGTATTCTCCTTCAACTAAGGTCACACAGACCTCATCCAATCACTCGTGGTAAGTCTTGAGCGACTTCCAAACCTTCACAGACTTGGTCACTCGGCGATCCACAATTCCTCTTGGATGCTCTAGACCATGACGCCTAACCGTCTGGAAGAAGCACAGTCTTCAAAGGTAACAAGCGTCGGATCCACGCAGGATCAATCTCTTGATGATGCTCAATCACTTTGGGTTTGTATGGGGGTTTGGTTTTGGGTTTTTCCTCACTCGATGATTTTCGCTCAAAGTCCTCGGAGGATGGGTTGCTCTCAAATGACAAGTGTCAAGTTCTCTCGGAGCAGCCAACCAGCTAGTGGTTGTAGGCGGCTATTTATAGCCTAGGGAGCAGCCAGACATGATAAGATATAAATGCCCTTCAATGATATGACCGTTAGGTGGATAAGATATTTTGGGACAGGTGGCAAGCACACGACCATGATCGGAAATTTGACTCTTAAACTCCTCGGGGCTATCATGTTCCTCACTGTGTAGGCAATCCGCCTTTGGCGAATTCCTAACTCCTCGGTCGAGAACAAATTCCTCGTGACCGAGAAGAACTTCGTCTCACATCCTTTGAAGAAATTGACTGAGCTGTATGAGATTTCAAAGGCTTCACTTTCGAAGGGATTGGTAGGTGTAGGCTTTTAAGTTGAGCATCACATGGAAATTTTTCCTTAGTATTTCCTCGACCCCCTTTAACGATGCGGTGTTTCCTATGACTCAAGAAAGAGAAAAGCGAAACTACGAAAACAAAAGTCTTCACGCTTCATGTTCCTCAAATGAATACCAAGTCTTCAAGGTCACACCAATTTCTTCACTTTCAAAGTCTTGAGAAAGTCTTGAGAATATCAAGTCTTGATCGAAGAACTTCATTTTTAGAATTCGACTTTCACTTTGTAAATATCAAACTCCTCATAGACTTATAGACCTGTGTACACTCATAAACACATTAGTCCCTTAACCTATAAGTCTTCAATAAACCAAAATCACTAAGGGCACTAGATGCACTTACAATCTCCCCTTTTGGTGATTGATGACAATATAGGTTAAGTTTTCAACGAGGATAAACATATGAAGTGTAAATACTGATGTTGAGGAATTTGATTGCAAGATATAGAAGAACTCCCCACGAAGATGTGCATAGTGAGGAATTTGCTTTTGAGGCGGTGCACATTTGAAGAGTTGAATCATGGAGATCTCCCCCTATATCTTGTAATTCATACACGCATTTGACATATAATATGAAGAATTTGAAATGCATGATGAAATATGGTGCTTGATGAAATTCAGCATGCGTGCGATAACATTAATGAGGAACAAGCATGCAAAATAACGCATCAAGAGTATCAGAGCATAGTGCATCAAAAGTATCAAAACACCATCGGGTTTAAGATTACAACTCGATCCAATAAAAGTTTCAGAAGAACGAGAGTTGTAACTTAACAAAAAAATGCCCATATAATAGACCCGCTTGAAGACTAACTCAAATTTCTCCCCCTTTGTCATTGAATGACCAAAAGGATCGAAACTGAGGACTAACGCCCCTGAAGAATTTCAAGTTGAAGAAGGAGCGCCCGGCGTTGTTGGGGTCGGTTGTTGTAGTGGGGCCTGCCGCGATGTCGTCCAAGTCTTCATTTTCATCAGTGTCTCGTGATGAAGAATAGGAGCTGGCCACCAAGGAAGGAACTTTGACCTTCTTGTATTTCTTCAGAGGAGGTGCAGACCAGTCAAATTCTTCCTTGAGACCCATTGTCGTCAGTTCTTCCGTGCTGTAGACATTTGAAAGAACAGCCTAGGTGCGTTTGAAGGTTTCATGGAGGTAGTAGTGGTTTTTCTTCACTGCATTGTGTGTAGAGGTCATGTTGTGAAGAATTGAACCAAATTGACGCTTGACCCATTTATGATTGCGATCAACCTTCCGATGAAGGCGAGGAGTAACTCACGATCGTCATCACCACAGGTGCTTTGTGGCTTGAGGACTTTGCTTGGCCGAGGTATTTCTTGGCAGTCATGTGTGGCGTAGTCATCATTGGTGGAGTAGGATGCAGCTTTGCGAAACCGACCATCCAATGGACGAGTGCCTTCATCTATCACAGCAGTAGCCTTGCCCTTGTCATCACCGAGGTAAATGTCCGTTTGAGGACTTCAATCGGGGCAAGTAGGCTGCGGTGGTTGAGTATCAGCCCTTGTAATTGAGTGAAGACCTTGTCCCGATGAACCTCATAATCCATGGTGCATAAGGCTTGACTCAAAAGGTGACATAGCAATATTCGCCGAGTCCTCATGAAGAAATCATGGAAGTTGACGGAACACCATGAATGATATTGAAAAGCATATTCTTCATGATGCCAACGACTTCTTCATCATTTGAGTCGTGGCCTTTGATAGGACTCATTGTCTTCGTCGGAATCCGATAGACAGTCCGAGGCACATACAATAATTCCTTGACGAGGAATTTGGTTCTTGGGCCTGCCACGGCTTCAAAGGCTTCATCGGCACTTGCATATAGTGATTTGAAAGCTCAGGTTCATTGTAGATACAACGAGCACCATCAAGGGAAGGACTGAGTGGTAGAGCACGAAGCAATTCGATTCTTTGGTGCCTTGTAGTGAGTATTTTCAGACATCGATCTAACACCCATGAGTTCACGTCTTGGCGTCTCCGGTGATGTGCAGCGTTGCATAGAATTGAAGAATGAGTTCTTCATTCCAATCACAGATGTCGGTGCAGAAATTGAAGTCTGCGTCGTGAAGAACACCGAGGACTGGCTCAAAGCTGGCAGAGACTCCATGTCCACATGAGGAATATGTGCATGATCGAAGACTTTGTCTTTGTTGAAGAGCACCGAGGAATAGAAATTGGCTTGACCGGTAGTCCGAAACGCCTCTTCCTTATGCGAGCGTAATCATATGGATTGTAATCGATGAAGAATACGTGTTTCGCCGAAGAAATCTTCAGCCTTGAACTTTTGCTTTGTTGAGAAGGGATTCTTTGGCTTTGGCAGTGGAGTGTCAGTGAGTTGCATCACGACCTCTGGAATCGCAATCTCAGGTTCTTCAGGCTGAGGAACTTCTTGTTCCTCTACAGGGCAGTTTGAGGATCAGCAACAACAGGTTCATCAGCGCTAGTGGCTGGAATTTCTTCATGGATCTGTTGGAGCAGGGGACTGATGAATCTGTTGAATTGGGGTGAAGAGTGGAGAATTTGGATGCTGACTTTCCCAAAAGTCATCGTTCATCACTGGCGTTGTGCTTCCAGTGTCCACATCTTCTTCAATTTCCTCAACACCGGCCTCTTCCGCTGTGAACTGAGGCATAGGCGAGGAAATGATTGGGGTTGAAGGGATTGCTTCCACTTCAATTTCTTCATCAATCTGCTCTGACGAAGCAGCAGAATGATGTTCTTCATCAGATCCGCTTGGGATCTCATAATCTTCACCAAAAGGAACAAGGTCCTTTGATGGAATTGAGGAAATTGGAACAACATCAATAGGATTTTCAAAGGAGCTGGTCATTGGCTTCATTTTCTTCGCAGCCGAAGAATTTGACACAGCTGATGCTTTCCGTTTCTTCACTGCAGCTCGTTCTGCAGCGTTGGTCTTCTTCACATCAGAGGCAGATGGAAGAATTGGAGTTGGCGTTGGCGCAGGAGGAGCTGAGGAATCTGGTTGATTTTCCTCAGGCACAACTGATGCAGTTGCCCTGACTTGTTCAGTTTCTTCAGGCGCACCACTAGTGGATGCCCTGGCAATTTCTTCAGCGGTTGGAATGGGATCATCAGCCTTGGAACTAGCATTGTCTTCAAAGAGCCTGAACTTCATCGGTGGTCTTGGCATGTTCTTCGATCTGCTGGTGAGGCTCCGACTGAGGAATTTCATGTTGCGTTGGGGCAGCAACATTGGTGAACTTCTTCGTCGGTTGACGAATCGACTTTGGCTCCTTGCCAATCCGCATAATAGGAGTTAAATTTGTCGCTGAGGTCTTTGATGTCCGCGCATCTTGATAAGTTCTTGATTGTCATCTTGACAACGTTTTTCTTCAGCAGTTTCTCCTTTACATCTGCGATTTCTTGATATCTCTGGCTGTATCAAATTTCCATTTCTCCTCTTGGATGAAATGAGTCGACATGTGACTTTGGCCAGGTGTCAACTTGAAGTCAGGCATAGGAGTGTTTGGGTCCTTGTGCCAGAGATCAATGTAGTCTAGGATCGCTCTTGGATCCAACAGTAGTGGCACAGGTGTGCCTTTGGCTCTAGCGGTCCTTTCTTGGCGGTCTCTGATGATTTCCGCAAGTTCATCATGATCAGCCTCATCATCTTCAGGTGGCTCTTGGAAGGCGACCTGTTTCTTCTTGGGACTTGGCCGAGGACCTCGTCCATTGTGGCCTTAGTCTTCAGCAGTCGGGCAGATGAAGAATTTGGTGTAGCCGAGGAACTTCTTTGAAACACGGAGGCAATGGAGATGCATGCAGTCCTTTGGCACGTGGCGGATGCACAGTCTTGAGGACTTTGTCGGAATCTTGAGGACTTTGTAGGAGCAGCTGAGGACTTGGGAGGAGCAGGAGTAGCATGAGGAATTGGCCGTGAGGGCACAACTGAGGAACTTGGCCGTGAGGGCACTGTTGGTGAAGCACTTGGCTTGTGTGCGGGCTTCTTTGCCATAGATTTTCTTGGCTTGACAGAGGCCTCAGTGGTAGCGATGAGTAGCAGAGTCCTCATTAAATTTCCTCACAGCCTCATTGGCTTGTCTTGCCAATTTGGCTTGGCGCTGGCCCATTCTTCAGAAAGTCCTCACCACGCTTGATCTTTGGTGGGGTCAGCTTCTTGACCAGGTGCCAATGGAGCTCTTGGGCATGGAGGATTGAGAGCGAATTTCTTCATGTACTTTGGAGTTACATATCTGTAGTCCCTCCGTTCTCTTGCCCATCTCCTTTCAATCCTTTGAATGCGCACCTTGCGCTGATTTTTGTTTTCTTTGCCGAACTCGGCTTCATCAGGTGTGCAATAATCAGCATATATTTCCTCACGGATCTCAAACACAGTCATGACCTCAGGCCTCTTTCCTCCTTTATGTGGCTTCTTTCCTTCTGCCATATTCTTCAGGTGAGGAATTTGAACAAAAGAATTCTCTGAACAAGTATGCAACTTTTCTTCGAGGAACGCTGCAAATGAGTTAAGTTGATGAGAACCTAGTGATTCAGCAGTGGACATGAGTACACGTGAGCAGAGTATAGTTGCGAGGAATTTGGAGAGGTCATATGCGTTCTCAGAAGGTTTTTCAAAAGAACTAGTTTGAGGAATTTGACCAGATGAGCCTTGAAGAATTTCACTAAGCGATCTTTGTCTTAGGTTCCAGAGTTGTATAGATCGAGGATCCACACAATTGAGGAATCTTGAAGAAAATCATTGCTGAGAGAAATGAATCAAGATCATATTTTGTTTGAGGTGTTCATATATGTGAAGATTTGAAGAATAAACACCTTTGAAGATTTTCAGGAAGGTTTGAGAATCAAAGCGAGTAATAAAAGTAACTTTTAATTATCAGAAGTGAAGAAAACGACGAACCGAGAAGAACAGCCGGGAAGTTAAAGTTAGATCTTCCACGCCCTAACTTGGCGGAGGAAGACAGCTACGGCGGCGGTGGAGTGTAGATTTGCGGCATGAGTACGTCGGCGACGAGGTCGAGGCAGTGAAGCTTTTCCTCACCGGCGACGATGGAGTAGCGGCGGCGCTAGGGTTTGAGAAGCTCGAGCGATAGAGAGCGGCCGAGCGGAGTAAAGGAAGTGAGGAATGGGAGAGGGGGTATATATAGCCACGGTGAAAAACTGTTCGCCCGACGATTTGGGACGAACGTGCCCCCGACCCTCCTCATTCGCTTGACTTGTGTCACCCTCGTACTGAGAAGTGGATATTGTGTTAGATCGTGGGTGAATAGATAAATCTATCGTGGAATGCGGAACGGTTTGAGCGGCAAAAAATAAAAGTTTGGATAAGATCAGTTTTAAAGTTCCGTTCGCAATTTCTTCAGCTGACTAGGATACAGTGAAGATTTTGAACGAGTTTCAAATAGAACGCACATGAAGAATTTGTGAATAGATTGGGTTGAGTATAGCATAGAGGGAAGGGTCCGATCACATTCACTTAGCGTAAAAAGCGACTTGAAGAAATAGCCATAAGTGAATCTTGAGAGGACATAAACCCATATATATACATAGCTAATGAAGAAAACGACGGAAACAATGAAGATTTTGAAAATTTGAAGAATTTGAAAACTGAAGAACTTCAAAACTGAGGAAAAACTCAAATTGAAGATTTTCAACTTTGGTAGTGGCGTGACCCTTGTATAAGAATGATGATTTCAGACACAGCGTACAATTGTCGTAGGGTTACGAGAATCAAATTCTTCATTAATTTCTTCACACTTAGAGTGTTATTCTTCATTGATTGAAGAAAACGTTTCTTCATGTGTTGCACATCTAAGTCATCAACTTTGCATAAGTGTCAGGATGTGTGTCCTTTTCAAAGAACATTCAAAGATTCTAAGATATTTAGCTCACACCGCAACTTGCTAAATCTCTTCTCATCCAAGGGCTTTGTGAAGATATCGGCTAGTTGTTCTTCAGTCTTCACATGCTCGATGGAGATGTTGCCCTTCAACACATGATCACGAAGAAAATGATGACGAATTTGAATGTGCTTTGTCTTCGAGTGCTAAACTGGGTTGTGAGCAATCTTGATGGCACTCTCATTGTCACAGTAAAGAGGCACATTCTTCACGTTGATGCCGTAGTCCTTGAGAGTTTGCTTCATCCACAACAATTGAGCACAACAAGAGCCAACAGCAATGTATTCAGCCTCCATGATGAAGCGATGAATACGCATGATTCGCTTTCTTCGAGGACCAACGGACCAAAAGATCGTCCGAGGAAATGACAAGTACCAGATGTTGACTTGGTCCACACGATCACCGGCATAGTCAGAGTCGAGAATATCCAATGAGATCAAAAGTAGAGCCCTTGGGGTACCATAATCCTAGTGTTGGTGTGTGAGCTATATATCGAAGAATATGCTTCACAGCCTTATGGTGTGATTCCTTTGGTGTAGCTTGAAATCGGGCACACATGCAAACATTAAGCATTATATCTGGCCTAGATGGACATAAGTACAATAGAGAACCAATCATGGAGCGGTATACCTTGTGATCGAAGTCAATACCATTTTCATCAGTGCATAGATGGCCATTTGTGGGCATAGGAATTTTGACACCTTTGCAATCTTGCATGCCGAATTTCTTCAGGACATCTTTGAGGTATTTCTCCTGAGATATGAATATGCCATTGTGCTGTTGACGAACTTGAAGACCTAAGAAGAATTTCAACTCTCCCATCATAGACATTTGATATTCTTCACTCATCATATAGGCAAATTCATCACTATAACATTGGTCAGTACAGCGAAAGATAATATCATCAACATATATTTGGCACACAAACAGTTCACCATCATATGATTTAGTAAAGAGAGTAGGGTCGAGTGAACCGTGTGTGAAGCCATTCTTCATGAAGAATTCCTTCAATGTATCATACCACGCCCGTGGGGCCTGTTTGAGACCATAGAGGGCCTTGTTGAGTCTGAAGACTTTGTCAGGATTCTTTGGATCTTCAAAACCTGGGGTTGAGCAACATATACTTCTTCCTCAAGCTTACCATTGAGGAATGCACTTTTACATCCATTTGATATAAAGTGATATTATGATGGTTAGCATAAGCAAGTAATATCTGAATAGCCTCAAGTCTAGCAACAGTGCAAAAGTTTCATCGAAATCAATTCCTTCAACCTGTGTGTAGCCTTGAGCTACAAGTCGTGCCTTATTCCTCACCACAAGGCCATTTTCATCTTGCTTGTTGCGGTAGATCCACCTTGTGCCAATGATATTATGCTTGCGAGGATCTGGATGTTTGACCAGTTCCCATACATTGTTGAGCTCGAACTGATGTAATTCTTCTTGCATGGCCTGAATCCACTCAGGCTCCAGAAATGCTTCATCTACCTTAGTGGGCTCTGTGATAGAGCCAAAAGCATAGTGCCCACAAAAGTTAGATAAATGTGAAGCTTTTGAGCGTGTGAGAGGACTGGCGCTTCAATGTCATCGATGATCTTGTCAACTTGCACTTCTTTGCAACGCGAGGATGAGCTGGTTGTCGTCGAGAATTTGATCATTTTCCTCAGCACCATTGTCTTCAGATTATCTTCAGTGCATCACTCGGCGTTCTTGGCGTCACAGGAATGAATTCTTCATTGATTCTTGATGAGGAATGACATCCTCAGTTGCCTTGAACTTGATAGATTCCCCAGGAGCTGGTTCATCTAACACAGAAGATAGGTGCTCTCTTTGCGAGCCATTAGTTTCATCGAACCGCACATCTACAGTATCAACAATCTTGTGAAGAACGATGTTGAAGACTCTGTAGGTGTGCGAGTCCTTTCCGTAACCAAGCATAAAACCTTCATGTGCTTTCGGTGCAAATTTAGAACTGTGATGAGGATCTCTAATCCAGCATTTAGCGCCGAAGACTTTGAAATAACTCACATTGGGTTTCTTGTCAGTGAGGAGTTCATAGGCAGTCTTCTTGAAGAATTTGTGAAGATACACTCTGTTGATGATGTGGCACGCGGTATCAATTGCATCAATCCAAAAACGACTAGGCATTTTGTATTCATCAAGCATAGTGCGAGCCATCTCAACAAGAGTTCTGTTCTTGCGCTCCACGACGCCATTTTGCTGAGGAGTATAGGGAGCAGATAACTCACGAGTAATACCAAGTTCATCAAGATAGGCATCAAGACCGAATTCTTGAACTCAATTCCATTGTCACTCGATGTGTACGATCTTCACACCAAAGTTAGTTGAAGCCCTCGAGGAAAATCGTTTGAAGACTTCACCGCACTTCATTTTTATAAGTAACAATGTGTACCCATGTGTAACGAGAGTAATCATCAACAATAACAAAGCCATATAGAGATGCATCATTAGTGACTGCTGAGTAATTATTAGGACCAAAGAGGTCCATGTGAAGCAATTCGAAGGGACGAGTAGTGGTCATGATAGTCTTCGCTGGATGCTTGGCATTGGTCATTTTTCCAGCTTCACAGGCTCCATAAGTGATCCTTGAGGAATTTGACATTCTCAATTCCAATGACATGCTTCTTCTTTGCAAGTGTGTGCAAATTCCTCATGCTGCGTGACCAAGTCGCCGATGCCATAGCCAATATACGAAGCTTTTGCAAGTAGACACACGGCTGGTTGTGGTCACAGAGAGAAATCAACAATATACAAGTCGCCTCTCCTAAAGCCTTCAAGACTTTGGAATTGTCACTTCCATAATCACAACACAACGATACTTGCCAAAGATAACAACCATATCAAGATCACAAAGCATTGAGATCGACATGAGGTTGTATCCTAAGGACTCAACAAGCATGACTTTGTCCATGTGTATGTCCTTAGAGATCGTAACCTTACCAAGACCCAATACTGACTTTTTTCTTTGTCAAGAAAGATGATATGCTTCAGATGTGACGGTGATAAGGGAGTATCCATCAATAGATTCTTGTCACCAGTCATGTGATTTGTACATCCACTATCGAGGACCCACTCATTGGCTTTGGGTTGATCATCCTGCAGATGAATTAGTGCAACTTACGATCTCATATACTTCATCAGTGAAGAATATGATATCAAGTTCATCGATGAATTTCATCGAGCAAAGATAATGTATAAGCGGTATGAGGACGTGTGAAATGAAAGTTCATTTCTTCATGATTAGCCTGCGTCCTTTCAGGCAATTTTGTCAGGCCCCCAGCAAATTCTTCAGACGTTTAAAGCACGTCTGGAGACCTGACCCTGCAGAAGAGGTTAGTTCCTTTTCTTCACCACCCACATAAGAGGGGTTAGGGTAAGCATATGAATAAGCAGAGAAATTCTTCGAGGACTTATGAACATATTGGTTTGAAGAATAATGCACATATTCGTAGCCCTTAGCTCTACCTGCAAAGCGAGTTGTTAGCACGATGATAATCATATGAGGACTTTGATCCTTTTGAGGAATTTGATCCACGTGAGGAATTTGGTCCGTATGAGGACTTGGATCCATATGAAGAATTTGGTCCATATGAAGAGTTTGAACTGGGTTCCTATTCTTCACAATTTGGTGTCATGAGGACATTCACTGAAGACTTTCAACGCACTTCTTGGGAACCCAGATTTTCTTCATAGGGGAACCGTTCCTGCGATTAGTGCCAACATATCTAGCAAATACTTCAACATTCTTATTTTTGAACAGTTTATAGTTGAGTCAAATGACTCATCGGAAGAATGAGGAGATTCCCATGTAAAGTCAGATAAGTTAGATGGATCAAGCTGGAGGTCCCTTTGCAGCAACCCATGAGGTTTTGGGGTACCGCGGGCTTCCAATATGTTCCATCAGCATTGAGTTTCCTCTCAAAGGCAATACCCTCTTTCCTAGGATTCTGTTGAGGATCTGCTTTTAAGCACATCACAAAGAGTCGATGCCCTTTGTGGCTTTTGTACATGCCTGTCATGTACAATTCCTTCAGCCCTGCATCGTCAGTGATACTAGCAATGTCCTTAGATGAGGAATTAGTGATAGCAGAGGCAGGTGAAGAATTTGTAACAGTTGAAGCATTTGAACATTCGGGTGAAGAATTAGCAGATTCACGTTCAATGCACTTTAAGCATGGACGAACAAATTCTTCCTGAGAAGCGCTGATTTGTTGAGCAAGTAATGAATCGCTCCTTCGAAGATCTTCATAACTCACTCTTAGCTTCTCAAGATCTTGCTTTCTTTGAAGAAATTCATAAGAAAGTTTCTCATGATCGACAAGAGAGTGTTATGATGACCTTGAAGGCTGTCAAACCTAGATCAAGTCTCTGAAGATTTTCGGTCGGGGCTTTAGTGCGATCCATTTCTTCACCTAACATATCATCACTTTTATCTAGCATGTTTTGAACCTTTTCAAAAGCCCTTTGTTGTTTTACAGCAATCTTAGCAAGTTTTGAGTAGCTGGGCTTTAGATCTTCATCGATTCATTTTCACTAGATTAGGAGGAGGTATATTTGAGTACCTTGGCACCCTTTGCCATGAAGCAATAGGTGGGAGCGTAGTCATCACTATCTTCATCAGCTTTGTTGGTGAGGTCATTTTCTTGAGTTGAAGATGGACTTGTCGACAAAAGCGAAGCGAGAGCTAGACTCGCCACACGGACTCAGATTCTTACGATGCCTCCTCTTCCTCATGTTCCTCGATTCAGCTTGAGTCCATTTCCTTGCCAATGAATGCCCGAGCCTTCTTGGAGCTGCTTTTCTTGTGAGAAGAGGGCTTTGAGGATTTTGATGATGAAGATTTCGACGATTTCTTCTTCTTCTTAGCGTCATCGTAACTGTAATCCTTGTATTTCTTCTTCTTTAATTCCTTTTCCCATCGAGGACAATCTTGAATGTAGTGACCAGGTTTCTTGCATTTGTGGCAAAGTCTTCTCTTATAGTCACTAGATGAGGAATCACGCTCCTTGAGGATTTTCCAAAGCGACCACGTCTTGAGAACTTGGAATTTCTTCACGAGCGGTGCTAGCTCCTGGCTCAATTCTTCAGGATCTCCAAGGCTACTACCGAGTCTTCACAATCAGATTCGCATACAGCCTTGGCCTTCGTGGCACGTGATTTTCCATAGCTAGAACCATAGAGATCTCTCTTTTTGACAAAATTTGGAACTCATGAGTATTTAGCCTCTCGAGAATATCAGCTGGATCAAGTGACTTGTAGTCAAGACGCTCTTGTATCATCGGTGCGGAGTGTCAAATGAGGAATCGTTTATCTCAACAATTTCTTCACCACCTCATGGTCGGTGATGTCAAGGGCACCAAGCGCTTGAAGCTCATTTGAGATGTCGATGAGGCGATCGAAGGTTTGTTGAACATTTTCGTTGTCGAGTCTTTTGAAGCGGTTGAAGAGATTGCGAAGAACATCAACTCGAGAGTCACGCTGAGTTGAGACTCCTTCATTTACTTTGGACAGCCTATCCCGGATGAGCTTAGCGGTTTCCACAGCACTCACTCTACCATATTATCCTTTGCTCAGATGGCCACATATGATATTCTTCGCTTGAGAATCGAGTTGCTTGAATCTCTTCACATCAGCAGCATTCAGAGAAGGTGTGACTGAGGGAACACCATTTTCCACAACATAACAGAGATCATTGTCAATTGCCTCAAGATGCATTCGCATCTTGTTCTTCGAGTAGGGGTAGTCCGTCCCATCAAAGGTAGGACACCCAGCTGAGACCTTGATCATACTTGTGGTCGACATAACTAAAACTCCAGGTGGTTAAACCAAAATCACACAGAACAAGGGAGTACCTTGCTCTAATACCAATTGAAAGTGTGTTATATCGATTAGAGGGGGGTGAATAGGCGATTTTTATGAATTCTTCACCGAGGAATTTGCCGGTGAGGAAATTCCTTAGCGAAGAACTACTTGCAGCGGAATAAGTACTTAGAAGTAAGCATAAGAGAATGCGGGCATGGTCATGATGATGAAATGAAGACAAACAAAGAGTACAGAAAGCGTAAACACATGATAGCACAAGATGAAGACAAACATAGTGAAGAAATTGAATTGAGGAAATTGAGAAAGTCTTCAGTCAAAGTCTTCAAACACAGATATGAATGAACACTCAACACGGTAATGAGGAAATGAAAGAGTTGAGGAAATAGAACCAGTTAGGTTGGTGAAGACAATGATTTGGTAGACCAGTTCCAACTGTTGTCTCAGTTGTACGTCTGGTTGGAGCGGCTGAGTATTTAAACTCGAGGACACAGTCCCGGACACCCCGGCCGAGCACGCAGCTCAGGACACCAAGTCCTCACCGTATTCTCCTTGAACTAAGGTCACACAGACCTCGTCCAATCACCGTGGTAAGTCTTGAGCGACTTCCAAACCTTCACAGACTTGGTCACCGGCGATCCACAATTCCTCTTGGATGCTCTAGACCATGATGCCTAACCGTCTGGAAGAAGCACAGTCTTCAAAGGTAATAAGCGTCGGATCCACGCAGGATCAATCTCTTGATGATGCTCAATCACTTTGGGTTTGTAGGGGTTTGGTTTTGGGTTTTCCTCACCGATGATTTTCGCTCAAAGTCCTCGGAGGATGGGTTGCTCTCAAATGACAAGTGTCAAGTTCTCTCGGAGCAGCCAACCAGCTAGTGGTTGTAGGGGCGGCTATTTATAGCCTAGGGAGCAGCCCGACATGATAAGACATAAATGCCCTTCAATGATATGACCGTTAGGTGGATAAGATATTTTGGGACAGCTGGCGCGCAACACAGCAACGGTCGGAAATTTGACTCTCAAACTCCTCAGGGCTATCATGTTCCTCATTGTGTAGGCAATCCGCACTGGCGAATTCCTAACTCCTCGCCGTAACAAATTCCTCAATGACGGAAGAACTTCGTCTCTTTCATCAAGAAATTGACTGAATCGTATGAGATTTCCAAAGGCTTCACTTTCGAAGGGATTGGTAGGTGTAGGATTTTGAGTTGAGCATCACATGGAAATTTTTCCTTAGTATTTCCTCGACCCCTTTAACAAAGACGGTGTTTCCTATGACTCAAGAAAGAGAAAAGCGAAACTACGAAAACAAAAGTCTTCACGCTTCATGTTCCTCAAATGAATACCAAGTCTTCAAGGTCACACCAATTTCTTCACTTTCAAAGTCTTGAGAAAGTCTTGAATATCAAGTCTTGATTGAAGAACTTCATTTTTAGGGGTCGACTTTCACTGTAAATATCAAACTCCTCATAGACTTATAGACCTGTGTACACTCATAAACACATTAGTCCCTTAACCTATAAGGCTTCAATACACCAAATCACAAAGGGGCACTAGATGCACTTACATTCCCGTAGCATGCACGTATGGTAAACCGTTATGTGATGAAGTCGGAGCATGATTTATTTTTTGATTGTCTTCCTTATGAGTGGCGGTCGGGAACAAGCGATGGTCTTTTCGATAACTAATAGATTTTTGCAATAAGTATGTGAGTTTTTTATGACAAATGTTGAGTCCATGGATTATACGCACTCTCACCCTTCCACCATTGTTGGCCTCTCTAGTACCGCGCAACTTTCGCCGGTACCATACACCCACCATATACCTTCCTCAAAACAGCCATCATACCTACCTATTATGGCATTTCCATAGCCATTCCGACATATATTGGCATGCAACTCTCCACCATTCCATTTATTATGACACGCTTCGTCATTGTCATATTGCTTTGCATGATCATGTAGTTGACATCGTATTTGTGGCAAAGCCACCTTTCATAATTCTTTCATACATGTAGCTCTCGATTCATTGCACATCCCGGTACACCGCCGGAGGCTTTTATATAGAGTCATATTTTGTTCTAAGTATCGAGTTGTAATTCCTGAATTGTATGTAAATAAAACTGTGAGATTTTCATTATTAGAGCATTGTCCCACGTGTGGAAAGGATGATGGAGACTATGATTCCCCCACAAGTCGGGATGAGATTCCGGACGAAAAATTTAAAAAAAGGAGAAAAGAGGCCAAAAGAATGAGAAAGGCTCGAAAAAAAAATGAGAGAAAAAGAGAGAAGGGGAAATGTCACTATCCGTTTTCCACACTTGTGCTTCAAAGTAGGACCATGATCTTCATGATAGAGAGTCTCCTATTTTGTCAATTTCATGTACTAGTGGGAATTTTTCATTATTGAACTTGGCTTGTATATTCCAATGATGGGCTTCCTCAAATTGCCCTAGGTCTTCGTGAGCAAGCGAGTTGGATGCACACCCACTTAGTTTTCTTTTGAGCTTTCATAAACTTATAGCTCTAGTGCATCCGTTGCATGGCAATCCCTACTCACTCACATTGATATATGTTGATGGGCATCTCCATAGCCCATTGATACGCCTAGTTGATGTGAGACTATCTCTTTCTTTTTATCTTCTCCACAACCACCATATTCTATTCCACCTATTGTGATATGTCCATGGTCACGCTCATGTATTGCGTGAAAGTTGAAAAGGTTTCAGAACATCAAAAGTATGAAACAATTGCTTGGCTTGTCATCAGGGTTGTGCATGATTTAAATATTTTGTATGATGAAGATGGAGCATAGCCAGACTATATGATTTTGTAGGGACAAGCTTTCTTTAGCCATGTTATTTTGAGAAGACATAATTGCCTTATTAGTATGCTTGAAGTATTATTGTTTTTATGTCAATATTAAACTTTTGTTTTGAATCTTACGGATCTGAACATTCATGCCACAATAAAGAAAATTACATGGATAAATATGTTAGGTAGCATTCCACATCAAAAAATTTGTTTTTATCATTTACCTACTCGAGGACGAGCAGGAATTAAGCTTGGGGATGCTTGATACGTCTCCAACGTATCTATACTTTTTTGTTGTTTCATGCTATTATATTATCTATTTTTGTTTTATATGCGTTAATATACTATTTTATATTATTTTCGGGACTAACCTATTAACCTAGAGCCCAGTGTGAGTTCTTGTTTTTTTCCTTGTTTTTATGTTTCGTAGAAAAGGAATACCAAACGGAATGAAACCTTCGCGGTGATTTTTCTTGGACCTGAAGACAACCAAGAGACTTGGAGATGAAGTCGGTGGAACCACAAGGCGGCCACAAGGACGGAGGAGCGCCCAGTGGGGTAGGGCATGCCTTCACCCTTGTGGGCCCCCCATGACCCTCCTAACCTAATTCTTTCACCTATATATTCCCATATATCCCCAAACTACCAGGGGCATCCACGAAAAGACTTCTCCGCCACCGCAACCTTCTGTACCCATGAGATCCCATCTAGGGACCTTTTCCGGCATCCTCCCGGAGGAGGATTCGATCACGGAGGGCTTCTACATCAACTCTCTTGCCCTTCTGATGAAGCGTGAGTAGTTTACCTCAGACCTACGGGTCCATAGCTAGTAGCTAGATGGCTTCTTCTCTCTCTTTGATTCTCAATACCATATTCTCCTCGATGTTCTTGCAGATCTATTCGATGTAAAACTTTTTTGCGGTGTCGTTGCCGAGATCCAATGAATTGGGGATTTATGATCAGTTTATCTATGATTATTATTTGAATCTTCTCTGAATTCTTATATGCACGATTTGATATCTTTGTAATTCTCCTTGAACTATCAGTTTGGTTTGGCCAACTAGATTGGTTTTTCTTGCAATGGGAGAAGTGCTTAGCTTTGGGTTCAATCTTGCGGTGTCCTTTCCCAGTGACAGTAGGGGCAGCAAGGCACGTATTGTATTGTTGCCATCGAGGATAAAAAGATGGGGTTTTCATCATATTGCTTGAGTTAATTCCTCTACATCATGTCATCTTACTTAATGCGTTACTCCATTCTTTTTGAACTTAATACTCTTGATGCATGCTGGAAGCGGTCGATGTGTGGAGTAATAGTAGTAGATGCAGAATTGTTTCAGTCTACTTGACATGGACGTGATGCCTATATTCATGATCATTGCCTTAGATATCGTCATAACTTTGTGCTTTACTAGCAATTGCTCGCAGTAATTTGTTCGCCCGCCGCATTATTTGCTATCGTGCGAGAAGCCTCTAGTGAAACCTATGGCCCCCGGGTCTATTTTCCATCATATTAGTTTCCGATCTACTATTTTGCAATCTTTTACTTTCCAATCTATAAACCAAAAATACCAAAAATATTTACTTTATCGTTTATCTATCTCTATCAGATCCCACTTTTGCAAGTAACCGTCAAAGGATTGATAACCCCTTCATCGCGTTGGGTGCAAGTTGTTTGATTGTTTGTACTGGTATTTGGTGATTTGTGCGTTGTCTCCTACTGGATTGATACCTAGGTTCTCAAACTGAGGGAAATACTTATCTCTACTTTGCTGCATCACCCTTTCCTCTTCAAGGGAAAAACCAACACATGCTCAAGAACTAGCACAGAGAAGGATTCATCGCGCTTTACGATACGGAGCCACCGCCGCCTCCTGTTCTTCATCGGGAGGGCTGATCTGGAGTCCGTTCGGGGCTCCGGAGAGGGGTATTCGTCGCCATCGTCATCACCAACCTTCCTACATCACCAATTTCGTGATGCTCACCACCGTGCGTGAGTAATTCCATCATAGGCTTACTGGACAGTGATGGGTTGGATGAGATTTATCATGTAATCGAGTTAGCTTTGTTAGGGTTTGATCCAAGTATTCACTATGTTCTAGATTCATGTTGTTATGAATTTGTTATGCTTAATGCTTGTCACTATGGCCCGAGTGCCATGAATTTAGATCTGAACCCTTTATTTTTTCATGAATATATTTGTGTTCTTGATCCTATCTTGCAAGTTGTAGACACCTATTACAAGTTATGATCCGCATACCCCAAGGTGAAAATAATTGGGATTCTTTCCGGTGATTACCGTAGTTTGAGGAGTTCATGTATTCACTAAGTGATAATGCTTTGTTCCGGTTCTTTATTAAAAGGAGGCTTTAATATCCCTTAGTTTCCATTAGGACCCCGCTGCCACGGGAGGGTAAGACAAAATATGTCTGCAAGTTCTTTTCCATAAACATGCATGACTACATTCGGAATACATGCCTACATTATATTGATGAGTTGGAGCTAGTTCTGTGTCACCCTAGGTTATAACTATTGCATGATGAATGCCATCCAACATAATTATCCATCACTGATCCATTGCCTACGGGATTTTCACATATTGATCTTTGCAACATTACTTTGTCATTGCCACTGCTACAATTGCTACAAAACTCCTATTGTTACTTTTGCCATCGTTATCTTTATTTCCATACTACTTTGCTACTAAATACTTTGCTACAGGTATTAAGTCTTACAGGTGTGGTTGAATTGACAAGTCAGCTGCTAATATTTGAGAATATTCTTTGGCTCCCTTGTGTCGAATCCATAAGTTTGGGTTGAATACTCTACCCTCAAAAACTGTTGCGATCCCCTATACTTGTGGGTTATCACTCAGCAATTCGGGTCCCTAAACCGATGAAACCTACCAAAAGGAACACATGAATGGAGAGGGCAGAGAAGTACACAATAGCATGTCAATGCACTATCAAATTATCATAACTAAAATAGAGAGAGGAGGTACAAGACCATGGGTCTAGCCATACACACACTCAGATATGACATCCTCGACATATGGATTCAGGACAGGTTTAAGTGATGGATAAGATTCTGTTAAGCACTAGGTGATAGGAGAGTAGCAACATGTTGCCTCATGTGTCATCCCAATAAGTCATTCAAGAAGCAGCAACCAAGGTGTCCATAGTGTGCCAACAAACAACATTAATGTGGATGTTCGCCATGATATTGCGACATCAGGTGTATGCGTAGCTAGAATTCCACAAACTATTCAGGGCGATGTAAAATCATCACTACGGAACACTGAAAATTGATTCCAATGCAAATATACCAAATAATTTGAAGATGGGTGAGATGTCAAAATCTTCGAAGAAGCTAGAGACTCCTACAACTAGAAGTCATGATGATGTTGACTGCTTCCCTAAACAGAAGGGAAAACGGAAGTCCGTCTGAGTTTGAGATTAACAAAAGCAATCCTTTAATCAAGGGAACTCCAAAAAGCTTGCATCCGTTGAGCCAAGATATGAACATGAGGGGGGCAAAACACTATTGCTGACGTAAAATACGGGATATTATGATATATTAATTCTTATGGTAGTGTCGATGATAAAGCATAAAATTATTGTCTAGAACTACAAAAATGACAATTCTCCACAAGAATATGGCAGCTCAAAGTTAAGAAATTGGTTTGAAAAATAATTTACCACATTAGTTGTTCATGTCTTCTGTTTCATCTTTGACTACTATATATAAAAGTACACGTAATTACTAGACTACTTTACTCTTTTATATGAAACATTAATTAACTAGTTTAAGGTGTTGATTTACAAAATAAAAAATGTACTCTCATCATTCATAGGGATATGATGTATCATAGGTACATATCAATGGATCGACCTGATTGCTGGATTTGGCACTAGCCCATCGCAAAATTATAGCTAGTAACAATCGTACATGGTTTATGGGGCTTTTCTACATCATTGGTGGTTTCATTATTTGTGTACACATGGGCTAATTATGCAATTAGTTGCGGCCATTAGGCATATACAATACACAATGTGTACTATGAATCATTGAGGGGGGCGAGCCATTGGCAGGGGTCTGAACCCTAATAGCCCCTCCCTGTCTTCACCCCTGCATCGGTATAGTGGTGTTTCACCTAGCATGCACCTCAAAGAATTTGTAGCAGTCAGGTCAGGGAATGGGCAGGTGTTCAGATCCATACTAGCCATGAGATCGTGCTCCTTCAGGATGTAGGTGCCGGAGTTGAAGACCGATGAAGCCATCGCCACAACGATCCAAACGGTAGCAAGGCAGATCGAGGAAGCGGCAGTTAGACAGATCGAGCAAGCGGTGCCGAGGCAGGTCGAGGAAGCGACATATCGATATGGGGTGGAGGTGGCGGTGGGGGTGCAAGTGGCGGACGCGCTGGACGCTGAAGGGGTAGCATGCTGGGTGTTGGAGTGCGGCGAGGTAGCCGGCGAATGGGGGTTGTGCTGGATTTAGATGGATCTTAGACCCAATTTATTTCGCGTTCTCTAGTTAATTGGAGGGAAAAGTAAGCACAAAAATTAGAGCTTTTGCGCCAGAATTAATTTTTCACCATCGAGAACTAGAGGGAAATTTGGATCTATTTTTTAACCAAGGAGAACTGGACAGAAATTGTTTTGGAAGAACCGCGACATGTTACATATACTTGTTTGTTTGGCATGGAAAATTTCCAAAAAGTGTTTTTGGCATGAAAAAGTAGAGTATATTTTATATTTTATTTATTATTGATTGAAAAGGTTAAATTAGATACATCCAAACAGTAAAGACTTCATAAAATTGATTTACGTAACATGTGCTAAATAATTTACAACACGGTTTTCCTGTGCTAACTAGATATAAGAAAAGCATCGAGCTTGACGCTGCGATGGGCCTTGGAGGATGTTGTCATTGGGAGATCCCAGATGTTGGGAAGATGGACACGATGGTGTTGTCATGAACATCGGCGATCAGTTTACAGTTATCGCTCCTGATCGGTCGCCTCGACCAAGATCTCGTCATTACCACACGACTTCCCATGGAAGGTATGACCGGCGTTGTCGTGGAATTGTCATGCCAGATTTCCTAGCCTAAGGACTTAGGTGTGGATCTGTCGCAATGTAGTTAGCTTGAAGGCGTTAAACGGGACAAGGGACATGGAGAGTTTATACTTATTCGGCCCCTCGCGGTGGAGGTAAAAGCCTAATCCAGTGTAGGGTGGTATTTCTTGGGCTTCGATTGCCAGGGAGCGAATACGCTTGACCTAGTTCTCGATCTCTACTTTCTTGCCCTAACTCATCGCCGGGTCATCCCTTTACATACACAGGTTGACGCCCGACGGCTTACAGAGTCCCGGCCGGCTCATAGACAATGTGTCTGGCTCGGTGACTAACTAAACATGCCTTACAATACAAGTTATCTCAAACGCTCACAACCTGCCGTAGCATCAATAATCTGATCAATACGCGGGAGAGCAAAAGGATCAACCGGACATGCCTTGTTAAGGTCTATATAATCCACACACATACGCCAAGTGCCAGTTTTCTTAAGTACTAGCACTGGGTTAGCCAACCACTCAGGATGAAAAACTTCCATGATGAACCCCGCCGCCAAGAGCCGGGCCACCTCTTCACCAATTGCCTTGCGCCTCTCCTTATTAAACCGTTGAAGAAACTGCTTGACCAGTTTAAACTTGAGATCCACATTAAGAGTGTGCTCAGCGAGTTCCCTCGGTACACCTGGCATGTCAAAAGGCTTCCTTGCAAAGATGTCCCGGTTCTCACGGATGAACTCAATGAGCGCCCTTTCCTATTTCAGATCCATATTAGCACTAATATTGAACTGCTTTGATGAATCGCCAGGAACAAAATCAGCCATTTTAGTGTCATCTGCCAACTTAAACTTCATTAAGGGCTCGTTCTCTATGGTTGGCTTCTTCAAAGGTGTCATATCCGCCGGGTCAACATTATCCTTATAAAACTTCAATTCCTTAGTGGCATAGGTCGACTCAGCGTAAGCAGCATCACCTTCTTCACAATCCAGAGCGATTCTTCTATTGCCATGCACCGTGATGGTGCCCTTGTGACCCGACATCTTAAACTGCAAATAAACATAACACGGCCGTACCATAAACTTGGCGTAAGCCGGCCGCCCAAACAAAGCATGATATGGGCTCTTGATTTTCACCACCTCAAAGGTTAACTTCTCAGCTCTGGAATCATTGTCATCTCCAAAAGCCACCTCCAGCCTTCCTACAGGATACACTGACTTACCAGGCACCACCCCATGAAAGATAGTAGAGTACGACCTAAGATTCTTGTCAATCAAATTCATACGACAAAAAGTCTCATAGTAAAGGATATTGATACTACTGCCTCCATCCATGAGCACCTTCGTGAGCTTATATATGTCCTCCTACTTGTGGAGCAACCACCAATGCCAACTGACCTAGATTGTCAACCCAGGGCGGGTGATCCTCTCGGCTCCATACGATAGGTTGTTCAGACCACCTTAAGTATCGGGGCACTGCCGGTTCAATAGAGTTCACCGCCCGCTTATGGATCTTCTGATCTCGCTTGCACAGACATGTGGTGAACACATGATACTGACCACCATTCATCTGCTTTGGATTACTTTGATAACCAGACTGTTGCTACTGATTTCCTTGACCATACTGTTGATTAAAACCGCCTTCATTGCTTTGAACCTGAAAACCAGAGTTTGAACCGCCACCACCAAAGCCGGGTCCGTGAGAACCGGATCTTGAACCGCCATTCGGGCCATGATTGTTCTGGAAAAAACTGGCATTCCTATATTCCTTCATGATGAAGCAATCCTTCCACAAATGAGTAGCCGGCTTCTCGCGCGTACCATGCTTTGGGCAAGGCTGGTTCAACATCGCCTCAAGGTTAAATCTTGGTCCTTCGAACTGGGCCGGCTTTCCCTTGAGATGCTGATTATTCTGTTCATTGGTGTTAGCCACAAAGTCTAAATTACCATCATCCTTGCGCTTACCGTTGCCGCCTTGACCTGCCGGGTTATGTTGTTGCCCTTTCAAATTGCCGACCTTATTTCCCTTACCCGACTTCTCATCATCAGACTCGGGGTCCTTGGTACTATCAGAGTCGGCATATTTGACGAGAGCCGCCATTAGCTCCACCATGTTGTTGCACTTGTGCTTAAGCCGCCCCAGCTTCTGCTTAAGGGGAATGAAACGACATTTTTTTTCCAACATCAGGACTGCAGAACCGGCATTGATACTATCCGACGAGTGTATGATAGATGAAATCCGGCGCACCCAATGGGTTGTTGACTCGCCTTCACCTTGAACGCAAGAATCCAAATCCAGAATCGACATAGGCTGCTTGCATGTGTCTTTGAAATT
Source organism: Aegilops bicornis (assembly GCA_021605145.1). NCBI lineage: Eukaryota > Viridiplantae > Streptophyta > Magnoliopsida > Poales > Poaceae > Aegilops > Aegilops bicornis. The sequence goes on along the minus strand of CM038672.1, from coordinate 621,872,210 downwards.
TTGAATAAAACGCCTCTTTAACTCTGCCCATGATCCAATAGAATTAGCGGGTAGGCCTTTGAACCAAGTACGAGCCGGCCCATCTCTCAGTATTTCCATTGCCGCTGGCGACTCATTCGGAGCTGGGAGAGCCGCCAGCCGAGTAACCGTAGCTATCATGTTATCCAAGGGGTTAGAAAAATGCCCAGGTGTTGGAACGTGCTGAGGAGGACTCAAGTTCAAACGTGGGGGGTCTGCAACTCGTGGCTGAACTAGTTCTCCAGCTACCGGCGCCTCAACGGCCCGATCCACACCATGCGGGTTACTGGTTCCTGCCCCAGGCGTGTTGAAAAGGTTCCTCGCATCGTAAGTTGGTGGCAGCATGCCTTCTATTGAAAACAGTGTTTGATGCGTCCTAGTCCAGGCTTAAGCAGAAGCTCTCTGCCTGAAGTCGTTCTGCCTTCCTCTGTAAGGCGGCTCGCTCCATTTCCATCCGGGTGTTCTCTGTGTTTAAATCCTCCTTGGCTTGTGCTATCTCATCATGCAATTTTGCAACCTCCGCATTATTCTGAGTTTGATTTGCCGGGTTAACCTCCGCTGTTAACAACGTTGTCAGAGCATCCAATAGATCGGACAAGACTTGAGCCGGCAGGCGCACAGGGCCTCCTGCCCCGGAAGTCATCGCTGTTGCTGACCCTGAGATCATCGCTGCTGCAATCATAGAGTCATGCGCTGGCTGTGTACCGGCCATGAAGACCGTGACCCGGTATGGCGGCTCATAGGGGTCTGGAATACTGTCACCATCGGAATAGCCCCCAAGCCTGCCGTCCTGAACATGTGATACGTCTCCAACGTATCTATAATTTTTGATTGTTCCATGCTATTATATTACCCGTTTAGGATGTTTATGGGTTTTAATTTACACTTTTATATCATTTTTGGGACTAACCTACTAACCAGAGGCCCAACCCGAATTGTTGTTTTTTGCCTATTTCAGTGTTTCGAAGAAAAGGAATATCAAACAGAGTCCAAATGGTATGAAACCTTCGGGAGCGATTGAGGGAGTTCTGGACTAAGGGGTGTCCGGATAGCCGAACTATCATCATCGGCCGGACTCCAAGACTATGAAGATACAAGATTGAAGACTTCGTCCCGTGTTCGGATGGGACTTTCCTTGGCGTGGAAGGCAAGCTTGGCGATACAGATATGTAGATCTCCTACTATTGTAACCGACTCTGTGTAACCCTAGCCCTCTCCGGTGTCTATATAAACCGGACGGCTGTAGTCCATAGGACAAACAACAATCATACCATAGGCTAGCTTCTAGGGTTTAGCCTCTTTGATCTCGTGGTAGATCCACTCTTGTAACACACATCATCAATATTAATCAAGCAGGATGTAGGGTTTTACCTCCATCAAGAGGGCCCAACCTGGGTAAGACATCGTGTCCCTTGTCTCCTGTTACCATCCGCCTAGACGCATACGATTGGGACCCCCTACCCGAGATCCGCCGGTTTTGACACCGACATTGGTGCTTTCATTGAGAGTTCCTCCGTGTCGCCACCGATAGGCCCGATGGCTCCTTCGATCATCAACAACGACGCAGTCCGTGGTGAGACTTTTCTCCCGGACAGATCTTCGTGTCCGGCGGCTTTGCAATGGGCCAATTCGCTGGCCATCTGGAGCAGATCGAAAGCTACGCCTGGCCAGGTCAGATTTGGAAGTTTAAACTATACGGCCGACATCCGCGGAGACTTGATCTTCGACGGATTCAAGCCACAACCAAGCGTGCCGTGACTTTGTCTCGATGGGCATGATCTAGCTCTGCGGTCGAGCGGTGCCACGGAGGCCGAGTAATCCGCTCCGACCCTTAATCCGGAGCCGGATTCCCGATCGAGGACGAGTGGTTGGACACCGCCTCGGGGCTTTAATCTCTACGGCGATCGAGCCGAACTCCATCCTGTCGCTGCGAAGACCTCGACTCTGTGGTGCGGACTCCTCTCCGGACTCGAACCTTCAGCGCCCTTGCCAATCGAATCCGATTGGGCGCCGATTATGGAGTTCACAGCCGTGGACATCTTTCAAAGACTCGCCCTTTGGCGACATCCTGAATTCACTAAAGTCTCTCTCTTTATCCGGAAAGCCACGGCGGACCACGGTCAGGAAGGTTGGGATACGAACGACAAAGAAATTCAACGCCCACCCACCACCCACTTTGTAGCCACTGTCGATAGCCTACACGACGTGCTCGATTTCGACTCCGAAGACATCGACGGTATGGATGACGATGTAGGAGACAACAATGAACCAGCACCTATAGGATGCTGGACAACCTCATCCCATGATGTATACATGGTGGATACACCTAAAGGAAATGAAGACGAGGAGCAACGGGATGCTACGAAGGATAAATCCCTCGAAAAGCAGTCAAAACGGCAACGTAAACGCCGAACAAAGTCCCGCCTCAACAAAGACCCTGCCATAGAGCTGGGCGAACCGGTGGACAACGAACAAGCTATCGAGCAATCGTCTGAACAAGACAACTTGGATAAACAATCTGTCCCCGGCAAAGACAACAGTCTGGACGATCTCACGCCGGACAAACTATTGGAGCAAAATGACCTCCAGAAAAGGCTCGTCGCCACTACGCGTAGCCTAAAAAAACAGAAGCGGAAGCTCAAAACAGCGGATGCACTCAGGATCAGATGGAGCAAAGTATTCAGCACCGCAGACAAGTACGGCGACAATCGCCGAACAAAGAGCTACCCGAAAATAAAGCTACTTCCGGAATTCGACGAGGAGGCCTTAGAGCCTCCACAATTAAAAAGTAAGAAGGCCACCCGGTCGGATGGACGACCCCACGGTAAAAAGAGAGCAGTGAATGGCGCCGCACACAAGCCAATATGCAATCCGCATAAGGATTCACATCAAGAGGATGGCCCAGTTAGGTCCATCTATGGGCCAAGAAAGCAGGCTCGTCAAAGCAATGCAATACGCCAAAATTCCGAAGATCACGACACACCCAAATATAGGGGCGCCGCACACCCCTATGTTTCACCGATGAGGTCTTTGGATCATGAATTTCAGGTGATTCAAACCCGTAAACATAGAGGCATACGATGGAACAATAGACCCTGGAGTCTGGATCGAGGATTACATCCTCCACATACACATGGATAGAGGAGACGATCTCCACGCCATAAAATACTTACCCCTTAAACTCAAAGGGCCAGCTCGGCATTGGCTTAAAAGCCTCCCCGAAAATAGCATTGGAAGCTGGGGAGAGCTCGAGGATGCATTTCGGGCAAATTTTCAGTGGACTTATGTCCGCCCTCCGGATCTTGACGATCTAAGTCACATAACTCAACAGCCGGAGAGTTAGCCCGAAATTTCGAACAGGTTCCTTACTAAAAAGAACCAAATAGTCGATCGTCCGGACGCCAAGCCTTAGCAGCTTTCAAACACAACGTCTGAGACGAATGGCTCGCCAGACACCTCGGCCAAGAAAAGCCAAGAACAATGGCCGCATTAACAAGCCTCATGACCCGCTTTTGCTGGAGAGGACAGCTGGCTGGCTAGATGCAAGACCAAATGACGAGTACATCCGAAATTTGGGATGGAAATGGGAAATCACGACACGTAAAAGATCAGCGCGGAATAAGGAAAATGGCCCAAATAGTACGGCGGTCAACGCCGGATTCAAAAGCTCTCGGCCGAACAACAAAACACCGCCCCTAAAGGATAACGGTGACGAGCTATCCAACCTAAACAAGATTCTCAGATAGACTGTGTCAAATACATGGTACCTCCGGAAGCTCGCAAACCATACCCACAGAGATTGTTGGGTCTTCAAGCAGTCCGCCGACTAAACGCCGAACACAAGGGGCTCGACACACCAAGTGAAAGGGACGAAACCCAAAAGCACCACAAGCAGAGCCTTGGAAAACAAAAAACTTTCCCACAGGAGATCAAAACAGTAAACTCACTTCACGTGATCAAAAGTAAAAAAGCGGGCGCTTTAAAAGGCGCGCCGCACATCGGGTTGTCAAAACCAATCACCTTCGACCATCGGGACTATTCCGATAATATCCTAACGCAGGATGGACTGCCTTGATATTGGATCCTATAATCGACGGATTCCAATTTACACATGTCCTCATGGATGGCGGCAGTGACATAAACCTGATATATCAGGACACAATCCGCAGGATGGGGATAAACCCAACCAAAATTCGCCGTAGCAACACCTCCTTTAAAGGAGTACTGCCCGGCCCATACGCCCTCTGCACGGGCTCCATACTGCTAGAAGTTGTGTTTGTTTCATCCGACAACTTCCGTCATGAAGGTTACTCTTCCATGTTGCCCGTTTAAAAGTAGCCATCAAGCACTATTGGGACGTGAAGCTTTACCGCTTTAACGCAATACCGCATTATGCATCCCTAACACTTAAAATGCCCGGTCCACGCGGCATCATCTCGTTAAAAGGAAGTATTAAGTGTTACTCGAGCACGGAAGAAGGGGAGACTGCATCAACAGCTCCACAGCTATCTGGCTCCACTAGGCAAAGAACATGAAATTGGTCATTCAAACCCCGAACACGGCTAGACGAGTCCGGCGCCTACTAGCGGCATACCCCCATACGAGGGGCTATATGCATGTATAACAAGAGACAATAGAGCTCAATTTTATTCTTCGAACTGTACTCTGTTCATTTAATATTAAGTACATCTTCCGCACGATCCTTTTTCTTTCAAACTAAGTTCCTCTCTTTTACAGATGAACAACATGCTACACCCGTCCAGGATACGGCACAACGGAGACACAAAGCAGACGCAAGAGGGACCCGTTGCAAGGATTCTTTTCAGATTAAGACCCTGCGTAAACCTTTTTTCACTATCTCTTGCTAATATACATCCCCCCGGTTCCTTAATATAACCGAGGAGGAGGCTGGTGCTTTGGCATTGGCCGCACCAGAATTTTTGCGCGTACCTAGACACCAGGGGCTTAGGGCATTATTCTGCCCATTTTCATAAAGACCGAATACCTTAGGGAGTATTCGGCATCTCGAGTTAGGCCTTATATGCATCAGCTCCGAATCATGTCTTTGGTCAAATGTTGGGTTGCCCGGCTCCTGTGTTTTGCTGCCTTAGGTTCCCTCTTCACGGCTAACGCGGCACCCGGAGAACTACTGCGATTGTGCCCCGGTTCGGCCGGGCGAGCACCTCAGTAGAGAAAGCCGAAAACTGACTGTCATGATATAGCGAGAGACTGGTCAACCACTCAATGACTCACAGGAATGTTTAGAATTCCTCCGCATTAACGAAGGACCGGTTTTCGGTCAGGCACATACGCACTTTTGAATTCGGGAGAGTGCGGTGTCCCCGGGGGCTATATAGTAGCCCCACCCTCGAACTCCTATGGCTAAGTGAAAGTGATAAAGCATTATAGTCCGGTTGCCTGGTTTGCTACGCTATCACCTCCTTAACAGGACCAAGACATTGGATTAAGTGTGAAAAAGCGCTTTTTTGCAAACACCCCCGCACTATGTGCGTGGGGCTAAGCCAAGGACTGCCATATTTCAGGTTATATACACATATACATAAACGGCCGACAGGGAGTAGTTTACTACTTGAACGCACAAGTATAAAAAGCACTTATATTACATTGAAATATTGTTTTCGTAAATCATACATGTCATTTAAACATAATATCCTTCGAGCATCGCGTCTCTATTAAACGAAGCGCTGACAGGACTTCTTCAAAGTAGTGCTCGGCAGTACTCGACCTCTGTCTCAATCTCGGGATGCAACGTCGCGGCCTTCATCTCGCCAAAGATGTCTTGACACGGCAAGAGCCATCCGTGCTCCTCAATACACGCCGATCGCTTCATTGCGTCGACACGCTGCACCGCACCAAGAAACCGCTGCACTAAACCAAAATAGCTCTTGGTGGGTCCGTCCGCCACAAGTGAGTCAAGACATGCTTCATGGCAAATTCGGACAATCGATTCAACTCGGCCCATTCGCCAACCGATCGGTCAGCCGCAGAGGACGCCCGGACTATGGAATTGTGACCAATATAGCTCTTCCCTTCATGCCCCTTCTCGCCCCGGAAGTGCTCAATCAGCGTCCTGGCGCTTCGCCGCCAAGTCGAGATAAGCATCCTCTGAACTCCACAATTCATCCAACCGACCATACTTTGGATCTGTATATTTCCTCCGCAGCGAAACGGTTTTCCACCGAATTGCCCGGCCGACTCAGCTCCTCCTTGGCAGCTCTCAAAGCCGATTGGACATTCTTGGATTCGTGGCGGCCTTCTTTAGGCCCTCTTGTTCCGCTGACGTTCCTTTTCAAGAACTGCGCAGCGATCGGTAGTATTCCTTAACTTTTGGCCATATCGGCCATCTCCTCAATGCTTCGGCGGTGAGCAGCCCGTTCAGCTTCTAGCTCTTCGCCGCCTTTTACAGCGGCCGACATTACTAATTCTGGCTTGCTCTTTCACTGGCGAAGTTCTCGCTCATAGCTCCTCCATGGCGGCACCATCTGCATTAAGCATACAAACAAGAAGACACGGGCGTCAAGCTCCCTTACAAGGTGTCCGCATAGAGGTCGCATACCTTGTGACTCGTCAAACCGTTTATTGACCAGCGCGCTGTCCGCATCCGCCTCGTCAAGTTGCCGCTTTAGTTCGGCATATTCAGCAGTCCGGCTGGCCTCCGGACGCCCCGCCACCTGTTCAGGAGCGGCGATATGTTATAACTGAGAATTTGATCCTCGGCACATTGTCAATTTTGACATCATACCAAGTCTTAAGGGGCTAGTATCTATACAGGGCGCATTTTATATGCATAACTGTCAGAAGGTACATCATTTTTGCGTACCTCAAACCCCGTCGCCAAGAAGCTTCGACGGCTTCATGCAATCCGCTCTCCGTGGATGCAATTCTTTCAATCACCGTACCCATTAGAACACGGTGATCCTTCGAAATAACCGCCGCCCGAGAAGATCCTTCAGCCACTTGGCGCGGACCTTCCGGCCCCGCCGGACTTTGGGGAACCTCCGCGACGACACCTCCGGGTCGTCCGCCTGCATGAGGGTGCGACAGGTGGAGGCGTTAGCTCTCCATCATCTCCGGATGAAGATCCTCAAGACGAGTTCTACGAGAAGGGTTGAAGTCCGAACTACAAGGTACAATTTCGGTTATCCTCATGAATAAATACAGAGGATGTTCCTTATTTACAACACCTTCTTTTTACTTACGGCTGGTGGAGGGCTGATCCTTGGGGAAATAATGCGGCTGGGTTACTTCCAGTAGCCGGACTCTCTGCCAAGATTCCTTCCCCTCTTTGAGGCCTTGACCTCCGGATCTTCAAGCGGTCCTCTTCTCTCCTCGGAAGGTGTGACTCTTAATCCCTCCTTCCATGATATCCTAATTCGCAGAGGCGGTTGCTTCACCGCTCCACACTTCGCCTTCTTCAAAAGGCGCGACCTTCAACATCTTGGTCAACATGGGATCCGGCGTGGTCTCTGGGAGGGGAGCCGGACACCTTATTAACTTTGCCTTGGCTATCCACTCCTGTTCAAGAAACGGCTCCTTTGAAGGGCATATATATATGAAATAAATGAATGAACAGCTTGTCCGCTTACAGGAATACTTACTTGAGTATCTGGGCGATTGCAGCTTAGTCCTGCGTCCTCGGTCAAGTCCGGACACTTCTCTTGTGATCCGAAGAACAGTTTATACATCTCCACGGGCGTCGTGCCCATAAAATTTTGGAGCTCGTGGTCCCTCCGGATTGAATTCCCACAAAGTGAGGGGAGGCGGCGCTTGCAGGCTGAAGGCGCCGGATCACCATAACCTACGCCATCGCAACCAAATTGATCCCTCTTTCCTAGAGATCTTGAATGCGGCCTGCAGCAGGGAACGCCCTTGGACGGCCCCAGTCGAGCCCCTTGTTGACCCATGATGCCACCGCTGTGGTGGACTGGCGGAAGGCGGGAGGCGCCGCCCATTGGCGCCCACAGGAGCGGTGATATAAAACCACTCCCGTTGCCACAAAACCAAGCTCCCCTTGAAAAGAGCCCTCGGGCCATGGAGCATCAACACATTTGCTTATGATCGCCCCTCAGACTCCGCTTGCTGCCCCTTGATCATCTTTGGCTCCACCTTGAAGGTCTTGAGCCACAATCCAAAGTGGGGGGTAATATGGAGGAAGGCCTCACATACGACAATGAATGACGAGATATAGAGGATGGACTCGGATTCAAGTCATGGAAATCAAGCCCATAATAAAACATGAGCCCCGCACAAAGGGGTCCGTCGGGAAGCCTAAACCCGAAGGAAGTGGGACCTGAACGCCACGTTCTCGCCGGGCTCAGAGTGGGAGCGACCTGCCTGGAGCAGGCAGCCTATGCGAGATCTCGCCCGGTCGATACTGGCGTCTCGCAGCTTTCGCACATCTTCTTACGTGACGGAGGAAGACATCCATCAACCGTCTTGGTTGGAGCCGGACATCGCCGAAAGTCCGAAGCGCTGAATCTGAAGCTTTGGGTGTTGGAACTTCAAGCGAGGTGAACTCGATGGAGGGTGTAAAAAGAAGAGGGCCTTGGTCTCACTATAAAGAGGTTGAATACCAAGAGCCCACCCCGTGGTCGATTAGGACTCACCTTCGATAGAGAAGGCAGGCCGACGGGCATGGTTGGGTTACCCACGTCCGTATTGATGAGAATCCCGGAATAAGGGGGCACGATCTCTGCTTCGACAAGACGTGCCAAGGAAACCGCTTCGCTAAACGCGCTGAGGTGGAACAATAAAAACAATTTGAGTAAAGGCTTGGTAGTGGTGCGACATCACGCCACGTATCACGCCGCCAGATTGATCTTGTGTAATATTATTCTCTACGGTGGTATGTGGAATTTATTTTTGCAGAGCGGACACTATCCTGGTGTTCACAATCTTCTATAAATTATTCGGAGGAAGAACCCGCCTTGCAATGCCGAAGACAACATGCGCGCGGACTCGTCGTCATTGAAGCCTGGTTCAGGGCTACCGAGGGAGTTCCGGACTAGGGGTGTCCGGATAGCGAACTATCATCATCGGCCGGACTCCAAGACTATGAAGATACAAGATTGAAGACTTCGTCCCGTGTCCGGATGGGACTTTCCTTGGCGTGGAAGGCAAGCTTGGCGATACGGATATGTAGATCTCCTACTATAGTAACTGACTCTGTGTAAACCTAGCCCTCTCCGGTGTCTATATAAACCGGACGACTGTAGTCCATAGGACAAACAACAATCATACCATAGGCTAGCTTCTAGGGTTTAGCCTCTTTGATCTCGTGGTAGATCCACTCTTGTAACACACATCATCAATATTAATCAAGCAGGACGTAGGGTTTTACCTCCATCAAGAGGGCCCGAACCTGGGTAAAACATCGTGTCCCTTGTCTCCTGTTACCATCCGCCTAGACGCACAGTTCGGGACCCCCTACCCGAGATCCGCCGGTTTTGACACCGATATCGATCTTTTTGGAACAAACGCAATCCAGGGGACTTGGAGTGGAAGTCAAGCAACAACCGAGGCGGCCACGAGGGTGGAGGGCGCGCCCATCCCTACTGGGCGCGCCCCCTGCCTTGTGGGTCCCTCGAGCATCCACCGACCTACTTCTTCCTCCTATATATACCCACGTACCCTGAAACCTTCGAGGAGCACCACGAAAAACTATTTCCACCGTCGTAACCTTCTGTATCCGCGAGATCCCGTCTTGGAGCCTTTGCTAGCGCTCCGCCGGAGGGGGGGATCGACCACGGAGGGCCTCTACATCATCTCCAAGGCCCTTCCGATGAGTTGTGAGTAGTTTACCACAGACCTTCGGGTCCATAGTTATTAGCTAGATGGCTTCTTCTCTCTCTTTGAATCTCAATACAAAGTTCTCCTTGATTTTCTTGGAGATCTATTCGATGTAACTCTTTTTTGCGGTGTGTTTGTCGAGATCCGATGAATTGTGGGTTTATGATCAAGTTTATCTATGAGAAATATTTGAATCTCCTCTGAATTCTTTTATGTGTGATTAAGTTATCTTTGCAAGTCTCTTCGAATTATCAGTTTGGTTTGGCCTACTAGAATGATCTTTCTTGCAATGGGAGAAGTGCCTAGCTTTGGGTTCAATCTTGCGGTGTCCTTTCCCAGTGGCAGCAGGGGCAGCAAGGCACGTATTGTATTATTGCCATCGAGGATAAAGATGGGGTTTATATCATATTGCATGAGTTTATCCCTCTACATTATGTCATCTTTCTTAATGCGTTACTATGTTCTTTATGAACTTAATACTCTAGATGCATGATGGATAGCGGTCGATGTGTGGAGTAATAGTAGTAGATGCAGGCAGGAGTCGGTCTACTTGTCACGTATGTGATGCCTATATACATGATCATGCCTAGATCTCATAATTATTCGCTTTTCTATCAATTGCTCGACAGTAATTTGTTCACCCACCGTAATACTTATGCTATCTTGAGAGAAGCCACTAAGTGAAACCTATGGCCCCAGGGTCTATCCTTTATCATATAAGCTTTCAATCTGCTTTTATTTGCATCTTTTATTTTTCCAATCTATATCATAAAAATACCAAAAATATTATCTTATCATATTATCTCTAGCAGATCTCACTTTCGCAAGTGGCCGTGAAGGGATTGACAACCCCTTTATTGCGTTGATTGCGAGGTTCTTGTTTGTTTGTGTAGGTGCGTGGGACTTTTGAGGAGCCTCCTACTGGATTGATACCTTGGTTCTCAAAAACTGAGGGAAATACTTACGCTACTTTTCAGCATCACCCTTTCCTCTTCAAAGAAAACCAACGCAAGCTCAAGACGTAGCAACCTGATAGATGGAGTTGGTCTCACCTGTAGAAAACTCGTCGCCTGAGTAGACTACCGTCTCACCACTAGATTCAGATCCTTCTTCTAGCTCTGCTCCATGAACAAAACCAACAAAAGCATGCTTCAGGGCGTCTTTCGCCTTGGCGGGTTGCGCGCGCCGAGCCGACTCAACGATGTCGGTGCAGATGTCTGGCTCAGCTTCCGACTCACCAATCTTGCCGATGAAGACGTGGATTCCACCAAAGGTGACCCGGTACCCGTACTCGATTGAGTCGGCCTCAGGGCCCCAGCCCTCATCTTTGATGTAGAGCTTGCCGCGATGACTCTTGGTCATCCATCCCACGACGTACCCCTTGAGCCCTATGAAGCTGCCATTCAAGAACTCGAAACCACCGTGCGTTGGCCCCATGGTGGGCGCCAACTGTCATGGAATTGTCACGTCAGATGTCCTAGCGTAAGGACTTCGGTGTGGAGCCATCGCATCGTAGTTAGCTTGAAGGGGTTAAATGGGACAAGGGACACGGAGAGTTTATACTGGTTCGGCCCCTCGCGGTGGAGGTAAAAGCCTAATCCAGTGTAGGGTGATATTGCTTGGGCTTCGATTACTAGGGAGCGAATACGCTTGACCTAGTTCTCGATCTCTTATTTCTTGCCCTAACTCACCGCCGTGTCGTCCCTTTATATACACAGGTTGACACCCGGCGGCTTACAGAGTCCCGACCGGCTCATAGACAACGTGTACGGCTCGGTGACTAACTAAACCTGCCTTACAATACAAGTTATTCATATGGCGGTTCATCCTCTTGGGCCTTAATTCGCCTCTGGGTCTTGGGCCATCAATGGGCTTACTATGACCCGCCATCTTCATTGATAATTGTCAGTGGTATGACCCGGCCCCTCCTAGGCGGTTCATACCCAGCAGTTATATCCCCAACATTAGGCCCCAGGTTGATTTGAACTTGTTCATATGAATCTTCAATACCTGACTTGTAAGAATCTGCATCACTTGTTGTAACCCGCCATGACGTCAGCTCTCAAAATCTTCTTGAACTGGCATGATGTCATTTCACATTAACTCCGCATGAGGCCCAGAACATCTTAAATGATCTTTATCTTAATAAACATCCCGAAAATCGAGGCATCCATATAGCCACATGATGATTTCGGCCACCTTGATTCCCGTGCATGCCTTGTATTCGCCCCCTTATAAATAGGGACAGGGGTCTTTCTCATTTCCCCGTCACTTCCTTCTTCCTCTTCCTCCTTCGCACAGCCGCACCAGCACTCGGGTCCCGCCGCCGCAACCTCCAACCGCTGCCTCAACTCAGGCCGCTGCATCGACCTTACTGGACTAGAGAACTCCGGCGTGCCACCGCTGATCCTCATCACCTGCAATTGCACCTCCCTCTTTTACTCAGATCCACATTAGGATTCGGGTCATTCGTCGGTGTTCTTGCTGTTCTTCTTTGCTTTTCTCAACTCTAATAGCTTTTACCCTGGATAGGCCGTAGATCTTGCGCGGAAGTATTTTTATCATCATTATCATTTTAGAATAGCATCTCTCCATAGAAGATCACATCTGAGCATCAAGACTTTCCACTATCGCCACCGTAGGTTTTATTTTCACTGTCTTTTTTGAACTGCCATGGATCTGAAATCAGATCTTTAACTTGTGAAATTTGTTTATCCACCACTTAGTGAAATTTTCACTGGATAGATTCAAATCACTAAAAACTTCCCTGGCGGCTTATAACATAAACCATGACCCATCATATATCATTAGGCCCCGTTTAAGCCACAATCATCCACTTAAGTCTATAATCCGGCCATATCCTTCCGGTTTAACTAAGCTGGCTTATTCATCCTTATAATTCAATCCTCTGGTTTAACAATCCGCATATTCAGAACTGGATTTCCATAGCTTTTAGCCTTGTATAGTGGTTTAAACAATAACTTGTAACTCGCCAGATATCTGCTGGTTTAATAACATCTTGAATCGCCTTGTGCAGGCCGTGCATCCAATCATGACTAAGACCATCACATCATGCGACTGGGTCCCATCCATCGTTACTGAGGCAATGCTTGAAGATTATGTCAAGATTGGTTTCTTACCAACCAAAGACATCATTCAATGGTGTGCTCCTAAACCGGACGAGGCGAAACCTCGGCCGCAGGACGGTGAAGTTATCGTTTTCACTGACCACATGAACCGGGGCTTCTCACCACCCGGATCAAAATTCTTCCGTGATGTTCTGCATTTTCTACAACTTCATCCTCACGACATTGGGCCCAACTCCGTTTCCAATATTTGCAATTTTCAAGTCTTCTGCGAAGTATACCTTCAAGAAGAGCCCAGTGTTGACCTCTTCAGAGAGTACTTTTACCTGAACCGCCAGAATGAGTACACCGACGGGCCCATCCAGGAACTTGGGGGCATCTCAATTCAGCGACGTAGAGACGCCATTTTCCCTTATGCTCAGCTTCCAAGCCATCCCAAGGATTGGAATCAAACCTGGTTCTATTGCAAACCCGAAGCACTCTCTTCCCGACCGGCTTAACACTACTGAACGGGCCAAACTTATGCCTACCTTCTCAAAGGTTAGGGCATTATTGAGCAATGGATTGACCGGGATTGATCTGGTCGGTGCTGGGTACCTTGGAGGATCATACCTTTAAGCCGTTGGCCCGGTTTAATGTGTACATATACTGGCGACACCAAAGATCCACTGTGTTACAGTTCAACGCGTTTGACTGATAAAGCCATCAATGAAATGACCAAGACTCTTCTCAATGAAAGCTTGGAAAGCTGCAGAAGAGTGGGTCTGACTCCCTTCTACAAACTTAACCCGGCACCGGAGGTAAGTCTATCTAATTTATATTCTTTACTTCATTGTTCATAGAATCTGGAAATCCCCAACCTTTATTATAATCTTTCTCAGGCGGGATCCACTTTTTGGGACAAGAGATATAATGAAAAAGCCGCCAAGAAAGCCAGGCTTAAGTCCAAAGGCACAAAGAAAAACAAAAATAAATCCACTGCTTCTGACACGCTTAACATGGATGAAGATGAAGAGTCCGAGGTAGATCTTGATTCCCTTGGCTCCTTTGTCATCCATCTTATTGATACAGATTACTATCAGGACAACGCGGAGACCAGCCAGGCGGTTGATGACGAGGTAACCATTATTTCCTCCGACTCAGAGCCCTTGCTGATGAAGCCACGTACCTAGGGTAGGGTCATGGACCTGTCCAAGGTACCCTCCCCAAGGACGTCTCTAGAAGAAACCACCTGTCAGTCGACCTAGAAGCATTCCACTCGACGGACATGAAGACACTCGACTATGAGATCTAAAGTCACTCGACCGCCAGGAGATCTAAAGTCAGTCTGCACACAAACGGTCGGTCATTAAGTAGCTTTTATGGTCTTCATAGCACTTTATGTGGGGCATAACCAGTAACCCCCGACCTTAAATGTACCTTAAACCCCTTGTAACATGGGCTGGCTGGGGTCCTGGCACACTCTATATAAGCCACCCCCCTCCACAGGCACAGGGGTTCGCACCCCTGTAACTCATACGCATATAATCCAAATAACGCCTCCGGGCTCCGAGACGTAGGGCTGTTACTTCCTCCGAGAAGGGCCTGAACTCATAAATCTCTTGCGTATACAACTACTCCATAGCTAGGATCTTGCCTCTCCATTCCTACACCCCTATTCTACTGTCAGACTTAGAACCACGATAGTTGGCGCCCACCATGGGGCTGGTGTCTTAGCGACTTATTGGAGAAGTTGCAATTGTTCTGATCGCCTTCATCATGGTTTCAGGTGGAGTTTTGGTTGAGGGCCGCGAGATCCATCTCGGCGCGCTCACGTTCATCACCGACGACTCCGCTTGGCTTCAGGAAGCTCCACTCGACATCGACGCGCTCCCCGCCCGCGGGGCAACGCACTTTTGCGCGTGCGTCTGCGACGTCCTATTGCGGCAACCGTCGACCCAGTATTGGTCGGCTCCTGTGCCGTCCTCCCTCCCAGTCTCCCGCCGGCGCAAGCGTTCCGGTCGGTCAAGGCTTCAACGGTGGGTAAGGCACGCGGTGGCTCACCAGTCGGCCACACCCCAAGTCGCGGTGATCGAGCCCGACGAATCTCTCTACTACTGTTCGACCGGTTCGCAGAGATCGCATCCGAAAGTGCGACAAAGATGATCCAACGGTGGAAGTACTGATGTTCGATGGACCACGCAGTCCTCCCAGTTTTCCCCGCACTGACGGAGGCACCGGCAGAGGTGACCCGTCGCACGCCCATGAAGAGTATCTCCCCGAGCCCCTCACCTCACTGCAGAGGGAATAACTTCGCCGCCGGAACATGGATGCACTTCAGACTCCTATCGTTGGAGAAACCTCGGAGGCCCATGCCTTGGAAGACGCGCGCTAGGCCAACTTGGTGAGCGCACTCGACTGGAGAATTTCCAGCGAGCACTCGATGAGCAAGCGCGACAACGGGTCCCATCGTCCAGTCGACGTCAGCTCTTTCAACCGCCGACTCAGGTATATCGAACTCCGATTCAAAATTTAGCAGCTGCGGCCCGTATAGCAGAGTCGATTCAGCCTTACCACGAGGTCGGGCAGAGGCTTGTTGCGAGATCAAAGATTTACCGGGCAGCAGGAAACCAGAATTCAGTTGTTTAGCGATCGCGAACAGGATCCACAAAGAAATCCGTTGTTGCAGAATCTGATTCGATCGGCTCACAGCCCAAGATCGCCCCCGAGGCGTGAGGGACGCGAGGATCGACGAGATCAGTATAGGAACCGTGAGCAGTATGATCACCGATTCGATCGTGACGATCGACGCCGAGTGCCCACCCCTCCCCCAAGGAGTAGGTCATACGTGCCTCGGCAACAGGATGACAGACACCCTCACAAAGGTCTTTGGGCGGAGGATTTGATCGACCTGTGGAACTGTGCTTGGATGCGAGATCCATTATCGTTCAAGGTCCGGTCGACAGAACAGAGCTCACCGAGAAGGCCGTGATGTAGATGTGCCCACCGGCAGAGAGTACACGTTTCAGGACTAGAGTGTTTTAGCGAGCCATCGAGGCCGCGGTGATTCCTCCCAATTTCAGGTTGGCGATCGAGTCAAGAAGTTCCTTTGGTGAGTCCAAGCCGGATACTTGGCTTGAGGACTACCGAGTGGCTGTTCAGATTGGCGGCAAAGAACGGTGAAGTGGCCATGAAACACCTGCCTCTTATGTTGGAGGGCTCAGCCAGAGCATGGTTGAATCAGTTAGCACCCAGCAGCATTTACACTTGGGAAGATCTTGCCCCAGTGTTTGTCAGGACATTTGAAGGAACTTGCAAGCGGCCAGCAGGGTTGACAGAGCTGCAGCCGTGTGTGCAAAAGTCGAATGAAACCATGAGAGATTACATCCAGAGATGGATCACATTGCATCACACAGTAGAGAATGTATCTGATCACCAGGCAGTCTATGCCTTCAAGGAAGGCGTTAAGAACAGAGAGCTGAGTCTGAAATTCGGTCGAACCGGTGACATGACCCTGAGTCGAATGATGGAGATTGCCACCAAGTATGCTAATGGTGAAGAAAAGGAACAGCTCCGGAGTGGCAAGTACAAGTCATCTGCCCATGAAACCGGAGGAGGGAACTCCAGTCGGAAGCAGATGAGGATGGCTTAATTCTCCAAGGACTGAAACCCCGGTTGATGCGTGATCTCAAGCACGCAGCAAGCGCGTGGGTCAACGAACTTCCTTAAGTTCTCTGGGGATTGAGGACCACTCCTAATCGGTCGACTGGGAGAACCCCATTCTTTCTGGTCTACGGAGCTGAAGCAGTTCTGCCGAGTGACCTGCTTCACAATGCACCCCGAGTCGAACTCTACTCTGAAGAGGAAGCAGAGCAAGCCCGGCAGGACGCAGTCGACCTTGTAGAAGAAGAAAGGGAGATGGCCCTGATCCGCTCGACCATCTATCAGCAAGACTTGCGTTGATTCCATGCCAGAAATGTGAAGAGTCGAGCCTTCCAAGAAGGAGACTTGGTCCTCCGAGTGGATCAACAGAAACCACACAAGCTCGCTCCCACTTGGGAAGGCCCCTTGATCGTCACCATAGTTCTCCACAATGGAGAATACCATCTTTACAATGTCAATCGCCAGATCGATGAGCCTCGAGCTTGGAATGCGGAGCTGCTCTGCCCCTTTTATACTTAAGTACTCATTCAGATGAGATGTAATAAGAAATACCTTTGTAGTTTATTTATCAAAGACAAGAGTGTTATAGTTTTCCCAGTGATTGTTGTTGCTTTTGTTTACGTGAGAAACTCCCCCAGTGATTGGCTTGGTTGCGAATCCGTTTCGCCCAAGCTTGTAAAAAAGATTCCTACTGAGTGATGAGCAAGCCTCTCACTCGGAGGCTTAGCTGCGAATCCGTTTCGCCTAAGTTTAAAAATCCTACCGAGTGGTGAGCCAGCCTCCCACTCGGGGGCTTAGCTGCAGTCCAAGTACTCGCCTAAGTTTAAAAAATCCTACCGAGTGGTGAGCCAGCCTCCCACTCGGGGGCTTAGCTGCAGTCCAAGTACTCGCCTAAGTTTAAAAAATCCTACCGAGTGGTGATCCAGCCTCCCACTCGGGGGCTTAGCTGCAGTCCAAGTACTCGCCTAAGTTTAAAAAATCCTACCGAGTGGTGAGCCAGCCTTCCACTCGGGGGCTTAGCTGCAGACCAAGTACTCGCCTAAGTTTAAAAAATCCTACTGAGTGGTGATCCAGCCTCCCACTCGGGGGCTTAGCTGCAGTCCAGTACTCGCCTAAGTATTTGAAAATCCTACCGAGTGGAGAGCAGTCCTCCCACTCGGGGGCTTAGCTGCATTCAAGACTACTAAGTATTTGAAAATCCTACCGAGTGGAGAGCAGTCCTCCCTCTCGGTGGCTGAGCTTCTGTCCATGACTCGCCTAAGTATTTGAAAATCCTACCGAGTGGAGACCAGTCCTCCCACTCGGGGGTTTAGCTGCAGTCCAGTACTCGCCTAAGTATTTGAAAATCCAACCGAGTGGAGATCAGTCCTCCCACTCGGGGTCTTAGCTGCAGTCCAGTACTCGCCTAAGTATTTGAAAATCCTACCGAGTGGAGAGCAGTCCTCCCACTCGGGGGCTTAGCTGCAGTCCAGTACTCGCCTAAGTATTTGAAAATCCTACCGAGTGGAGAGAAGTCCTCCCACTCGGAGGCTTAGCTGCGATCCAAGTACTCGCCTAAGTATTTGAAAATCCTACCGAGTGGAGAGCAGTCCTCCCACTCGGGGCTTAGCTTCTGATCCAAGACTACGCCTAAGTTTGAAAAATCCTACCGAGTGAAGAGCAATCCTCTTACTCGGAGGCTTAGCTGCAGTCCAAGTACTCGCCTAAGTTCGACTGCTACCTTCTCCTTCGGAGCTACACCACAAGTACAACGTGTGCTCCATCCCAATCCGCAAGGACGACGAGGTGCAGGTCGACTGCTACCTTCTCCTTCGGAGCTACGCCACAAGTACAACGTGCGCTCCGCAAGGACGACGAGGTGCAGGTCGACTGCAACCTTCTCCTTTTGAGCTACGCCACAAATACAACGTGCGCTCTGCAAGGACGATGAGGTCGACTGCAATCTGTGCTTCATCCCTACCTGCAAGAGCGATGAAGTGCAGGTCGACTGGACTTTCCACCTCAGAGCTGCGTCTCAAGCATTAAAGTGTATTCCGAGTGAAGAACAAAGTTCGCTCGAAGGCAAAAGCAAGCATATTCAACGACAAGCAAAGTTCAGATAACGGATTCGGAAGTGCTCAGGCGTCAAGCCTGTAAAAGTTTATCGGTTACAAAACCACTCGGCATTCCGAGGCAAATTTAAGGTGAGGCATAAAAGTTTTTCTTACTCCTCAGGTGGAGGACTGGAGGGCGCAGCAAACTGGTCCAGTCGATTCCATCAACAATCCGAGTGGCAGCAGCGATGAAGGTTTCCATGAAAGATTGGAAGTCATGCTTCTTGGTATTGGCCACTTTGATGGACGCCAGCTTGTCCTCTCGCGCGTCCTTGCAGTGAACACGGACCAGGGATAGAGCAACGTCAGCACCACACCTGGCGGAAGACTTTTTCCATTCCTTCACTCGACCTGGAACGTCATTCAATCGAGTCATCAGAGACTCGAGGTCATTTTGAAGCGTCTCTCCAGGCCAGAGTGTCGTGTTGATTCGCGACACCGCAACCTTCAGTCAGGCAAGATAGTCAACAACTCCAGGAACACAAGACTCCAGTCGGAACATGTTCATAGCGGCCTCGTCCTTCATAAGAGAGTTAATGGGGTCCAAGTTTGTCTCCAGTCGACTGGTCTCCTCCTCGAAGTTTTGGCAGAATTCTGTAAACACAGTTTGAAGTTAAGCCAACAGATCTACGATGAGTCGATGATAACGAGCCAGTCGGATAAAAGAGATTACCTTCAAGCATGAGGACTAGCTTCTTGGCGAGCCCTCCCAGATAAGCCTCCAGATCGTTCTTCTTCCCCACCAGTTTGCTAGCCTTGTCGCTCAGAGCTATCTTGTCATTCTTCAGACGACTGACCTCCTTGTTGGTTGCGTCCAGAGCAACTTTCAGATTGGTATTCTCCTCTTCAATTTTTCTGACTGAAGCCAGCTTTTCTTCCGCAAGCTTCGTCTTGTCCGAAGCTGCCTTCTGCGCCTCAGCAAGGTCATGGTCCTTCTTCTTCAGAACCTCCACCATTTTATTTGCAAAATGACAATGAGATCAAAATTAGGAATGGGCAGAAAGATAAAGACAGTTGTCAAGTTCTCACCAGCCATACCTTTTGCTTCGTCTCTCGCCTTCTGCAAGTTCTCCTAAGCAAGTTTCAAGTCAAGGTTGAGCTGGATCTGTTTGTTTACCAATTTAGTATAGCGAGCCACAAGCTCGCAGGATTTCTGTGAAGGGTCAGTCGACAGACGTCAAAGATAGGTTGCTTCTGAGTGAGTAAGAGAAAAATCGTAACATTTCTAAGACTACAGCCGAATCAAAATATTCAACAGTAGTCTCGGGGACTACACCAGTGGGTGCACTCGGCGTGCCCCTCGGTTCTCTTGACTTCGGCTCGATCAGTCGACCAAAAGAGACAAAAGGTTATGATCCTAAACCATAGCTAACTGCCAGGAGTCAGCCACGGTATCATCACGATAAAAAAAAACACAGGTACTTCAGACCTTAATCGACTGCCAGCAGTCGACTATGGTCTCGGGGACTACACCAAGTGGGTGCACTCAGCGTGCCCCCATTGGTTATAAGATTCCATTCGACATGGTCCGACCAGACCGAGTGAAGAAGTTAGAGTAAAGAAACTCAAAATACAAAGACTAGAGTCGACTACCAGCAGTCCACCATAGTCTCGGGGACTACACCCAGTGGGTGCACTCAGCGTGCCCCCACCAATCCAAAAATTCAATCGACACACCCAGTGGGTGTATAGATACAAAGATCTTCAGAAAGAGATTCTTCAGATAGCATATCCTAACAGAACAAGCGGTGACCAACTAACCTGGACGTTGTTCTCAAGAGCTGAGCTAGCATCATAGGCCGCCTGGCTGGCTTCCCGGACCACCTTAACCTGCTCCATCATGATCCCCGCCTGGCGTATAGCCTCCTTAGTAGCACCCACTTGGTCCTCTGGGACGTGGTGTGTGGCGAAAAGGGAGGGCGGATCAGCAGTCGACGATGAAGGCCGAACGCTCGTCAACGGCACGGCGAAGGACACGGAAGTCCGAGTGGTATTGCCACCCTCCTGAACCGGTGTCTCAGACACTAATGTGATCTGAGTCATCTTGCCAGCCGGCGCCTTTCTATTCCTCCTCGCCCTCAGCGGCACCTTGTCGTCATCATCAGGAAGGTCAATGACATGAGGTGGGGCTACAAGAAAGACCCAAAGTTAAATACGGAAATCCAATCGACCAAAAGAGAAACTACAGAGATCATACCAAGGTTGGAGGTGGCAACATCTTCCATTTCCTGGTCTTCGTTCCTGGCTGAGGTCTCGGAGGTAGCAGCACTGCAGATTTGAGAAATCAGTTGATTAGCCAACGGGTCGACCAAAAGTATGTCCATGCTAAACGAGAAAACACAAGTTCTGCTGTTACCCGGAAATGGTGGGAATGGCCATCCTCGTCTTGGGCAGGGCCTTCGTCAGCTTTGATGACGTCGCTCGAAGTTGCTTCGGCACTTTTTCAGTAGGCACCGGAGATGTCGTCCGAGGGCGTTTCATCGACTGCCCGACAGGTGCAGTATCCTTGCCTCGCTCGACCGCGGGGTCATGGGCGAACTTGGATCGCCTTTCCGTGCGAGGAGGGTCGACTTCCTCCTCCTCTTCCTCCTCCTCCTCTTCACCGGAGCCGACGTCATCTTCATCCCCCTCACCATCAGATTGCCACTCCTCCTGGCTTTCACCTCCACTCGCCTCCTCCTCCTCGACCTGTTCTTGCGCCCCGTTGGGCATCGAGTACATCTCAGTAGTAGCCTAGAAGACAACAAACAAGACAGAAGTCAGTCGACTGATTTTAAGAAAACCAGAATGAAGAAAATAGGATCACAGTCAGAGATGCAGAATTGGACCTTATCTACTTCATATGATTGATCGAGTGGAGGAATCCTCCTAGCTCCTCTGGGGTTGTCCTTGTTCCCTGTGATGGCAGTCATCCACCTCTCCAGCGTGGCATCCTCGACCTCCTCCGGGTGGATCCGGGTGGTGTCTTCAGTGCCAGAATACATCCACATCGGATGGTCTCGATATTGAAGAGGCTGGATGCGTCGTCGAAGGAAGACCTCCAAGAGATCCATGCCGGTCACCCCGCCACGGATATGCTGGACTACACGCTCGACCAGTACCTTAACGTGCGCCTTCTCCTATGGGGTCACCTTCAGAGAGGAAGGCTTCCTCACTCGGTCCATAGAAAAAGGAGGGAGTCGGTGATCGCCTGGCGTTGGCTGGTCTTTGCAGTAAAACCAAGTCGACTGCCATCCGCGGACCGAGTCAGGAAGGATCATGGCCGGAAAGGCACTTTTCCCCCTCATATGAACTCCGAGACCCCCACACATCTTAATCACTTGGGTTCTCTCGTCACTCGGATTGGCCTTTTTCACCGTCTGGGAGCGACATGTGAAGATGTGCTTGAAAAGACCCCAATGAGGCCGACAGCCCAAGAAATTCTCACACAAGGACACGAAAGCAGCGAGATACACGATAGAGTTGGGTGTGAAGTGGTGGAGTTGTGCCCCAAAGAAGTTTAGAAATCCCCGAAAGAAAGGGTGAGGAGGCAAAGAAAACCCGCGATCAACATGGGTGGCCAAGAGGACACACTCACCCTCCTGAGGCTGCGGCTCCGACTCCTTCCCCGGGAGCCGCGCTGATCCATGGGGGATCAGTCCTTCATTGGCCAGGTCGTCAAGATCTTTCTGACGGATCGTCGAGCGGATCCAGTCGCCCTGGATCCAGCCCTGCGGCAGGCCGGCCCTTGACGAAGATCCGCCCCGACTGGTCGCCCTTCCCTTCGCCTTCGCTGTCGCCTTCTTCGCCTGCTCCAAAGCCGACATCTTCTCCTTCACCATTGTCACCGGCGAAGCGCGCACAGAGCAGCATCACTGAGATTGAGGCGAGCGCGGCGGATAAATCTGAGGAAGAGGGAGAAGAAATGAGACCGCACTGTTCAAAACCCCCGTCCGGCGCCTTATATGAGGTCGCTTCCGAGTGACTGACTTGTAGGCCCGGGCGATCCTGTCAAATCCCACAACAGTCGCGCGCGTGATACGTGGCGAAAAAGGTGGCGCAGGGATCGAGGCGTTCCTGCCTTATCCCATCCGAGTACCGCGACCTCCTCCGCCCTGCGCGCTCCCCGAAGTTCAAATCCCGCCAAATCCGTGAACTGCAGAGCAACTTGTCAGACAGGAGATTTCCTCCGCTCTGTCGTTCGGAGTTCTCCAAGTAAAGAAAATTCACTCGAGGATACAAAGAATGGATCAAGGCGACTGAAAAAGAAGTTGATGCCGTCACCTAAGTTCATTGATCCAGAACAAGACATGCCCATCGCATGAAAAGTGGGTCGGAAGAGTTCTCAACTCCTTCCCCACTCAAACCTCGATCCTTTCGGGGGCTAATGATGAAGCCACGTACCTAGGGTAGGGTCATGGACCTGTCCAAGGTAACCTCCCCAAGGACATCTCTAGAAGAAACCACCTGTCAGTCGACCTAGAAGCATTCCACTCGACGGACTTGAAGACACTCGACTATGAGATCTAAAGTCACTCGACCGCCAGGAGATCTAAAGTCAGTCTGCACACAAACGGTCGGTCATTAAGTTGCTTTTATGGTCTTCATAGCACTTTATGTGGGGCGTTACCAGTAACCTCGACCTTAAATGTACCTTAAACCCCTTGTAACATGGGCTGGCTGGGGTCCTGGCGCACTCTATATAAGCCACCCCCCTCCACAGGCACAGGGGTTCGCACCCCTGTAACTCATACGCATATAATCCAGTCGAACGCCTCCGGGCTCCGAGACGTAGGGCTGTTACTTCCTCCGAGAAGGGCCTGAACTCGTAAATCTCTTGCGTATACAACTACTCCATAGCTAGGATCTTGCCTCTCCATTCCTACCCCCCTATTCTACTGTCAGACTTAGAACCACGACACTTGCCAAGACAGCAAATTCGACGTGTGACCCGGAAAGTAAGGTTTTCTCACCCTTTAGCTCACTTGGATCCCAAATTTATTTTGAAGCAACAACAACATGAGAACCGGCGCCGAACCTGGACCAGTGGAGGCGGAGAACTTTCATCCGGTTTACCTAACACGCCAGCCCCGCGCAAACGCTGGAACGAGGTACTTTAAAAATTGCAACTCCATTTATTCTAAAAACGGGTTTATTCATCAAGCACTTCATATTTCCGACTCAAATTACCAGGGGACCTCTCACTCTTCGTCCGACGATTCATCTCAGACTCTACTTCCGCCTTTCAAGACTACCCCTGGGTACCAACTTTAATATGTGTTTTTCAACATCTCTAAATTCATACTGACATTCCGATTCCTCTTGCAGTGGGAAAGCAAAGCCTAGCATAAAGGCCAAAATGAAGAAGCCCACAAAAGACCCCAAGCCTCATGAACCAGAAAAGCAAGCACCAATTTTGAGGCCTCCGTGCAACAACCGGATGATCCTGCTGATGACCCGCCACCAGAAAATCGTGGTACCTCTACTGATCATATAGTTGCTGATCCCTTGGTTGCTGAACCGCCAAGCCCAACTAAGCCGCCAAAAACAAGCACTGAGGAAGTTGTGATCACTGGCTCTGGTTTTCAAGAACCGAGGAATCCTGTTGCTCTAGCAAAACATTCCGCCAAGGAAGAAATGATCGAGAGGCACAAGGTCAAATTTGACATGTCCAATTACTCGCATCTGAGCATTAGTGAAATCCTCTCCGGCTATCTTAATCAAGTACACAACAGCCATGACCTAGAGATTGACATGGTCAAGCACATGCATGAGAAACATGAGGTATTATTTCTTGCTCTCATATGAGATATATTCCTTTAGCCCCCAAGTCTACTGAATATGATAGAATAAAATATACTGTAGACTTGTTAGATAGCCTTTTAGCTATATATCTGAGTTAAAACCTGTAGTCCCCAAAGGCCGGCTTAACTATTAAGTTGAGCCGGTTCTTCAGTTAATAATGATCAACCTTGCATCTGTAGTCCCCAAGGGCCGGTTGAATCTATCAGAATAAACCGGTAATTATCACTTGATAAAAAATCTCATCTAGTCATCCTTGTAAACCGGGTAAACTTTGATAAATGATGAACCGGGGTCATTTGCCATTGCATCATAAAATAAGCTTTGCATCCATTAGACCCCAAGTGCCAAGTGTTGTTGCTTGCAAAGGGCTTGGGACTTATCAATATATATAACTCCATAAAGAAACTTTCTGCACCCATTAGCCCCCAAGTGCCAAGTGTTATTGCTTGCAAAGGGCTTGGGACTTATCAATATATATTGTTTCATAACTATTCATATTTGTTTTGACTTTTTCTTTCAGGAAGCATCCAGTCAATTTCAATCTCAGCTGACTAACTTGAAAAGCCGGCTTGAAACACAAGAAGCTGAGACCCGGAAGTCTGACTCCAAGTTCAAGTTTAGCTTTGATGAAAATGAAAAACTCAAGACTGAGTTTAATACTGAGAAAACCGCCTGGGCTGAAGAGAGGGCTGCCCTAATCCAAAGGGCTGAAAAAGTTGAGGCCTCATTGGAGGAGGTCAATGGTTTGAAGCATCATATCAGCCAGAGGACCTTTGCTATTTTCGATAAGATATTTTTATATCATAATGTCTTTTTGCTCTACATGTTATAAACCACCAAATGACTTAACCATAATACGCCATGTAGGTCCCAGAAGCAGCAATCTTGGGAAGGAAATGCTAACAAAGCTCAAGGCGGTTTATACACTAGTAGAACAACTATACACCGGAGCTCAACGCACAATAGCCTCCATCTCCCCAAGCAAGCAAACACCATCTCTTCTCAGCAATGTGTTAAGCAGCATTTTTGTCTTGCTAGCCAGAAATGAAGAAAACAAGCGGTTGGCTGCTAGAGCCAGTGCCATTACGGCTTTAAGCCGAGCAAAGGCATGGCAGTCAGGATTAGACCCGACCGAGCTAGCCACTGGCTGCCCCTGTTTAAAAGAGGACGGGTCTCCTTTTGGCAAGACATATTTTCCTGCCTGTGTGAAGGAGATGCGTCCTTTAGCGAGCCTGCTTGCCGAAGAAACAGATCTGTCCAAGTATCAGGCGGCTTACACCGCAGATAATCAGAAAATGCCCACGCTGGCTTACAAGATTGCAGATATTATCCCTCCAATTCGTAAGCACACTTTTACCCTGGAAATCGATCTGTCTGAGCTTATTAATGACGATGCTTAATTTCAAGCCTTGACTGGTATCAATTGGTCATTGCCTGACTTCCAGACAGTGGCAGGAAACCGGCGCGGGACGACCCGGAAGCTTCAAGCCGCCAAGACCAGTAGAACTGAGCCGCTGGAAGGTTCTTGACTTGCACCATTAGGGAACTACTTGAAAAACACTCCAGATGGGATCACGGAGCCATGTAATAGGCTAGTTAAATACTGATTTGTCGTGCCATCGTGCATGTTTTGTTTGCATAACACTCCTGATCCATCATTGGAAGATCTGCCACTTATGCTTTATAGTATTATCCATTATGCAGGTTAGATTTATCATTTTTCCCTACATACAAATAGATAAGAAGTGACCTGTGATATTTGTTCATACTGCCGACTTATCATACGTCGTGTAGTAAAGGTAATAGCACAAAAATAGAAGCACAATGCCCTATTCAATGTATCCATACTGCCCGCTTACAACGCCGCATGCAGCAAGGGGCAATATCCCAAAACTTTGAGCACATCGCTCCAAGCATATAATCATTATAACCTAGCGACTTAAAGTCCACAACCAGGCCGGGTTAATAACACTCCAGATAAGGTCACACATGAACCATAAGGCAACATGGCCCTCATCGGTTTTCAACCATGTATTGACATGTCACAAGAGATAAACCTTAAAAAATGTTCAAATCAAATATAAATCAGAAAACAAGGCTTCCATAGGCCGCCAAGCCTCAAAGTCAAGTGCTTTCAAGGGCCGCACAACCACTGAGTTAAACCTTCATTCAAACCTTGCAAGTCGGCCCTCACATGACCAATCGCCGTTTTAATGTTGACAAGTTCAGGGTCTTTATAAGATTGACTGCCAAGAGTACGACTTGTCATTCCAGGATTACCTCGGCAGAGTGGCAGACTTACGAAGGCAGGCTAACCCGGATTTTCTGGTGAATACACCCGGCGTCCAAGCCGATTACAAGGGTCATCAAAGCTCTGTTCATGAACAAAAAGCCCCTAGGTAATATATCAGTCCAGGCATATAAGCCGGATCAGTAGGATAGTGTAACATCCCAAAATTCTAAATTTTGGAATGTTATAAACAAATAGATAGTTTTGATTGATTATTTGATTGATTGACTAAAAGTGAGTGATTTTGAAACTTTTTTGGAAGTTAAATGAGAGGGAATAAAAGGACTTTCCCAAACTTTCATTTTCTTTTATGATCCTCGTGAATTCAAATTCTTTTCACCACAAAACCCTGGAGAGAAGATGACATGACTTCTTCCATTTATTTAAATGACAAGGGGTGTTGAAAATATTTGAATTTCATTTGGAAAATATTTCCAATTCTTAAACTTCATGCAACTCAATGATTTTCAGGAGCGAAGATAAAATGACTTCTTCAAAACATATGAAATATGAGTTGGGAGTTTAAAAGGATCAAATTTTAAAGTCCTTTTGGGAATTATTTTTAATTTGGAGTTATTTGGATTATATTCAAATTATTTTTCTCCAAAAATAAAATATAAGGAAAATAGGGTAACATGATTCCCTACAATAGAAAATTGGAGAGAAATAAATTTGAATAAATTTTGGTACTTTAAAATGATTTTTATAAGGTTTTTATTGAACCAGAAGCACTCTTTGATTTATTTAAAATTCCGTGAATTTTATTTGAAGCTAGAATAATGTTCATCTTGTAGGAAATATTTTTCTGAAAATTTTGATATATAATATGCCTATATATCATTTTTAGTATTGTGGTTTTTTTACTTTTCTGCATGCATTGTTTAAAAAATTCTCCTCCGAATCGGGCCCTGACAGCCTCAGCCAGGCCACGGCCCAGCCCAACTCCGCTTCCCCGACCGCGGGTGGACTCCGTCTGCCGTACGCAGCGCCGCCGCCATGGACGCCGTGCGCCGCCCGGTCTCCTCCTGCCCCTTCTCCACGCAACCCCTCGCCCCCTCCTTTAAAACCCGAGGCCCCGGGCCCCGTTCCTCTCCTCCCCGAGCCGTCGCTGCCGCCCTCGCGGAGCTCCCGCCCCGGCGAGATACACCACCGCCGCCCCGCTCCGTTCCGTAGCCTGGAACCACCGCCGACGCCGCCAACCTCCTCGCCTAGCGTCGCCTCCCGACCCCGCCGCCGCCCTCGGCGGCCGAGCCGCCGCCCGGCGGACCCGAGCGCCGCCGACCCATCTTCGAGCACGCTGCCGCCGAAAACCGCTGCCACCGGTTTAATTTCCGAACCGGTATAACCGCTATAAATCCCGCCTCGGTTTTTCTTTAGTATTCGGTTTTATTCTTTTAGATCGTTTTTTTGGTTTCGTTTATATAGCGAACGCTCACTGGTTAGGCCTATATAGTGAGCGGTTTTCATCGCATATGTTTCTGTAACGAACGTCCGCCATTTAGTCTTTTCTTTTTCTGCTTAATTTTCGGCCGGGGACCTATCTGTGATGATTTTATTTACAGATTAGTCCCTAATTTTCAAACGACCACATCTTTTCACCCGTTTATCCAAATTCAATGAAACCAACGCCCACTTCTTCGTTACGATCCCCTCTTTCCAGCAATCCAACTTAAACATGTTTTGAAAATTTTAAAATTTGAATTAGACCAGATTTGAATTCAAACTTCGTTTGATCATAACTTGAGTTTCGTAACTCCGATTTAGTTGATTCTTTTTGCAAATCGAAGCTCTTGACCTAAACTTTCTGATAAGGCCAAATTCATATAATTTTGTTACTGTTAGAAATTGTTTTATGTTGCAAGAGTTATTTGCTTGGTTTTGATGTTTTACGAATCGTTTTCTTCGTTCTTTCCGATCTTTTGAGTGATTGCTTATGTGTGGTTACTATTGCTTGCTTACGATAGATTGACCGGAGTGTGACAAGTAGAACTATCAAGAGTATTGAGTGCGAATCATCTTCGTCAATATTGCAGGCAAGTTCACACTTTGATCGTACCTTTTCCAATATCCAGTTTTTTTTTGCATTAGATCAATCCTCAAACATTGCATGATTAGGATCTAATTAAATTGTGGAATGGGAAGTAGATTGAGGTAGTACCTATTACTTGTTTTATTATCAACCCTTGGGAGTTACTTCTACGTTTGCTTATTTTGCCATGCTATGCAAGTAGACGTGGATTGGGTGAGTGATTTTCCATGACATATGTGAGATTGTTAATTAATGGTTTATTTAAGGTGGCAATATTAATACACATCTGGGTGGATTGAGGCACCTGGTTATTCCAGGACTTGCCTATTTTTTTTGGACCGCCACCCAGGCCCAAAGGGATCATGAGATTATTCAAACTAGAAACTTCTGTGTGCAGCCACAAGCCATTATGGGCTCTGGCATAGTTGATTAAGTTGTGCGAACTCTTAAGGGTAGACTAGCAGATGTAGGGGAAAGTAGGTGTACCGGTCTACCCTTCGTAAGGTGCTAGCACTTCTGAAAGACTGTGTCTCGGTCATCTGTTTCTCAAACATCATGTAGTGCGAGAAATCCAACGGAGGCGATCGAGTCTTGTGGGGAGAAGTGCGCAAACCTCTGCAGAGTGTATAAACTAATCATGATTAGTCGTGTCCCCGGTTATGGACGTTTTGAGTATCTAGTACTTGGATATCATGTGAATCTCATCATGTTACTTTAATTAATTTTGTTGGGTTTAATGATGATGATTAATTGGGATTGAGAATGCTGTCAACCATTCTCAATGTTTAACAACCACCATGATAGTTAAATAAATTTATTCCTTTGTAGTAGGGAAAAATTGGCTTTTCACAAAAACTGTAACCATAGAGCTTTCCACCAGCCAAATATGCATGTAGTCATAGCCATATTTCAGCATTGCTCTACAGTGTGAATTTGCCAGTACATTCAATGTACTGACCCTTTGTGGCTGCAACGTCTCATGTTGCAGGATTTCTTACGACGAGTAAGTGATACGTTAGGGTTACGATTTCTACACTCAACTTTGCCGTTGGTGTTGATGGGAATCCACAACCTTGTTACTTCCGCTATTTGGATTGAGGTAATAGTATTTACGTTATTTAAACATGTGATTTACCTCTGTTATAAATCCTAGAGTACTGTGTGTGTCAGCATACCAATCCAGGGATGACACTTAAGCACAGAGACTTGATCCATTTGGGTCGGGTCGCTACAAGATGGTATCAGAGCACATGTTGACTGTAGGACGTGACCCTAGAAAATGGAGAGCCCATAGGAAAGATTTTTCTCTACAACTTCATTTTTTTCAAAAAGATCTTTTACCTCTCTTCTCTTCTGAGCTTATTCAAATATTCCCTTTTAGTGAGACTATACCCCTTCCCCTTTTGACCACATGAAGATTCGGCTGATGAGACCACTCCAAGAAGTACAAGATATCGGACAACTAAGACTACTTTGGAATAAAGAGGATTTTACCGTGTAAATGGAAACTACAACTGTTGAAGACTCCGAAGACTAGGAGATTTTGAAGGCTCTGAAGAATTCCCAGATTTTTATGACATAGGAAGGTTACGCTTATGGAATTTGACAGACTATGGAAGTTATCAATACCCGAGATCAATGTGTATTGGAGTAAGACCGGAACATGGAGAGTTATAAACTCAAAGTTTTCTCAGGAAAACCCTAAGGCAGGAGATATCAACTATGGAATGATAGCTCATGGAAATGACAAGAGCAGAAACACGCTATCCATGATGTTATCGCCCGCTTATGCTATTGTCACCGTGCTGAGTTAAGCATGTAGATGCATGAAAGGATTGGATGGAAGAAAGCTGATGGAGCACCTATCAGCAAGTTGAAGTTTTAACCTTAGTCGTTGTATCACCAGGAATCTGGAGTGTTACATAAAGAAGTTAAGATGGACCTACAAGAAGCAGTATTTGATAAGGAAGCGTTTCCTGAAGAACTCAGGACCCAGAAACTGAAAGTAGCTAAGCTGGAGGAGCAAAACCTCGAGATACCGAAGATTCGTCTGGAGCTGAAGGACAGTAGAACCATGGCTCATGCCAGGGATATTGAAACCCAGAAGTTCGGAATGCAACTCCAGAAATATTAAAGGACGCCACGAGAGATTTCGCGTCAACAAAGATGATCTAGCAAAAGAATTTTTGAAGGACAGCATGATCGGAAGAAGCCATCGGAGACATGACCAAGACTTGAAGAGTTTGATGACTTTGAGATCTATTGACCATTAGAAGACCAAGCCCTTGTTATATACTTACGTTAGATGCGACAATTGTGAGTTGTCATTTGTTTGATGTTTTTTTCTGACAGCCACAAATAAAATCTGTCTTTTCAAAACTTTTGTTTGTATTGTGTGCATCCCTCTCGATCTCTCTTATCCCACCCCAAACCCATGGACCCATTAGAGGATGGATGGAGGTGAGCTTGTTTTTTCTGGACCAATGAGTCAATTGGAGACAGACCGATGGATTCAGAACATGGAGGATCGCATGAAGAATAACCCTATAGCCGGAAAGGATATGGCCCAGCATGCTCTTGAGTGCTTTGAAAGAGGTGCCACTACCTGGTAGAGGATGTACCAAACCATCAATGGATGGCAAGGAATAACCACTTGGAAAGAATTTAAGTGGACTTTGTTAAAGTCTTGGCTAGTGTCCCAGAAATTGAGGCCTTATGGAAATGATATGGAGAAAGTGCATGCAAGCTTGGTGGAGAAATAGGACACAACCATAAAGAACACCAGGATAAATACCCTCATAAGTGGGGGATTACCAAAGGAGTTAGCCGAGGATCTCAGGGAACTTCGGTTGGAGATTGTTCCCAAAGGTTTTGTTGCAGCAATGGAAGTTCAGTCTACATTGTTGGGAAAGATCCGTGAAGCTCAGAAGGATGACAAAGAGATTGCCGAGATAAAAGTGAAAATGAGCAAAGGAAAGGCCAAGGATTTTCGAGAGGATGAGCACAACACCTTATGGTTTGAGGATAGTGTATATGTGCCCAATAATGCAAAGATCAGGAAGTAAATACTTCAGGAGGCTGATGACTCACCATACTCGATTCACCCTGGAAACACCAAGACGTATTTGGATTTGAAGGAGAGTTTCTGGTGGACTGGTATGAAGAAGGATATTGCGGAGTATGTAGTCGTAGGTGATGTATGCCAGAGAGAATAAAAGCGTAACATCGAAGCCCGGCAGGGATTACTACAGCCTATGCCGATACACGAATGGAAGTGGGATAAGCTTGGCATGGATTTCATTACCGGATTTCCCGAACCGAACGGGATATGATTCTATCTGGGTAGTAGTTGACTCGCTTGACCAAAGTGGCTCACTTTATCCCAGTGAAAACCACCTATACAAGTGAGAAGTTGGCCAAGATATATTTGACCAGGATCGTATGTCTGCATGGAGTTCCGAGGACCATCGCATCAGATAGAGGAACACAGTTTACCTCAAAGTTTTGAAATCAGCTGCACCGGACTTTGGGTACTAGGCTAGAGTTCAGTACAGCCTTTCATCCGCAGACAGATGGATAGACCGCGAGAGTCAATCAGATTCTGGAGGACATGTTGATAGCGTGTGTGCTAGATTATGGATCTAGTAGGGATGATAATCTACCTTACGGAGTTCTCATACAACAACAGTTACCCAACCAGTTTGAAGATGGCCCCTTTTTAAGCTTTGTATGCGAGAAGGAGCCAGACACCGTTGATGTGGGATGAAGTTGGAGACCGTCAGTTGTTTGGACCAAATGTGATCAAGGAGTCAAGAGAATGTTAAGTTGATTCGAGATAGATCAAGGTAGCTCAGTCCAGTGTAAGAGTTATGCAGACTCAAAAACACAAGGAGGTAGTCTATGAAATTGGAGACAGAGCATGTCTTCATGTGTCCCCTCTGCGAGGAGTTAAACGATTTGGAGTTAAGGGAAAGTTAGCCTCGAGATTTGTAGGACCATACCGAGTTTTGGAGCGTATGGGAGCAGTGGCCAATAAGTTGGAGTCACCCGAAGGACTGTCAGAAGTTCATGATGTGTTTCACGTTTCCCAGTTGAAGAAGTGCCATGCAGAGATGGCCAGTATTCCCCTGTAAGGACGCTTGACCCTAGAAAGGATAATGATGTTCCACGAAGTGGAGTATGGACTTCATAAGTATAAGTTTTTATCACGGTATGTGGGACATCCCATGAGGATGAAGAGATGAATTACTATTGGATATAAAGGAGGTATGATGTTGTAAATATGGATCAAGGGAAATTCCATGATGAGTCTGAGAAATCAAGTCCTAGTTTGGTGCCAATAGAAGGAAAAGAGACAGTACAATTAGATGGATTTTAAGTATGCCAGGAAGTTGGATGTTGGGATAATGATCAGTTGCCCAGATGATGTGTTCAAGGATTATAAGTGATGAGATGGGCCATAACCCACAGGCCCCAGGACCTGCCAAGAAGCAAGCACACTCTTGCTGAAGGAAAAACCCTGGAAGAAGTTACGATTTTATCGATAGACGATCTTATAGGAGTAACACAAAACCTGAGAGTTGTGAAGGAACGATAGATGTTTGTCTGGCTTGCAGAATCAATGGATTTATCCGAACTTGGTTCGTCGACAAGAGAAAATTCTGCAATGCTTGTGAGGATGACCGAGTGTTAGAATGGGAGATTCGCTAAACCATGTACAAGGTAATGATTTGGGTGCGGGATGGATTGATCACCATACCGACTTACTCTTATTATTCGCTTTGCTATATGGGATGGTAAATCGGAGTGATGACTTACCTATAGTAGAGAGACGACGATCAAAACCTTGTTTAAACCTTAGAATGGTATAACAATTTTTTCCCTTGTACAAGGCAGCTGTTGCCAACCGTAGGTCATACGGTGAGGTTCAACCTGCACTCCATTTTCTGCAGGAGAAACCATAAATTGTTGACCGCCATGAGATATCGATAGTTGTTTAGTATTGGCGCCAGACCTATCAGCTATGAAGACCCAATCACGTAATAACCTTACCAAGAGGAAAGGATAGAAGAATTGAGGAAAAGGTTATGCCACTACCGGAAGAGCCCAGAGAAGGAATTATCCTTAAGATCTGAGAAGACCGACCTTTGTCGAAGAATAAGGATGGAGTATATGAGTTCTGATGGAACCGTAACCATGCTTCTAAGGGTGGTAGCACCCGAGACCCCGGAGACGGTAGGTGGATTTTTGAGAAGACCCCCTACCCTAACCTATTTCTTGCTAGCCTCTCCGTATCTCGAGGACGAGATTCCTTTAAGGGTGGTAGGTTTGTAACATCCCAAAATTCTAAATTTTGGAATGTTATAAACAAATAGATAGTTTTGATTGATTGTTTGATTGATTGACTGAAAGTGAGTGATTTCGAAACTTTTTTGAAAGTTAAATGAGAGGGAATAAAAGGACTTTCCCAAACTTTCATTTTCTTTTATGATCCTCGTGAATTCAAATTATTTTCACCATAAAACCCTCGAGAGAAGATGACATGACTTCTTCCATTTATTTAAATGACAAGGGGTGTTGAATATATTTGAATTTCATTTGGAAAATATTTCCAATTCTTAAACTTCATGCAACTCAATGATTTTCACGAGCGAAGATAAAATGACTTCTTCAAAACATATGAAATATGAGTTGGGAGTTTAAAAGGATCAAATTTTAAAGTCCTTTTGGGAATTATTTTTAATTTGGAGTTATTTGGATTTTATTCAAATTATTTTTCTCCAAAAATAAATAAGGAAAATAGGGTAACATGATTCCCTACAATAGAAAATTGGAGAGAAATAAATTTGAATAAATTTTGGTATTTTTAAAATGATTTTTATAAGGTTTTATTGAACCAGAAGCACTCTTTGATTTATTTAAAAAATTCTGTGAATTTTATTTGAAGCTAGAATAATGTTCATCTTGTAGAAAATCTTTTTCTGAAAATTTTGATATATAATATGCCTATATATCATTTTTAGTATTTGTGGTTTTTTTTACTTTTGTGTATACATTGTTTTAAAAAATTCCCTCGAACTGGGCGGCCCGGCTCAGCCAGCCATGGCCCGGCCAGCTCCGCGCTTCCCGACCATGAGGCGGACTCAAATCCGCCGTCTGTAGACCGCCCGCCATGGACACCCGTGCGCCGCCCGGTCTCCTCCTGCCCCTTCTCCACGCAACCCCTCGCCCCCTCCTTTAAAACCCGAGGCCCCCGGCCCCGTTCCTCTCCTCCCCGAGCCGCCGCCGCCCTCATGAGCTCCCGCCCGGCCGAGATCCACCACCGCCGCCCGCTCCGTTGATCGCGGGAACCACCGCCGACGCCGCCAACCTCTCGCCTCGCCGCGCCGCCCTCACAAACCCCTTCGCGCCGCCCTCGGCAGCCGGAGCCGCCGCCCCGGCCGGACCCGAGCCGCCGCCGCCGACCCATCGCCGAAGCACGCCGCTTCCGCCGAAAACCGTTGCCGCCGGTTTAATTTCGGAACCGGTATAACCGCTATAAAACCCGCCCCGGTTTTTCTTTAGTGTTCGGTTTTATTCTTTTAGATCGTTTTTTTGGTTTCGTTTATATAGCGAACGCTCAGTTGTTAGGCCTATGTAGTGAGCGGTTTTCATCGCATATGTTTCAGTAACGAACGTCCGCCATTTAGTCTTTTCTTTTTCTGCTTATTTTTCGGCCAGGGACCTATCTGTGATGATTTTATTTACAGATTAGTCCCTGATTTTCAAACGACCACATCTTTTCACCCGTTTATCCAAATTCAATGAAACCAACGCCCACTTCTTCGTTACGATCCCCTCTTTCCAGTAATGAAACTTAAACATGTTTTGAAAATTTTAAAATTTGAATTAGACCAGATTTGAATTCAAACTTCGTTTGATCATAACTTGAGTTTCGTAACTCCGATTTAGTTGATTCTTTTTGCAAATCAAAGCTCTTGACCTAAACTTTCTGATAAGGCCAAATTCATATAATTTTGGTACTGTTATAAATTGTTTTATGTTGCAAGATTTATTTGCTTGGTTTTGATGTTTTCTGAATCGTTTTCTTCGTTCTTTCCGATCTTTTGAGTGATTGCTTATGTGTGGTTACTATTGCTTGCTTATAGATTGACCGGAGTGTGACGAGTAGAACTATCAAGAGTTTTGAGTGCGAATCATCTTCATCAACATTGCAGGCCAGTTCACACTTTGATCATACCTTTTCCAGTACCCAGTTTTTATTGCATTAGATCAATCCTCAAACATTGCATGATTAGGATCTAATTAAATTGTGGGATGGGAAGTAGATTGAGGTAGTACCTATTACCTGTTTTATTATCAACCCTTGGGAGTTACTTCTACGTTTGCTTATTTTTCCATGCTATGCAAGTAGACGTGGATTGGGTGAGTGATTTTCCATGACAGATGTGAGATTGTTAATTAATGGTTTATTTAAGGTGGCAACATTAATACACATCTGGGTGGATTGAGGCACCTGGTTATTCCAGGACTTGCCTGTTTTTTGGACCGCCACCCAGGCCCAAAGGGATCATGAGATTATTCAAACTAGAAACTTCCGTGTGCAGCCACAAGCCAGTATGGGCTCGCATAGTTGATTAAGTTGTGCGAACTCTTACGGGTAGACTAGCGAGATGTAGGGGAAAGTAGGTGTACCGGTCTACCCTTCGTAAGGTGCTAAGCGCTTACGAAAGACTTTGTCTCGGTCATCTGTTTCTCAAACATCATGTAGTGCGAGAAATCCAACGGAGGCGATCGAGTCTTGTGGGGAAAAGTGCGCAAACCTCTGCAGAGTGTATAAACTAATCATGATTAGCCGTGTCCCCGGTTATGAGTATCTAGTACTTGGATATCATGTGAATCTCATCATGTTACTTTAATTAATTTTGTTGGGTTTAATGATGATGATTAATTGGGATTGAGAATGCTGTCAACAATTCTCAATGTTTAACAACCACCATGATAGTTTAATAAATTTATTCCTTTGTAGTAGGGAAAAATTGGCTTTTCGCAAAAACTGTAACCATAGAGCTTTCCACCAGCCAAATATGCATGTAGTCATAGCCATATTTCAGCATTGCTCTACAGTGTGAATTTTCCACTACATTCAATGTACTAACCCTTTGTGGCTGCAACGTCTCATGTTGCAGGATTTCTTACAACGAGTAAGTGATACATTAGGGTTACGACTTCTACACTCAACTTTGCCGTTGGTGTTGATGGGAATCCACAACCTTGTTACTTCTGCTATTTGGATTGAGGTAATAGTATTTACGTTATTTAAACATGTGATTTACCTCTGTTATAAATCCTCGAGTACTGTGTGTGTCAGCATACCGATCCAGGGATGACACTTAAGCACAGAGACTTGATCCATTCGGGTCGGGTCGCTACAAATAGTCATAGCTATGCTCCATGAGTAGGAAGCCCCCAAGTATGTTTTAATCATGGCGTACAAGCCGGATCAAGAGGGTATTCATAGCTATGCTCAATGAGCAGGAAGCTCCCAAGTGATCGTATGAAGTGACAATAAAGACTCATATTCTCAGAAATGAAACGACAGAGGCCCTGAATTATCAGGGATGCATCACAAGAGCTGGTGGCTCAGGTGTAATAAGGCCGAAGATGAGCAATATTCCACGGTCGGCGGGTCTCCTCCTCAGACGTGCGTGAGTCCTTGTGGTCTCGAACATCGATAAGGTAGTATGACCCGTTGTTCAGATTTTTGCTAACCAAAAAGGGCCCTTCCAAAGGTGGGGATAGCTTGTGCATGTCAGTTTGATCCTGGATGAGTCGGAGCACCAAATCGCCTTCTTGAAAGGTCCAGGTTTTAACCCGACGGTTGTGATAACATCGCAGATCTTGCTGGTAAATCACCGAACAAGCCGCCGCAAGGTCATGCTCCTCATCTAACAGGTCAATCACATCCTGATGTGCTTTCTCATTATCAGCTTCAACATAAGCCGCCACATGAGGCAAATCGTGATGTTTGTCACTAGGGAGAACCGCCTCAGCTCTGTAAACCATGAAGAAAGGCGTGTAATCCATAGATATGTTGGGGTTGGTATTGATACACACTGAGGTAACTCCTCCACCCAACAACCTGGTGTCCTCTGCAAAGGAACCATAAGCCGGGGCTTGATACCTCTCGATATTTCTTGATTAGCTCGTTCAACTTGACCATTAGACTGGGGGTGAGCCACTAATGACACATCAAGCTGGATATGCTCTTGTTTATAGAATTCTTTCATTGCTCCCTTTAGACAGATTAGTGCCATTATCGGTGATGATGCTATGGGGATATCCAAAACAAAAGACCACCTTTTTGATGAATTCAACCGCCGTGGCTGCATCACATTTGCTGACCGGCTCGTCCTCAACCCACTTGGTAAACTTGTCAACCACCACCAAGAGGTGGGTCTTTTTGTCCTTGGACCTTTTGAAATGTGCAACCATATCCATCCCCCAGACCGCAAACGACCAGGTAATTGGAATCATCCTCAATTCTTGAGCCAACACATGAGCTCGTCTTGAAAATTTCTGACAACCATCACACTTACTGACCAGATCCTCTGCATCAGCATGAGCCGTCAGCCAATAAAACCCATGAAGAAAGGCCTTAGCAATGTGAGACTTAGAGCCAGCATGATGACCACAATATCCTTCATGAATCTCCCTTAAAATTACACGGCCCTCCTCAGGAGAAACGCATCGTTGAAACACTCATGTAACACTACATATGTGCAGCTCACCATTGACAATAGTCATTGACTTAGACCTCCAGATTATCTGCCTGGCCAAAGTTTCATCCTCAAGTAACTCGTCCCGGGTCATATAAGCCAAATATGGAACAGTCCAATCAGGTATAACATGAAGAGCCGCCACCAATTGTGCCTCCGGGCCAGGAACTGCCAAGTCCTCCGCCGTAGGCAACTTTACTGACGGGTTATGGAAAATATCAAGGAAAACATTAGGGGGAACCGGCTTACGCTGACACCCCAGCCGGCTTCACGCATCAGCAACTTCATTTTTCCTTCGATCAACGTGCTCCACTTTGATAACCATTGAAGTGACCAGCAATAGTATCAACCTCTCGATGATAAGCCTCCATGAGTGGATCCTTTGAATCACAAGTCCCTAACACTTGCTGAGCCACCAAATCTGAGTTGCCAAAACATCTTACCCAGCTTAGATTCATCTATTTAGCCATCCGAAGACCATGGAGTAAGGCTTCATACTCAGCTGCATTATTAGTACAAGGGATAATCAACCTTAAAACATAACAAAATTTAACACCTCGTGGGGAAGTCAATATAACTCCAGCCTTCCAACTTCCTGGATCCATCAAAATGAATATTCCAATATGTATTATCCGGCTTATCCTCAGGCATCTGCAACTCTGTTCAATCATTGATGAAGTCCACAAGTGCTTGAGATTTAATAGCCGTCTGAGGCACATACTTTAAACCATGGGGTCCAAGCTCAATGCCCCACTTAGCTACCCAACCTGTGGCTTCTCTATTTTGAATAATATCCCCCAAAGGAGCAGAGCTAACCACAGTGATGGGATGACCAAGGAAATATTGTTTCAATTTGCGACTAGCCATGAACATGTCGTAAACCAAGGAAATATTGTTTCAATGAGCACCTCACTGACATAATAAACCGGCCTTTGAACCGGATATTCCTTGCCTGTCTCCTTCCTTTCAACCACAACTTCCACACTGACAGCCCTATTGTTTGCATCCACATATAACAGCAAGGGCTCCTTCTCAATGGGAGCTGCAAGAATCGGCGGCTCAGCCAATTGCTTCTTATGTGCCTCAAACGCCTCATTAGCCGCATCGCTCTAGACAAAGTTATCTCTCTTTTTCATCATCTGATACAAAGGGATTGCCTTCTCCCCCAGGCGGCTTATAAACCGGCTCAAAGCCGCGATACGACCCACCAAACGCTGGACGTCATTGATACACACCGGTTTAGCCAAAGAGGTGATAGCCTTGATCTTCTCTGAGTTATCTACAATGCCTCTCTCAGACACCAAGAAACCCAATAACTTGTCTGCTGGTACGCCAAAAACACAGTTGGTCGGGTTAAGTATCATCTTGTAGACCCAGAGATGGTCAAAGGTCTCCTTCAGATCCTCAATCAATGTCTCTTTCTTCCTGGATTTCACACCAATATCATCCACATAAGCATGAACATTGCACCCAATCTGGCCATGGAGGCAATTCTGAACACACCGTTGGTAAATCGCCTAGGCACTCTTGAGCCCAAAAGGCATAGACACATAGCAGAAGGCTCCAAAGGGAGTGATAAAAGTTGTCTTCTCCTGGTCTTTAACTGCCATTTTGATCTGATGATAACCAGAGTAAGCATCCAAAAATCTCAAACGCTCACAACCCACCGTAGCATCAATAATCTGATCAATATGCGGGAGAGCAAAAGGATCAACCGGACATGCCTTGTCAAGGTCTGTATAATCCACACACATACGCCAAGTGCCATTTTTCTTAAGTACTAGCACTGGGTTAGCCAACCACTCAGGATGAAAAACTTCCATGATGAACCCCGACGCCAAGAGCCGGGCCACCTCTTCACCAATTGCCTTGCGCCTCTCCTCATTAAACCGTTGAAGAAACTGCTTGACCGGTTTAAACTTTAGATCCACATTAAGAGTGTGCTCAGCGAGTTCCCTCGGTACACCGGGCATGTCAAAAGGCTTCCATGCAAAGATGTCCCGGTTCTCACGGATGAACTCGATGAGCGCGCTTTCCTATTTCGGATCCATATTAGCACTAATGTTGAACTGCTTTGATGAATCACCAGGAAGAAAATCAACCATTTTAGTGTCATCTGTTGACTTAAACTTCATTAAGGGCTCGTTCTCTATGGTTGGCTTCTTTAAAGGTGTCATATCCGCCGGGTCAACATTATCCTTATTAAACTTGAACT
Organism: Aegilops bicornis; assembly: GCA_021605145.1. Classification (NCBI taxonomy): domain Eukaryota; kingdom Viridiplantae; phylum Streptophyta; class Magnoliopsida; order Poales; family Poaceae; genus Aegilops; species Aegilops bicornis. The sequence continues at coordinate 621,831,464 of CM038672.1, read as the reverse complement.
CCTTAGTGGCACAGGCCGACTCAGCGTAAGCAGCATCACCTTCTTCACAATCCAGAGCGATTCTTCTATTGCCATGCACCGTGATGGTGCCCTTGTGACCCGACATCTTAAGCTGCAAATGAACATAACACGGCCGTACCATAAACTTGGCGTAAGCCGGCCGCCCAAACAAAGCATGATATGGGCTCTTGATTTTCACCACCTCAAAGGTTAACTTCTCAGCTTTGGAATCATTGTCATCTCCAAAAGCAACCTCCAACCTTCCTACAGGATACACCGACTTACCAGGCACCACCCCATGAAAGATAGTAGAGTACGACCTAAGATCCTTGTCAATCAAATTCATACGACAAAAAGTCTCATAGTAAAGGATATTGATACTACTGCCTCCATCCATGAGCACCTTCGTGAGATTATATATATCCTCCTACCTGTGGAGCAACCACCAATGCCAACTGACCTAGATTGTCAACCCGGGGTGGGTGATCCTCTCGGCTCCATACGATAGGTTGTTCAGACCACCTTAAGTATCGGGGCACTGCCGGTTCAACAGAGTTCACCGCCCGCTTATGGATTTTCTGATCTCGCTTGCACAGACATGTGGTGAACACATGATACTGACCACCATTCAGCTGCTTTGGATTACTTTGATAACCAGGCTGTTGCTACTGATTTCCTTGACAAGACTGTTGATTAAAACCGCCTTCATTGCTTTGACCCTGAAAACCAGAGTTTGAACCACCACCACCAAAGCCGGGTCCGTGAGAACCGGATCTTGAACCGCCATTCGGGCCATGATTGTTCTGGAAAAAACTGGCATTCCTATATTCCTTCATGATGAAGCAATCCTTCCACAAACGAGTAGCTGGCTTCTCGCGCGTACCATGCTTCGGGCAAGGCTGGTTCAACATCGCCTCAAGGTTAAATCTTGGTCCTCCGAACTGGGCCGGCTTTCCCTTGCGACGCTGATTATTCTGTGCATTGGTGTTAGCCACAAAGTCTGAATTACCATCAGCCTTGCGCTTACTGTTGCCGCCTTGACCTGCCGGGTTATGTTATTGCCCTTTCAAAATGCCGACCTTCTTTCCCTTACCCGGCTTCTCATCATCAAACTCGGGGTCCTTGGTACTATCAGAGTCGGCATATTTGACGAGAGCCGCCATTAGCTCCGCCATGCTGTCGCACTTGTGCTTAAGCCACCCCAACTTCTGCTTAAGGGGAATGAAACAACAATTTTTCTCCAACATCAGGACTGCAGAACCGGCATTGATACTATCCGACGAGTGTATGATAGATGAAATCCGGCGCACCCAATGGGTTGTTGACTCGCCTTCACCTTGAACGCAAGAATCCAAATCCACAATCGACATAGGCTGCTTGCATGTGTCTTTGAAATTTTGAATAAAACGCCTCTTTAACTCTGCCCATGATCCAATAGAATTAGCGGGTAGGCCTTTGAACCAAGTACGAGCCGTCCCATCTCTCCGTATTTCCATTGCCACTGGCAACTCATCCTGAGCTGGGAGAGCCACCAGCCGAGTAGCCGCAGCTATCATGTTATCCAAGGGGTTAGAAAAATGCCCAGGAGGTGTTGGAACATGCTGAGGAGGACTCAAGTTCAAACATGGAGGGTCTGCAACTCATGGCTGAACCGGTTCTCCAGCTGCCGGCGCCTCAACGGCCCGATCCACACCATGCGGGTTACTGATTCCTGCCCCAGGCGTGTTGAAAAGGTTCCTTGCATCGTAAGTTTGGGGCAGCCTGCTCACATGCCTTCTGTTGAAGACAGTGTTTGATGCGTCCTAGTCCAGGCTTAAGCAGAAGCTCTCTTCCTGAAGTCGTTCTGCCTCCCTCTGTAAGGCAGCTCGCTCCATTTCCATCCGGGTGTTCTCTGTGTTTAAATCCTCCTTGGCTTGTGCTATCTCATAACACAATTTTGCAACCTCCGCATTATGCTGAGTTTGATTTGCCGGGTTAACCTCCGTTGTTAACAACGTTGTCAGAGAATCCAATAGATCGGACAAGACTTGAGCCGGCAGGCGCATAGGGCCTCCTGCCCCGGAAGTCATCGCTGTTGCTGACCCAGAGATCATCGCTGCTGCAGTCGTAGAGTCATGCACTGGCTATGTACCGGTCATGAAAACCGTGACCCGATATGGCGGCTCATAGGGGTCTGGAATACTGTCACCATCGGAACAGCCCCCAAGCCCGCCGTCCTGAACATGTGATACGTCTCCAACGTATCTATAATTTTTGATTGTTCCATGCTATTATATTACCCGTTTAGGATGTTTATGGGTTTTACTTTACACTTTTATATCATTTTTGGGACTAACCTACTAACCGGAGGCCCAGCCCGAATTGTTGTTTTTTTGCCTATTTCAGTGTTTCGAAGAAAAGGAATATCAAACAGAGTCCAAATGGTATGAAACCTTCGGGAGCGATCTTTTTGGAACAAACGCAATCCAGCGGACTTGGAGTGGAAGTCAAGCAACAAGCGAGGCGGCCACGATGGTGGAGGGCGCGCCCATTCCTACTGGGCGCGCCCCTGCCTTGTGGGCCCCTCGAGCATCCACCGACCTACTTCTTCATCCGATATATACCCATGTACCCTGAAACCTTCGAGGAGCACCATGAAAAACTATTTCCACCGCCGTAACCTTCTGTATCCGCGAGATCCCATCTTGGAGCCTTTGTCGGTGCTCCGCCGGAGGGGGGATCGACCATGGAGGGCCTGTACATCATCTCCAAGGCCCTTCCGATGAGTTGTGAGTAGTTTACCACAGACCTTCGGGTCCATAGTTATTAGCTAGATGGCTTTTTCTCCCTCTTTGAATCTCACTACAAAGTTCTCCTTGATTTTCTTGGAGATCTATTCGATGTAACTCTTTTTGCGGTGTGTTTGTCGAGATCCGATGAATTGTGGGTTTATGATCAAGTTTATCTATGAGAAATATTTGAATCTCCTCTGAATTCTTTTATGTGTGATTAAGTTATCTTTGCAAGTCCCTTCGAATTATCAGTTTGGTTTGGCCTACTAGAATGATCTTTCTTGCAATGGGAGAAGTGCTTAGCTTTGGGTTCAATCTTGCGTTGTCCTTTCAAAGTGACAGTTAGGCAGCAAGGCACGTATTGTATTGTTGCCATCGAGGATAAAAAGATGGGGTTTATATCATATTGCATGAGTTTATCCCTCTACATCATGTCATCTTTCTTAATGCGTTACTATGTTCTTTATGAACTTAATACTCTAGATGCATGATGGATAGCGGTCGATGTGTGGAGTAATAGTAGTAGATGCAGGCAGGAGTCGGTCTACTTGTCACGGATGTGATGCCCATATACATAATCATGCCTAGATCTCATAATTATTCGCTTTTCTATCAATTGCTCGACAGTAATTTGTTCACCCACCGTAATACTTATGCTATCTTGAGAGAAGCCACTAAGTGAAACCTATGGCCCCCGGGTCTATCCTTTATCATATAAGCTTTCAATCTGCTTTTATTTGCATCTTTTATTTTTCCAATCTATATCATAAAAATACCAAAAATATTATCTTATCATATTATCTCTATCAGATCTCACTTTCCCAAGTGGCCATGAAGGGATTGACAACCCCTTTATTGCGTTGGTTGCGAGGTTCTTGTTTGTTTGTGTAGGTGCATGGGACTTTTGAGGAGTCTCCTACTAGATTGATACCTTGGTTCTCAAAAATTGAGGGAAATACTTATGCTACTTTTCTGCATCAGCCTTTCCTCTTCAAGGAAAACCAACGCAAGCTCAAGACGTAGCAACCTGATAGACGGAGTTGGTCTCACCAGTAGAAAACTCGTCGCCTGAGTAGACTACCGTCTCACCACCAGATTCAGATCCTTCTTCTAGCTCCGCTCCCTGAACGAAACCAACAAAAACATGCTTCTGGGCGTCTTTCGCCTTGGCGGGTTGCGCACGCCGAGCCGACTCAATGATGTCGGTGCAGATGTCCGGCTCAGCTTCTGACTCACCAATCTTTCCGATGAAGACGTGGATTCCACCAAATGGGACCCGGTACCCGTACTCGATTGAGTCGGCCTCAGGGCCCCAGCCCTCATCTTTGATGTAGAGCTTGTCGCGACGACTCTTGGTCATCCAGCCCACAACTTACCCCTTGAGCCCTGCGAAGCTGCCCTTCAAGAACTCGAAACCACCGTGCGTTGGCCCCATGGTGGGCTCCAACTGTCGTGGAATTGTCACGTCAGATGTCCTAGCGTAAGGACTTAGGTGTGGAGCCATCGCATTGTAGTTAGCTTGAATGGGTTAAATGGGACAAGGCACACGGAGAGTTTATACTGGTTCGGCCCCTCGCGGTGGAGGTAAAAGCCTAATCCAGTGTAGGGTGATATTGCTTGGGCTTTGATTACAAGGGAGTGAATACGCATGACCTAGTCCTCGATCTCTTCTTTTGTCGGCGTTCTGGGAACGGGGGTCCCCAGACTTGCCTGCCTGTGGCCTACGGTGTGGCTCAAGGGGTGGCCCATCAAGGCACATCCTCATCAGCACAAGCTCAAGACCCTCGCGAGGGGCCAAGCCTCGCGGGGCGGACGACATGGAGCTTCCTCAGGCACGCCCTCGTCAGGCTGGCTCACGAGGAGGCGGAGAGATCAAGGCGGGGTACCTCACGAGGTGCCCATGACGCAAGCCATGACGACTAAGGGCACCAGGCGGGCGCCAGCCCGCACAGTGTCCTACTTTCCTCTTTGGTGCAAAGGGAGCAAGCGCAGGCAAGAGTATCAAGCAAAGGCATCTGTTTCGGTGCAACAAGACCAAGACCGTCGCAACGGCAGGAAGGAAGTCATTGTGGAGCCCAAGCCGGCATCACCACCAGAGCCTTTGACAGCCGAGGACCAACTTTAGTCAGGATAAGTGTACTAGATGTTCCCCTTCAAAATGGCCAATTGTTGGCGCCCTTCCCGCTCAATATTTGGGGAGAGGCCCAGGGCCTTTTCCTATAAATAGGACTAGCCACCCACAAGGTAGAGGCATCGAGAAATATAGAGAGAGGATCCAGCATCTGGGATCAGCAGAGAGAGAGCGACTGAACTCCTCCTAGCAGTTCATCGCACCAGCCAAGAACAGACCCTCGCGAGGCTGTTCTTCCTTGTATTGTTCATCATCCTCAGCCCAAGAGGCAATCCACCACGCCACAAACTAGAGTAGGGTATTACACCACAATGGTGGCCCGAACTAGTATAAACCCTGTGTCTCTTGTGTTGTTCCTTTCATAGATTAGATCTTAGCGAGGCGGCGAGGCGCAGGAAGGTAGAGGGTGAAATCTCCGCGTGCACCCCAGTGTTCGAACCTAGAGGATCTGCCGGAACCTGAAATCCGACATTTGGCGCGCCAGGTAGGGGTGCACCGGAACTTGTCTTCTGCCGCACTGTTCTTCGCCGACCACCGCATCCATGTCAGACGCTCGTCGGGCCCGCGCCGAGCGCCGAGCCGCTCTCGCTTCTCGCGTCGCCCAGACGGCCCCCGTCGACGGCCGTCCCCACTGTTCCCCGTCGCCTGCCGTCAACGCCGCCACCGGCCCGGCAGGGGACGAGCAGCAAGCATCGTCCCAGCACCCATCCGTGAGGCGAGACGGCCGTACCGCTACTCCTTCGCTTGACCCCGCTGGTTCTTCATCCCGCGCGCTCTGCGCGCCCATGGAGGCTCGAGCTGCGCTCATTGCGGCAAACGAGCTCCTGCGCTACCACCCTGTCGACGACGTCTACGAAGAGTGGCTCGACTGCGTCGCCGAGCTCGTCCGCACCGCAGGGGGCTCCCCCGCGCCATCCTTCTCGCTGCACCGCGCCCCGCCCTGTGCGGGCGATGAAGCTCCGGGGGCGCCTCAGCTGCCTCCCCCTCAAGAAGGCGCCTTGGCCCCAAGGCGCGTGGCCCCTGGGCGGAACCCGCTCCATCCGGCGCCAGCGCAGCAAGAGCAGAGCTGCCAAGAAGTCCCTCGCCCCCAAGAAGCTGCCTGAGTGCTCCCTGCACCGGCTCGTCTCGACCATGCTCCTGCTCTATAACGCCAAGACCCCGCGCTGCTCCCAGCTGCAGCGCATGGGGACCCGCAAGACCAGGCTCTGCGTCACCAAAGGCCCCCCGTGGCCACAGCAGGTTGCCGCGCCTTCACCGCCGAGCTGCGCAGTGTCGCGTGGCCCGGCAAGTTAAGCCAGACCTGCCTCCTCGCTACGACGGCACGGCCGACCCTGCGGAGTTCCTCCAGCTCTACGAGCTGGGCATCGAAGCCGCCAACGGGGATGAGAAGGTCATGGCGAACTGGTTTCCCATGGCACTCAAGGACGGAGCCTGCACCTGGCTCCTGAACTCGGCTCTGCACGATCTCCTCCTGGGACGAGATGCGCACCCGCTTCATCGCCAACTTCCAAGGTACTCGCGACCAGCCTCCTGCCATGAGCGACATGCGCCACATCAAGCAGCAGCCAGGGGAGACCCTGCAGAAGTACATCCAGCGCTTCAACAACACACGCCTCAAGATTCCCAAGGTGACTGAGGAGGCCATCATCTCCGCCTTCTCCGACGGTGTGCGAGACGTCAAGATGAAGGAGGAGCTGGCGATGCATGAAGATATGTGCACTTCCTTGGAGCTGTTCAACTTGGCAACCAAGTGCGCCAGGGTTGAGGAAGGGCGCCTTTCCCTCCTCGAGCTGCCAGCCACAGACACAGAAGAGAAGAAATCCAAGGCCAAGGACGTGAAGCGCAAGGGGGCTGCCGTGCTCGCGGCAGAACCAGACACCAAGCGGGGCAGAGATCAGCCCGAGTCTTCCAAGGGCAGCCGGTACTGTGTGTACCACGACCTCCACACCCACAACACCAACGAATGTGAAGAGCTCCGGGCCGTGCGAGAAGGGAGGATCGGCCGACGCCCCGACCGCAACGATCGGGGCTACGGCCGAGGAGGAGGAAGAAACGCAGGACGCTGGGAAGACCGTGGCCCTCGCCAAGGGTGGCGCGACCGACCAAGGGGATCGTTGGCAGGAGCTGCCTCATGAGGGAGACTAGAGGGATCAGCCTCGCGAGGATCGCCTGCAAGGAAGCATGAGGCCTCCCTCCTCGGCCACCGCAGCCAAGGAGAAACGAGGACCATCATCAGGACGAGGGGGCTGGGGGCTTCCAGGAGCCACGCGCGATCGCTTGCATCCTGGGCAGAGCTCAAGCCCCAGCCTCTCAACGCATCTTCAAGCAGTTCGCCCGTGAAGTGAATGAAGTCCTCCCCAAGATCGAAGCCACGCGCCCTCTCAGGTGGTCAGCATGCGCCATCACGTTCAGCTCAGCGGATCAGCTCAAGTGCGCGGCCACAGTCGGAGTCCTCCCGATGCTTTGTTCCCCAATCATCAGCAACATGCAAGTCACCAGGACCCTCATCGACGGCGGAGCAGGGCTCAATGTCCTGTCCGTAGAGACATTCAACAACCTCCAAGTGCCTTACAATCAACTTTAGCCAACCAAGCCTTTCTCCGGAGTCACCGATGGCTCCACGGTTCCGATTGGGCAGGTCCGACTTCCTGTCACCTTCAGGGCGCGCGACAACTACCGCACCGAGCTCAGCGACTTCGATGTCGCCCACATTCGCCTGCCATACAATGCCATCCTCGGGTACCCAGCTCTGGCCAAGTTCATGGCCGTGACTCATCACGGCTACAACGTCCTCAAGATTCTAGGAAGTGGCGGAGTCATCACGGTGCCTTGTGAAGAGAGAGACGCAGTGTGCTCCCTGGAGCGAGCCTTTCAAGCCGCATCACTTGAAGACCCAGATCGCAGGAGCGTGAGGCTCCCTGAGACCGCTCCCAAGAAGAAGAAGACATCACCAGGCCCGACCCCACAGGAGGTAGGCCCCTCAGGGTCTGCGTCTGCTCAGGGGGCACCGCCTTCTGTCGCATAGGAAGGCGCGCCTGGCGCCCTCCTCAAGAAAGGCTCAGGGGCTCTCTCCTGGAGGGCGACCGACCTTGCCAAGGTCACGAGGGAGGCGCTTGGGCACCACTTGGAGGCGTGCTTCAAAGCACGTTTCCCTCAGGAAGGAGCAAGGCAAGGAGGGCCAAACCCTCAGGAGTTCGTCAGTCAGACCACGCAGGAGTTGCAGGAGTCAAGAGTCATGAGTGGCAGCCGCCGCTTACCCGCCGTAGCTCCCCGTCCAGGCGAGGATGGTGGGCTGCGCGTCTGCATTGACATACCAGGGCTCAACCGAGCCGCCTCTCAGGAGCACGCCTGCCCCTCACGCTGGGCGCCAAGGCCCACCCCACGGCCACGTTCAGATGCCCCACGGCCCGCCAAACGCGTCATGACGTACTCAGCGCCTCATGAGGAGCACCCTGGAGGCTCAAGAGGCCAGGCGTTCCGCAGTCCTGGCAGAGATGGAGATGGTCCATGAGGATCCACCAGCGCCTCCAGAGCCTCCTGAGGCTCCTGGGCCTGGGGGCTCGTGAAGATCGGCTTCCGCAGCCCACGACGTCCGCTACTTCAACATCCCTTCGTCCCCAACATTATCAGGTTACATCCTCCAAGTTTCATTTCCAGCTGGGAGCGCCACCCAGGGCCGCATCATTCCCAGGCCGCGTGGGTCCGCCCCTGCGGCGTGTATCCCTTTTACTTCATGTTCTTAGCTTACTTTGTTGGGGGCGCCCCACGGGCTGCATCATCCCCAGGTCGCTCGGGCCAGGCCCAGCGGCATGTACCCCTCTCGTGTTTATTTCAGGTCATGCGTTCGACCCATCATGATTTTTATTTGATGCCTGTCCACGGCACCCCTTCTTCCTTCATGTCGGCCGCTTGCACGTTAAAGGGGGGTACATGAGCATCACGACTCATCGCTCCCTCATCGGCTCTCTAGCCCTCACCCTCTGGCCTTGTCCACGGCATCGCGACCTGGCATACCAGCGACGGCTGAGACCCGCTCGAGAGCCGGGACCCGAGGACGTAGAGCGTCGGCATCTAACCAAATCTGCAGGAACACATCACAAGTTAAAGCCCAGTGCCAGGCGCAACCCGCCTTGAGGTAGGGCCCCGTGAGTCATGCGCTGGCTCACAGGTGCCCAGATACACCTCGTCAGGCCCTACCGTGCCAGCCACATGTCGTATGGGTTGTACACGCCCGGGGATCATCCGGAGGGGGGCCCCTCACGCACTGATGGAAGCACCATGCTCCGCTACTGGCCGACGACACCGCCGAGGAGCGGCTATGCCCAGACACATACGGAAGCGCTATGCTCTGCTACCGGTGATAAACAATCGAGGGTGGCCCCCGGCCGCATCAACCTCAGGGAGCCCAGAGCTCAGTGTCCGGCCTCATCGCAACGCCTCCCCTCGGGAGTGCCGTGCGAGGGGGCTGGGCACGGGGGCTACGCCTGGGCCACGCCCAGACATTCGCCACCCAGCCAGGCCCCTCGGGCCTGGTTCGTCGCACGTCTCTCCCTGAGCGGAGCCAAGGTACGAAGGCCGTTTGAGCGTCAAGGGGGACTACTGAGCATCGCGACTCAGGAGCCTAACTGGTCACGTAGCCCCTCACTCCTTATTTCCGAAAGGCTAATGGCGGTTGAGGTATGCGCGGGGCCGGGCTCTCCAGACGTAGAATGGTAGATTCCCCCAACACATCTCACCTCCCTACTTGTTGTTCGTGCGCCAACGGGGACTCTTGAGCATCGCGACTCAGGAGCCTAACTTGTCACGTAGCCCCTCACTCCTTGGTCCCGTCCTGGTTTCCGGTCGGGGCTAACGGCGGCTGAGGTATGCGTGGGGTCGGGCTCTGCCGGCGTAGAACATAAGCAAGTAGGAAGGAAAAGGGCAAATCTCAAGGAATTCAAAAGCAAATATTAGAGTCCATAACTGTTATCACGACACCAAACGCAAGTTTAAACGCCTCCCCGAGGCATGATACATGTTGCAGGAAACAGAACAGGAGCCACAACGGAGTCACTGGTCGGTGATGGAGCCACACCGAGCAGGTTCGCCTCGTGAAGTCATTTGGACCGCAGCGCCGCTTCGGCTTGGTGCTGAAGGCCCGGAACTTCGACAACAGAGCCTCCGCTCGACCCTTCACGGCCTCAGCAGCGGCAGCGGCAAGCTCGCCGCTCGCTGGCTCCAGCAGGCTGTCGAGGTCGACGTTGGGATCGCGAAGGTAGACGTGGGTAAGGACCCGCGTCAGCGCTGCAGAAGACAGGACACACGCCTCGGCCTCAGCCGTGGGGCCAAGGCCAAGGGTGACATCTTCAAGAGCGCGGATCAGGAAGGGAAGCAGCTTGGCGGGGCCGTCCTCGGCACCGCCCAGCGGGCCTTCCAGGCCGCTGTCGTAAAGCATCCTCTGCAAGGTGCGAGCCTTCACCTCCATCTCCGTGAAGGCCTCGCGGTCCTCGGCAAGAACCCGCGCCTTGCCGTCCAGCTCGACCTCCTTCGCCTCCAACTCCTGCTTCAGCGCACCCAGGCGGTCACGGCGCTTGCTAAGCTTGGCGTCCCGGTCCTTGACGGCCGCCTCGCGAGCCTTCATGTCTTCCTCCTTCTCTTGGCGAATGCGGGCCTCCTTGGCAAGCTGGTCTCGCAAGCCCTACAGCTTGCTCTCCAGCGCCTTGCAGCGACCTCGGACATCAGCTACCTCCCCCAAGGCGGCGTCGCGAGCAGCCTTCGCCCCAAGGACGGCCTGCTTCTCCTTGTCGCAAGCCGTCGAGGCCTGAACCAGCGCCGCTCGAATCAAAGCGTCAGAGCGAATCCAGCCAGAGGCCAGCTCCAAGCGCCCGGCCACCAGGCAAGGGTCGGCGCCCAGAAGATCTTGCCGCAGCCGGTCCAATTCAGCAGCAGCACGATCCAGGACAGTGGGAGGAGTCGGAGAGACAGCAGTTGGTGGAGTAGGAGGAGAGGACGGCAGCGTAACCACAATATCCTGAGGCGGAACCTGCTGCGCCCCAACAGCTGTGGCGGTGGCATCAGGCAAGGACACCTCGGGAGTCGCTTTGGCCATGGGGGCTGAGCTCGCTTGACCAGCTCCACCAGCCTCGCGAGGATGACCGGGCAGGAGAGGCCCGTGTCTTGCCGTCGCCTTCCTTCACGGGCAGGCGCTACCCTGCAGAGCCTCAGGAGCTCCCTTCAGCTTCTTCACCGCAGGCGCCAGCCTAGCCAAGGGATACAGATATCAAGCCTCAGCGGCAAGGCAGGGAATAAAACAAGAATCAAGCACTTACTGGTCAACGCTCGCAAGCTCGAGCAACCTCTGGCTATACTTGAAGCCCGAGAGCCGGCTGCAGGGATCAGCCTCAAGAGGCCCGGGAGCAGGAGGCACGTCTGCGGATCGCCTCAGAGCCGGGGCAGACCCGCGGGGGACCAGCCCAGTCCTATCCTTTTTCGGGATCGGGGGCAAGCTCTCGCCGCCCCGCTCGTCGCCATCCTCGTCGTCATCGCTCGGCAAGAGGCGGAGAGCGCGGGACCTGTGCCGAGGGAGGGGCGCTCTCGACTCCCCGTCGGTTGCCTCGGAGTCAGGCCCCGCTTCCCGCTCCTCTTCTTCCTCCTCTTTGTTGGAGTGGCCGGAGGACACGTTCACCGTCGCCTGGGCCGCCGGGTCCTCGGGAGCTTTCGCGGGCACGGGCCCGTCCCCATTAAAGGCGGGCATGGCTTCCACCGCCTGCTCCCAATCGTCTCGAAGGAACAAGGGCACAGGAGCGCCCTCCAGCCTCGCCACGTCTCCCCTGACCAAAGATTTGAGGACCGCGGCTAGATCTTCGTCGGCAAAGATCAAGGGGCTCAAGCGGGCCTCCACAATGAAGCGAAATCTTGTCGAAGCGGGGCCACCTGATGCTCCAGGAACTCCCTCAGGAGCGACGCACCAGTCAGCTTCGCCGCCGCCATATTGCTCGGCCACAGATCCGCGTCCATCTTCTCCAAAGACTGCTTCGGCGGGATCCACGAGTTCCGCGGCGAGACCAAGCGTCGATGGGCGTGGGCTGCTCCGTGGGCAGAATCAGCCGAGGGTGGATGCGCCCAGCATCTACCATGACCCACTTGCTCCTGAAGCCCTCGATCCTCTTCCCGGGCTTCGAGATGGCGTGGGAGCTGCCATACGCGACAAAGCTTGCGCACGCGGAGACGAGACCACGAGAGGTCCGGAGGGAGAATTAGTGGCACAGCAAAGCCACTGAGGGCTGCACCCCGACGTGAGCCTCACAATAATAGGCGAAGATCGCCAGAAGAAGAACAGAGTTGGGGTGGAGGTGCAGAGCTTGCAGTTTGTAGTGGCGGAGGACAGAGAAAAACTCAGAGAAGGGAGGCCCCAGACCGGCAGCAATGGCGCTCACGAAGAGCGGATAGAAGGTGCTTCCTTGGCCCTCGGAAAGGGCGGAGCCAACCTTGAACACCTCTGCCCCGTCGATGCCTTGCGCCGCCACCATCCGGCGCACCTGGGCGAGGCCCTCCTCTGACACATTCGGCGAGTCCAAGGCGGCTGAGTACCAAGCTCCGGCCGGAGTCTGGCGAGGCGCCATGTCTTGCTAGGGCACGCGGTCGAAGTAGATCTGGAGATTTCAGAGGCAGGAAGGGAAGGCGCAAGAAAGGGGATATGAGCAATGACCGGAGGAAGCAAAGCCTAGACAGACGCCGCTCTTTTGACGATTCGCGCAGTTGCTAAGCCACCCACGTCCAATCAACCGCCACTCAGTGCCCAAGGCCGCAGGCTGTTAGGGCCCGGGGCGCTTCGCACTTGCCCCTTCGCTTCTCTGCTCAGCCAAGTCCGCGCGCGCCTTGGGCCTGGGGGCTACTGTCGGCGTTCTGGGAACGGGGGTCCCCAGACTTGCCTGCCTGCGGCCTGCGGCGTGGCTCAAGGGGTGGCCCATCAAGGCCCATCCTCACCAGCACAAGCTCAAGACCCTCACGAGGGGCCAAGCCTCACGGGGCAGACGACAGGGAGCTTCCTCAGGCACGGCCTCGTCAGGTTGGCTCACGAGGAGGCGGAGAGATCAACGCGGGGTACCTCACGAGGTGCCCATGACGCGAGCCATGACGTCCAAGGGCGGCAGGCGGGCGCCAGCCCGCGCAGTGTCCTCCTTTCCTCTTTGGTGCAAAGGGAGCAAGCGCAGGCAAGAGTATCAAGCAAAGGCATCCGTTTCGATGCAACAAGACCAAGACCGTCGCAATGGCAGGAAGGAAGTCATTGTGGAGCCCAAGCCGGCGTCACCACCAGAGCCTTTGACAGCCGAGGAACAACTTTAGTCAGGATAAGTGTACTAGATGTTCCCCTTCAAAATGGCCAATTGTTGGCGCCCTTCCCGCTCAATATTTGGGGATAGGCCCAGGGCCTTTGCCTATAAATAGGACTAGCCACCCACAAGGTAGAGGCATCAAGAAATCTAGGGAGAGGATCCAGCATCTGGGATCAGCAGAGAGAGCGACTGAACTCCTCCTAGCAGTTCATCGCACCAGCCAAGAACAGACCCTCGCGAGGCTGTTCTTCTTTGTATTGTTCATCATCGCCACCCAAGAGGCAATCCACCACGCCACAAACTAGAGTAGGGTATTACACCACAATGGTGGCCCGAACTAGTATAAACCATGTGTCTCTTGTGTTGTTCCTTTCATAGCTTAGATCTTAGCGAGGCGGCGAGGCGCAGGAAGGTAGAGGGTGAAATCTCCGCACGCACCCAAGTGTTCGAACCTAGAGGGTCTGCCGGAACCCGAAATCCGACATCTTTCTTGCCCTGACTCACCGTTGAGTCATCCCTTTATATACACAGGTTGACACTCGGCGGCTTACAGAGTCCTGGCCGGCTCATAGACAGCGTGTCTGGCTTGGTGACTAACTAAACCTGCCTTACAATACAAGTTATTCATATGGCGGTTCATCCTCTTGGGCCTTAAGTCGCCTCTGGGTCTTGGGCCGTCAATGGGCTTACTATGACCCGCCATCTTCATTGATAATCTTCAGTGGTATGACCCGGCCCTCCTGGGCGGTTCATACCCAGCAGTTATATCCCCAACAGGCGTGGAAGAAAATTACGCCCGATAATGCTAGAAGCTATGACCGGCCCCGGAACATATTGTGACCAGCGAGGCCGGTGCTTTTGATCGGGGATGTATGCTACTTGTGAGCTGCATTGGGATTTCCCCAAATAGGAGAGGATGATGCAGTATATTAGAGATAAGTATTTTCCTCAGTTAAGAACCAAGGTTATCAATCCAGTAGGAGAATCACGCAACACCTCGTTAGTAGTACCTGCACACAAAATAACAAATACTTTCACTCAACGCTAACAAGGGTTGCTGACCCCTTGACAATTGTTTGCAAGATTAAATTTTGTAGTGATAGATAGATAAATAAAACACAAAATAAAATAAAGAAAAGAAAATTTGAAGCAAGGTATTTTTGTATTTTAATATAAAATAAAAATAGACCCGGGGGCATAGTTTTCACTAGATGCTTCTCTCATGAAAGCAACATACTATGGGTAAACTAATTACTGTTGGGCAATTGATAGAAAAGCAAATAATTATGACCATAACTAAGGCAATGATCATATATATAGGCATCACATCCAAGACAAGTAGATCAACTCCTGCCTGCATCTACTACTATTGCTCCACACATCGACCGCTATCCAACATGCATCTAGAGTATTAAGTTCATAAATAATGGATTAATGCCTTAAGCAAGATAACATGATGTAGACTAAGTAAACTCACACATGAATAAACTCCATATTTTTATCCTTAATGGAAACGATACAAATATGTGTCATGTCCCTTTCTGTCACTTGGATTGAGCACCGCAAGATCAAACCCATCACAAAGCACCTCTCCCATTGCAAGAAAAATCATTCTAGTTGGCCAAACCAAATCAATAGATCAGAGAGAACTACAAAGCTACAATAACCATGCATAAAAGAGTAAGAGAAGACTAAAATAATATTCATGGATAATCTGGTCATAAACCCACAATTCATCAGATCCCAACAAACACACCGCAAAAAGTGATTATTTCTAATAGAACTCCAAGAACATCGAGGAGAACATTGTATTGAAGATGAAAGACAGAGAGGAAGCCATCTAGCTACTTACTATGGACCCCTAGGTCTGTGGTAAACTACTTACACATCATTTGAAGGGCAGCAAGGTTGATGTAGAGCCCCTCCATGATTGATTTCCCCTCTGGCAGAGTGCCGGAGAAGGCCTCCAGATGGGATCTCGTGGTACAGAAGTTTATGGAGGCAGAAAAAGTATTTTGGGTGGACCTCTATTGGTTTCCCGATTTAGATAATTTATAGAGGCGGAATTAGGTGAAACGGAGCAAAGGTGGGCCCACGAGGCACCAGGGCATGCCTACCCCCTAGGCGCGCCCTGGTGTCTCGTGGCCACCTCCTTTGTCTTCTGGCCCTCTCCCGAAGCTTCTAGTGTCTCTTTTGTCCAGAAAAAATCTTTAAAAATTTTCTTGGGGGTGCATCCAGGTGTCTCGTGGCCACCTCCTTCGTCTTTTGGTCCTCTCCCGAAGCTTCTAGTGTCACTTTTGTCTAGAAAAAAATCTTCAAAAAGTTTCATCGCATTTGGACTTCATTTGGTACTAATATTCTGAAAACCTAAAACAGGCAAAAAACAACAACTAGCACTGGACACTAAGTTAATAGGTTAGTCCCAAAAAAAGATATATAATTGCTTGCAAATGCATATAAAACATTCAAGATTGATACTATAATAGCATGGAACAGTCAAAAATTATATATACGTTGAAGATGTATCAATCATCCCCAAGCTTAAGTCTTGGTCATCCTCGAGTAGGTAAATGATAAAAATGGAATTTTTTATGTGGAATGCTACCTATCATATTCATCATATAATATTTTTTGTCATGTATATTTGGATTCAAGTGATTCGAAGCAATAATCTATAGTTTGTCATGAACATATAAATACTCAAGCATACAACAAGCAACCATGTCTTTCAAAATATCAATGCTAAAGAAAGTTATCCCTAGCCCATCATGCTAAGTCATTGATCCATTCATGAACACACAATATTAACTACACCCAATGCACAAGTTTGAGAATAGTGCTCCCAGTTGGTGCTTTATAAGAGAAGGTGGAAACTCAAAATAAAAATAAAATTGCATAAAATTAAAATAGATAGGCCCCTCGCAGAGGGAAGTAGAGATTAGCAAAGGTGCCAGAGCTCAAAGTTTTAAAACATACATCAAATTAATTTTGAGAGGCATGCTTTTCCTGTCAACATCACGTCCGAAATTTTCCAATATCTCCCATGCTAGACACCTTATAGGCGGTTCCAAAACAGAAAATAAAGTTTATTTCCTTTCCACCATTCTTTCACAATCCATTGCTAGCCGTACCCATGGGTGCCTTCCAAACTTTCAACTTTCCAAGGAATTTATTATTATATTTTTTTCATTTCGAGACTGGGCACCCTATTACCGGCCATTTTCTCATGCAATGACAAGTGAATAAATACTCATCTTGAGAATAAACCATATAGCATGAAAGATATTGACCACCCCCTATCGCCTCATGAGCGGTACGGGCATACAAAACGGAGATTTTTTTTGAATGGTTAGAGTTGGCACATGCAAATTTACTTGAAACGGCATGTAAATACCGCTTATAGGTAGATAAAGTGGACTCATTTGGCGCAACTTTGGGTTTAAGGAATTGGATGCACAAGCAGTATTCCCGCTTAGTACAAATAAAGGCTAGCAAATAGATTGAGAAGCAACCAACCAGAAAACAAGAATGTTCATAAACATGCATTGAGAATTACTAACACTTAATAATGCACCATAAGTAGGATATAACTTCGTTGCATAACTATTGAATTTGCCTGCATGCATAGGCAATCACAAACCTTAACACTAATATTCTTACTAAATCACAATTAGTCACTAGCATAACTCACATATTATCATCTACATAACGCAAAAATATTGCAAAGAATCAAATATCATATCCAATGATCTACATGAAAGTTGTTATTATATCCTTCTTCAATATTCGTCACATTGGAACCAAATTCATATCTTAGTGCAAATTACCACTACTATTATCAACTCTGAAAATAATACAAGTGAAGCATGAGAGTGCAAATATTTCTTCAAAATATAATCACCGATGTGCTCAAAAAGATATAAGTGAAGAACTAGAGCAACTGCCTAGCTCAAAAGATATAAGTGAAGCACATAAAGTATTCTAACGAATCACGACAAATGTGCGTCCCTCTCAAATAGGTGTGTCCAGTGATACGTCCATATTGCATCATGATTTTATATCAATATTTATTGCATTATGGGCTGTTACTACACATTATGTCACAATATTTATGCCTTTTCTCTCTTATTTTACAAGGTTTACATGAAGAGGGAGAATACCGGCAACTAGAATTCTAGGCTGGAAAAGGAGCAAATATTAGAAACCTATTCTGCACAACTCCAAAAGTCCTAAAACCCCACGAAAGTCAGTTTTGTAATATATTAAAAATATTGGGCGAAGAAAGCACCAGAGGGGGGCCACCCACCAGCCACGAGGGTGGAGGGCACGCCCTACCCCTGGGCGCGCCCCTGCCTCGTGGGCCACCTGGCAAGCCACCGATGCCCATCTTTTGCAATATGGTGTCTTTTGCCCTGGAAAAAATCATAAGGAAGCTTTCGGGACGATGCGTCGCCGTCTTGAGGTGGAACCTGGGGGAATCTAGGGCTCCAACGGAGCTGTTCTGCCTGGGAAACATCCCTCCGAGAGGGGGAAATCATCGCCATCGTCATCACCATCGATCCTCTCATCGAGAGGGAGTCAATCTCCATCAACATCTTCACTAGCACCATCTCCTCTCAAAGCCTAGTTCATCTCTTGTATCCGATCTTTGTCTCAAAACCTCAGATTGGTACCTGTGGGTTGCTAGTAGTGTTGACTACTCCTTGTAGTTGATGCTAGTTGGTTTATTCAGTGGAAGATCATATGTTCAGATCCTTTATGCATATTAATACCCCTTTTATTATGAACATGAATATGATTTGTGAATAGTTACGTTTGTTCCTGAGGACATGGGAGAAGTCTTGTTATAAGTAATCATGTGAATTTGGTATTCGTTCGATATTTTGATGAGATGTATGTTGTCTTTCCTCTAGTGGTGTTATGTGAACGTCGACTACATGACACTTCACCATTGTTTGGGCCTAGGGGAAGGCATTGGGAAGTAATAAGTAGATGATGGGTTGCTAGAGTGACAGAAGCTTAAACCCTAATTTATGTGTTGCTTCGTAAGGGGCTGATTTGGATTCATATGTTCCATGCTATGGTTAAGTTTACCTTGATTCTTGTTTCGTAGTTGCGGATGCTTGCGAGAGGAGTTAATCATTAGTGGGATGCTTGTCCAAGGAAGGGCAGTACCCAAGCACCGGTCCACCCACATATCAAATTATCAAAGTAACAAACGTGAATCATATGAGCATGATGAAAACTGACAGTAATTTCCATGTGTCCTCGGGAGCGCTTTGCTTTATATAAGAGTTTGTCTAGGCTTTTCCTTAGCTACAAAAAGTATTTGGCCACCTTGCTGCACCTTAGTTACTTTTGTTACTTGTTACCCGTTACGAATTACCTTATCACAAAACTATATGTTACTGATAATTTCAGTGTTTGTGTCAGTGGAAACGACACCTATGGGATCACTGGAATCCCTACTATGGTCGGCGGGCGCGAGGTTGTGGAAAGAGCAGGTCTAGGAGCTAGCACAAAGATCGTTTACCCAGGTTCGGGCCGCGAGGATGCGTAATACCCTAGTCTTGCTTTGGTGTATATTGGAGTGTTCTTGTGTTCTTGAACTAGCTACGGTGCGTGCATAGTCCAAAAAGCCGAATCCCCCTCCAGTATGCCTCGGGCCTCCTTTTATAGAGAAAGGGGACGCCACCGTGGCACACAAGAGGTGGAAAGGTGTACAGCGTACAAGCTTATCGCTTGTCATTACGGGACGAAATGCATTCAATGCGCTCCTTAGGTGTCCCCTTGATTTATCGGGGACGGTAACGAGGCACGTCCCGTCTGTCACCGCCTCGCCTTGCCTCGACACGCGTCCAGGACAATGAGGCGTGCAGTGCCATGTAGGCTGGTAGGCTGCTGAGCTGGTGCGATGGCAGGGTCTTCACGAATATTAGCATGCCACCACGCAGGTGCTTGCTGAGTTGGTCTGGAGGCTGCACGTCGACAGGCAGGTGCTCACCAAACTGGCTGGGCTGGCAGCTGCATGGGAAAGGCGGCGGGATCTTGGCAGATGTGGGCCTGGCCGCGGCCTCGCTGACGTCCTCGGCAAGTGTCTTGCCGGGGCCCTGGCAAGGGTCTTGTCATGGCATCGCGGTCGTCCCTGGAAAGGATCTTGCCGGAGGTCTCGTGGATTTCCTCGGCAAGGATCTTGCTGAGGACTGTCGTCTTCTGGTCCTCATCTGATCTTGTGTGTTTATGATCTTTACGAAGATCTGCATGTCACCATGGAGGTGCCTCCCGAGCCCTGGTTCCAACGCGGTTGATGGCGTTGGATCCCTTGGGCTCAAGGGTGGCACGCTCTGCTAGCGTTGGGCAAGTTGCCCCAGCAAGGCTCTTGCCGGGGCTGCGGGGGTCGCGCCCGGCAAGGGTCTTGCCGGGGGAGTCCACATCGCCCTCTTGCTCTTTGCGTTTCTGGTCTTGGCGTTGCCTTGATTGTCTTGTGGCGTTGGCTTCCCTCCTCTGCCCTGCTAAGTGTGGCTGTGGGCGCAGCTGTGATTGCCCGTGCACAAGTAAAGGGGTATAAAGGAGAGCCCCTACTTTTGTACACCGGCAGGAGCCCCCGGGCCTGGGCCACAGATAAGTGCGGCGCGTTGTTGGGCTAGGCCCAGAATGGTGCGTGGGCAGGCGGGGCGGATTTTTACCGCAGTAACTCCTTCGTCCGCTGAGCTTCCCCATGACCCGCGTTGAACGCGCTACATGGAGGGTCGTGCCTGACGTGGGGGTCATGTCGTCGTAATAACTATCATCTGTCATCACGTCGCAGTAAATGGTAAAGAGGCGGCCCGCGCCTTCCCCATAAAACAGAATAACCGCACGCGCGCTGCTCATTTACCCTTCGCGCCTTCTCCAATCTCGGAATCGTTGTCCCTATCTTCTTCCACCTCAAGCTCTTGCTTTTGCTCGTCGCCATTGTGCCCACATTGCTCTTAATCCTTTGCCTCCTTCCAGCCGCCATGGCGCCCAAAACCAGCAAGGGCAAGGGGTGGCCAAGGATGCCGGGGAGAGGGAGGCGCCGGAGAGTGAGGCGGCGGTGCGGCGGGCACAGTTTGCCTACTTATCCCCATCGACGGTCGATGGGGTCCACCTCAAGGACTTCTTCTTGCCTCCATGGGGGAGGAAGACGATGGGGCACCCTACCACGCGCATCATCCCTGCCGATTGCACCAAGGCCGGCACAAATCGGTACCCCTTTTTCGTCGATTTCTTCTCCTACAGGCTCTGCCCCCCTTTCTCTGACTTCTTCAATGACGTCATGTGTACCTTCGGCTTCCGTCTTTTGGATCTCACGCTGAACGCCGTGGCGTGCATGGCTTTCTTTGCCCACCTCTATGAGGGCTTTGCCGGGGTGCTCCCCAGCACGGCGCTCTTCCGCTACTACTTCTACCATCGCCTCCAACCAGGGGGCGCCATCTCTGGGAGCATCTCCTGGATTTCGAAGGTCCAGGAGAAAGGCACATACCTGGAGTGTGCCCAGAAGGAGAGGTGGGAGGAGTGGCGGGGCCGATGGTGCTGGATCGAAGAGAAGAACCTGCCGGAGTTCTACCGGGTTCGTCAGAGCCCGCTGACCCACCACGGGGACTAGAGCGACCTCGATGCCAACGACGCAAAGCTATCGATCGCCACCACCAGGATCCATTGCCTCACCACGGCCAGGCTCGCCGTTGAGATGATCGGGGTGGACTTCATCCGCCGCCGAATCGCCCCGCTGCATAACAAGGGGAGGCCAGCCTGGGACTACATGAATGTGGCCGACATCATGAGGCTCCGCCTTGGCCTGAAGTATAACTTCACGGTGATGGGGCACGCCTATTTCTGCCAAAGGCTCTTCCAGCTCGACGTGTACAACGACGGCAGGGTGGACAGGACTGGCAGGGCCGCGAAGGCCGGCAAGGCCATCAAGGGGCCCCTGTTTGGGTTGCCGGTGGGAGTGGTCCCACTGAGCAACAACTCTTGCCAGTCCGAAGTCCTCAACATGATGCCGGTCTTCAACGCGCATGGCCTTGACCCATCCTGGACCAAGCCCCCGGCACGCGAAGTGCAGGAGTTCTTCGACAACTTGTCGGAGGGCTATGACCACGACGAGCCGCTGCTCATCCAGGACACCACCCAGCCAGAGCTGGACTACATCGCCGCCGGGGTGGCGGAGGTGGAGCTTGCGAGGGAGGCTGGTAGCGCTGGCGGCGTGGAGGATGAGGATGATCCGGTCGCGGAGGAGAGGGAGCTCGCCCTGTGGGCGGGGTCTGCCGGGGAGGCCAGTGGTGTCAACACCGAGGCCCCCCTTGTTGAGGAGGTGGTCAAGGAGTCGACCGAGGAAGAGGCCGAGGCCGACAACCCTTCGGCCACAGGCAAAAGGCGTGTCTTGCGGCGGGCCAGCTCTGGCGAGCCGGTTCGGCCCGGTAGGACCGAACTGCAGAAAGGGGCCCAGGGGGGAGTCTGTGCGCCAGACAAGGGTCGCGACAGCGAAGAAGGTGGCGAACACCACGGTGGTGAACAAGAAAGTGACCGCCTCCTCTTCTTCCAAGCATTGTCGGACTCCATCCCCTTCCCCTCCTCCCGCAGATGTCGATACGGAGGTCGTCTTTGATTTTGGGTCCCTCGACGCAAGGAGAAAAAGGAAGGCGCGGGAGAGGAGGCGAAGGACGAGTAAGTGTCTGCCCTTCGTCACCTCCGTTCTTTCAGACCACGCCGCTTTTCTTGACTTGCTTTCATCTTTGCAGGAACAGGTAGACGCTGGCCCAGAGGGTGGCGAAGAGGGCCAGGGCGTCGGCGGGCGACCAGCCCCCGGCGGGTGCTTCGCGCACGCCGATGGTGGAGATCAGCCCAGACAGCAGCCCCCGGCTCAGCCCCCAGGGTGCGTTCGCCACTCACTCCCATCAACGTGCGTCGGGGTACGATCTCTTGGCACTGACCTTGTCGTGGCTGCAGGAGGAGGACCGCAGGAGGAGGATCCATCGAGGGCCACCCCCAACACGCCGCCCCCATCAACCACGCCGCTCGGAGGGGCGTCCCTGGCAAGGGCGCCAAGCGCCGAGCCCATGCGCACGGAGGAGGAGGAGGTGAACTTGGGCGCTGGTGGCCCCGTCCCGGCGACGGATGTTGGCGGGGAGGGAGCCACTTCTTCCCAGCCCGACACGGGTAAGTCATTTGCTTTCTGTCCCTGCTTCTTCTTCTTTCTTTTTCAAACTTGGTCTTGGCCTCGCCTCACTCCCCTTCTCGGTGTCCAAATCCTCCCTCCGAGGACCGGGAGGACATCGACTCCATCATCAAGGAGGTCGCCAGGGACGTTGAGGCCAAGGCCGACAAGATCGCCACCGAGGAGGCCGCCGAGACCGCTGCTGAGGATGCTGCCAAGGGGCCCGCCGGAGGGACCGGCAAGGCTGCTGCCGAGGAGGCCGACAAGGAAACCGCCGAGGAGGCCGGCAAGGGGCCTGCCGGGGAGGCCTTCAGGGCTGCTGTCAAGGAGGGGGTGGTCGATGATCAACCCTCCTCCTCCGCTGCCTGTGGCTCGGGCAGGTACTTGAAGGTGGGCGACGACATGTTCGTCCACATTCCAGGGACGGCGGGCGCCAGAGCGTGATACGTCTCCAACGTATCTATAATTTTTTATTGTTCCATGCTATTATATTACCCGTTTTGGATGTTTATGGGCTTTACTTTCAACTTTTATATCATTTTTGGGAATAACCTACTAGCCGGATGCCCAGCCCGAATTATTATTATTTTTGGCCTATTTCAGTGTTTCGAAGAAAAGGAATATCAAATGGAGTCCAAACGGAATGAAACCTTAGGGAGAGATCTTTTTGGAACAAACACAATCCAGGAGACTTGGAGTGGACGTCAAGAAGCAGCCGAGGTGGCCATGAGGCAGGAGGGCGCGCCCCCACCCTCGTGGCTCCCCTGACCTACCTCCTTCGCCTATATATATCCACATACCCTGAAAACATCCAGGAGCACCATGAAAAACTATTTCCACCGCCGCAACCTTCTGTATCCGCGAGATACCATCTTGGAGCCTTCGTCGGCGCTCTGTCGGAGGGGGAATCGACCATGGAGGGCATCTACATCATCTCCAAGGCCTCTCCGATGAGTTGTGAGTAGTTTACCACAGACCCTCAGGTCCATAGTTATTAGCTAGATGGCTTCTTCTCTCTCTTTGAATCTCAATACAAAGTTCTCCTTGATCTTCTTGGAGATCTATTCGATGTAACTCTTTTTGCGGTGTGTTTGTCGACATCCGATGAATTGTGGGTTTATGATCAAGTTTATCTATGAGAAGTATTTGAATCTCCTCTAAATTCTTTTATGTATGATTGGTTATCTTTGCAAGTCTCTTCGAATTATCAGTTTGGTTTGGCATACTAGCTTGATCTTTCTTGCAATGGGAGAAGTGCTTAGCTTTGGGTTCAATCTTGCGGTGTCCTTTCCAAAGGATGTAGGGCAACAAGGCACGTATTGTATTGTTGCCATCGAGGATAAAAATATGGGGTTTATATCATATTGCTTGAGTTTATCCCTCTACATCATGTCATCTTGCTTAATGTGTTACTCTGTTCTTATGAACTTAATACTCTAGATGCAAAAGGTGAGTCGGTCGATGTGTGGAGTAATAGTAGTAGATGCAGAATCGTTTCGATCTACTTGTTACGGTCGTGATGCCTATATACATGATCATGCCTAGATATTCTCATAAATATGCACTTTTTTATCAATTGCTTGATGGTAATTTGTTCACCCATCGTAATACTTATGCTATCTTGAGAGAAGCCACTAGTGAAACCTATGGCCCCCGGGTCTATCTTTTATCATATAAATTTCCAATCTACTTTATTTTGCAATCTTTACTTTCCAATCTATATCATAAAAATAGCAAAAATATTTATCTTATCTTATTATCTCTATCAGATCTCACTTTCGCAAGTTACCGTGAAAGGATTGACAACCCCTTTATCGCGTTGGTTGTGAGGTTCTTGTTTGGTTGTGTAGGTACGAGGGACTTTTGAGGAGCCTCCTACTGGATTGATACCTTGGTTCTCAAAAACTAAGTGAGATACTTACGCTACTTTGCTGCATCACCCTTTCCTCTTCAAGGGAAAACCAACGCAGTGCTCAATAGGTAGCAAGAAGGATTTCTGGCGCCATTGCCGGGGAGGTCTTCGCTCAAGTCAAGACATACCAAGTACCCATCACAAACTCATCTCCCTCGCATTTCATTATTTGCCATTTTCCTCTCCCCCACTACACCCTTGCCGTTTTATTCGCCCTCTCTTTCCCGTTCGCCTCTCTCTTTCGCTTGCCTTTTGTGTGCTTGTGTGTTGGATTGCTTGTCACGATGGCTCAAGATAATACCAATAATAATGGTTTCCTTAGCACTCCGATTGCTCCTCTTAATGATGCTGAATCTTGTGAAATCAATGCTGCATTGTTGAATCTTGTTATGAAAGATCAATTCTCCGGCCTTCCTAGTGAAGATGCCACTACTCATCTATACAACTTTGTTGATTTCTATGATATGCAAAAGAAGAAAGACGCGGATAATGATATTGTTAAATTGAAGTTATTTCCGTTTTCACTTAGAGATCATGCTAAAACTTGGTTTTCGTCTTTGCTTAAGAATAGTATTGATTCATGGAATAAGTGCAAAGATGCTTTTATCTCTAAGTATTTTACTCCCGCTAAGATCATCTCTCTTAGGAACGATATTACAAACTTTAAACAAATTGATCATGAGCATGTTGCCTAGTCTTGGGAAAGAATGAAATTAATGATTCGCAATTGCCCTACACATGGTTTGAATTTATGGATGATCATACAAAAAAAATACCAGATTGAATTTTGCTTCTAGAAATCTTTTAGATTCGGCCGCGGGAGGCACTTTTATGGAAATCACTTTAGGAGAAGCTACTAAACTCCTCGATAATATTATGGTTAATTATTCTCAATGGCACACCAAAAGATCTACTAGTAAAAAGGTTCATGCAATAGAAGAAATTAATGTTTTGAGTGGAAAGATGGATGAACTTATGAAATTGTTTGCTACTAAGAGTGCTCCTATTGATCCTAATGATATGCCTTTGTCTACCTTGATTGAGAACAATGATGAATCTATGGATGTGAATTTTGTTGGTAGGAATAATTTTGGTAACAACGCGTATAGAGGAAACTTTAATCCTAGGCCATTTCCTAGTAATTCCTCTAATAATTATGGTAACTCCTACAACAATTCTTATGGAAATTTTAATAAGATGCCCACTGATTTTTAGAATAGTGTTAAAGAATTTATGATCTCTCAAAAGAATTTCTTTGCTTTGCTTGAAGAAAAATTGCTTAAAGTTGATGAATTGGCTAGGAACGTTGATAGACTTTCTCTTGATGTTGATTCTTTGAAACTTAGATCTATTCCACCTAAGCATGATATCAATGAGTCTCTCAAAGCCATGAGAATTTCCATTGATGAGTGCAAAGAAAGAACCGCTAGGATGCGTGGTAAGAAAGGTTGCTTTGTAAAAGCGTGTTCTTCTACTTTCCATGAAAATAATGATGAAGATCTAAAAGTTATTGATGTGTCCCCTATTAAATCTTTGTTTTTCAGTATGAATCTTGATAATGATGGGACTGGAGATGAGTCAACTTTATAAAAGGCGTCCCAATGATTCCGAGTTTTTAGATCTCGATGCTAAATTTGGTAAAAGTGGGATTGGAGAGGTCAAAACTTTACATAGCAATGAACCCACTATTATGGATTTCAAGGAATTTAATTATGATAATTGCTCTTTAATAGATTGTATTTCCTTGTTGCAATCCGTGTTGAATTCTCCTCATGCTTATAGTCAAAATAAAGCTTTTACTAAACATATCGTTGATGCCATGATGCAATCTTATGAAGAAAAACTTGAATTGGAAGTTTCTATACCTAGAAAACTTTATGATGAGTGGTAACCTACTATTAAAATTGAAATTAAATACCATGAATGCTATGCTTTGTGTGATTTGGGTGCTAGCGTTTCCACGATTCCAAAAACTTTATGTGATGTGCTAGGTTTCCATGAATTTGACGATTGCTCTTTAAACTTGCACCTTGCGGATTCCACTATTAAGAAACCTATGGGAAGGATTAATGATGTTCTTATTGTTGCAAATAGGAATTATGTGCCCGTATATTTTATCGTTCTTGATATAGATTGCAATCTTTCATGTCCTATTATTCTTGGTAGACCTTTTCTTAGAACGATTGGTGCAATTATTGGTACGAAGAAAGGGAATATTAGATTCCAATTCCCATTAAGGAAAGGCATGGAACACTTTCCTAGGAAGAAATTTAAATTAACTTATGAATTTATTATGCGAGCCACTTATGAATTGAATGCCAAAGATGGCAATACTTAGATCTATTCTCGCTTTTATGCCTTGCTAGGGGCGTTAAACGATAGCGCTTGTTGGGAGGCAACCCAATTTTATTTTTGTTTCTTGATTTTCACTTCTGTTTAGTAATAAATATTTCTTCTAGCCTCTGTTTAGATGTGTTTTATGTTTTAATTAGTGTTTGTGCCAAGTAGAACCTATAGGATAACCTACGGTGATAGTTAATTTGATTCTGCTGAAAAACAGAAACTTGTGCGCGCATGAGAATAATTTTAATAAATCACAGAAACGTGATTTTTTAGTTAATTCTTTTTGAAGTAGATCAATAGACAAATTTCCCAGGATTTCCTATTTTGGTAGGATATTTAGGTTTCCAGAAGTATTCGAAAGTTACAGATTGCTACAGACTGTTCTGTTTTTAACAGATTCTATTTTTCGTGTGTTGTTTGCTTATTTTGATGCATCTATGGCTAGTATCGGGGGGTATGAACTATAGAGAAGTTGGAATACAGTAGGTTTAACACCAATATAAATAAAGAATGAGTTCATTACAGCACCTTATTTGGTGGGTTTTCTTTCTTGCACTAACGGAGCTTTTGAGATTTCCTGTTGAGTTTTGGGTTGTGAAGTTTTCAAGTTTGGGTAAAGATTTGATGGACTATGGAATAAAGAGTGGCAAGAGCCTAAGCTTGGTGATGCCCGTGGCACCCCAAGATAATCCAAGGACAACCAAAATCCTAAGCTTGGGGATCCCCCGGAAGGCATCCACTCTTTTGTCTTCGTCTATCGGTAACTTTACTTGGAGCTATATTTTTATTCACCACATGATATGTGTTTTGCTTGGAGCGTCTTGTATGATATGATTCTTTGCTTTTTAGTCTTCCACAATCATCCTTACTGTACACACCTTTTTGGAGAGACACACATGATTTGGAATTTATTAGAATACTCTATGTGCTTCACTTATATCTTTTGAGCTAGACAATTTTTGCTCTACTAGTGCTTCACTTATATCTTTTTAGAGCACGGCGGTGGCCTAATTTTGTAGAAATTATTGATCTCTCATGCTTCACTTCTATTATTTCGAGAGTCTTTTAGAATAGCATGGTATTTGCTATGGTTATAAAATTGTTCCTAGAATGATGGGCATCCAAGTTGGGTATAATAAAACCTATCATAGAAAGTGCATTAAACACTATGATCAATTTGATGCTTGATAATTGTTTTGGGATATAAAGGTGGTAAAGTTAGAGTCATGCTAGCTGAGTAATTATGAAATTGAGAAATACTTGTGTTTAACTTGGCAAGTCCCATAGCATGCACGTATGGTAAAAGTTGTGTGACAAATTTGTTGCATGGGGTGCTATTTTAATTGTCTTCCTTATGTGTGGAGGTCGGGATCGCGCGATGGTTAACTCCTACCAACCCTTCCCCTAGGAGCATGCATAGTAGTACTTTGCTTCGAGGGCAAGTAAAGTTTTGCAATAAGTATATGAGTTCTTTATGACTAATGTGAGTCCATGGATTATACGCAATCTCACCCTTCCACCATTGCCAGCCTCTATTATGCCGCGTAACTTTCGCCGGTATCATGCACCCACCATTTACCTTCCTCAAAACAGCCACCATACCTACCTATTATGGCATTTCCATAGCCATTCCGAAATATATTGCCATGCAACTTTCCAACGTTCTGTTTATTATGACATGCCCCATCATTGTCATATTGCTCTTTGCATGATCATGTAGTTGACATCGTATTAGTGGCAAGGCCACCTCCATAATTTTTCATACATGTCACTCTTGGTCCATTGCATATCCCGGTACACCGCCGGAGGCATTCACTTAGAGTCATATTTTGTTCTAAGTATTGAGTTGTAATTCTTGAGTTGTAAATCAATAAAAGTGTGATGATCTTCATTATTAGAGCATCGTCCCAAGAGAGGAAAGGATGATGAAGACTATGATTCCCCCACAAGTCGAGATGAGACTTCGGACTTTATAAAAATAAAAGAGGCCAAAGAAGCCCATACAAAAAAAGAGGCCAAAGAAGCCCACCAAATAAAAAAATAGGAAAAAAGAAAAATGAGAGAAAAGAGAGAAGGGACAATGGTACTATCTTTTTCCACACTTGTGCTTCAAAGTAGCACCATGATCTTCATGATAGAGAGTCTCCTATGTTATCACTTTCATATACTAGTGGGAATTTTTCATTATAGAACTTGGCTTGTAAATTCCAATGATGGGCTTCCTCAAAATGCCCTAGGTCTTCATGAGCAAGCGAGTTGGATGCACACCCCACTTAGTTTCTCTTGTTGAGCTTTCATATATTTATAGCTCTAAGTGCATCTATTGCATGGCAATCCCTACTCACTCACATTAATATCTATTAATGGGCATCTCCATAGCCGTTGATACGCCTAGTTAATGTGAGACTATCTTCTCCCTTTTTGTCTTCACAACCACCACCCTATTCCACATATAGTGCTATGTCCATGTCTTGCGCTCATGTATTGCATAAGAGTTGAAAAAGCTGAAGCGCGTTAAAAACTATGAACCAATTGCTTGGCTGAAACTGGGGTTGTGCATGATGGGAGTATTTTGTGTGATGAAAATGAAGCATAGCCTAACTATATGATTTTGTAGGGATAAGCTTTCGTTTTCTATGCTATTTTGATAAGACATGATTACTTGTTAGTATGCTTGAAGTATTACTATTTTTATGTTTTATGAACTTTTATTTTGAATCATTTGGATCTGAACATTCATACCACAATAAAGAAAATTACATTGAAAATTATGCTAGGTAGCATTCCACATAAAAAATTCTGTTTTTATCATTTACCTACTCGAGGACGAGCAGGAGTTAAGCCTGGGGATGCTTGATACGTCTCCAACGTATCTATAATTTTTGATTGTTCCATGCTATTATATTACCCATTTTGGATGTTTATGGGCTTTACTTTACACTTTTATATCATTTTTGGGACTAACCTACTAACCGGAGGCCTAGCCCGAATTGCTGTTTTTTTGCCTATTTCAGTGTTTCAAAGAAAAGAAATATCAAACGGAGTCCAAACGGAATGAAACCTTCGGGAGCGATCTTTTTGGAACAAACGCAATCCAGGAGACTTGGAGTGGACACCAAGAAGCAGCCGAGGCGGCCACGAGGTAGGAGGGCGCGCCCTAGGGGGGTGGGCGCCCCCCCCCCCCACCCTCATGGGCCCCTCGTGGCTCCCCTGACCTACCTCCTTCGCCTATATATATATCCATGTACCCTGAAAACATCCAGGAGCACCACGAAAAACTATTTCCACCACTGCAACCTTCTGTATTCGCGAGATCCCATCTTGGAACCTTCACTGGCGCTCCACCCGAGGGGGAATCGACCATGGAGGGCCTCTACATCATGAGTTGTGAGTAGTTTACCGCAGACCTTCGGGTCCATAGTTATTAGCTAGATGGCTTCTTCTCTCTCTTTGAATCTCAATACAAAGTTCTCCTTAATCTTCTTGGAGATCTATTCGATGTAACTCTTTTTGTGGTGTGTTTGTCGAGATCCGATCAATTGTGGGTTTATAATCAAGTTTATCTATGAGAATTATTTGAATCTCCTTTGAATTCTTTATGTATGATTGGTTATCTTTTCAAGTCCCTTTGAATTATCAGTTTGGTTTGGCCTACTAGATTGACCTTTCTTGCAATGGGAGAAGTGCTTAGCTTTGGGTTCAATCTTGCGGTGTCCTTTCCCAGTGACATCAGGGCAACAAGGCACGTATTGTATTGTTTCCATCGAGGATAAAAAGATGGGGTTTATATCATATTGCTTGATTTTATCCCTCTACATCATGTCATCTTGCTTAATGCGTTACTCTATTCATATGAACTTAATACTCTAGATGCAGGCAGGAGTCGGTCGATGTGTGGAGCAATAGTAGTAGATGCAGAATCTTTTTGATCTACTTATTACGGACGTGATGCCTATATACATGATCATGCGTAGATATTCTCATAACTATGAACTTTTCTATCAATTGCTCGACAGTAATTTGTTCACCCACCGTAATACTTATGCTATCTTGAGAGAAGCCACTAGTGAAACCTATGGCCCCCGGGTCTATCTTTTATCATATAAGTTTCCAATCTACTTTATTTTGCAATCTTTACTTTCCAATCTATATCATAAAAATACCAAAAATATTTATGTTATCTTATTATCTCTATCAGATCTCACTTTCGCAAGTTACCATGAAGGGATTGACAACCCCTTTATCGCGTTGCTTGTGAGGTTCTTGTTTGTTTGTGTAGGTACGAGGGACTTTTGAGGGGCCTCCTACTGGATTGATACCTTGGTTCTCAAAAACTGAGGGAAATACTTATGATACTTGGATGCATCACCCTTTCCCCTTCAAGGGAAAACCAACGCAGTGCTCAAGAGGTAGCAGAGCACCGGCCGAGGGGGAGGTGTTTGACGACGAAGCGCTCGCCGCCGCCAGGCTCGAGGTTGTCGACGAACCGAGCACTGGTGGCGGCGGTTCCCAAGAGGAGCAGCTTCTTTGGGCCATGGGCGCCAGCTTCTGGAAGCTCCAGGCGCTCCATCGCGCCCGTCTGGACAAGGTGAAGTCCAGGGCGGCGGCAGCGGACAAGGCGGAGGCGATCTCGAGGAGCGCATCACCGAGACGTAGGCCTGGTTCCGCCAGGCCTACGAAGAGCTGAAGGCTGCCCAAGATCACCTGGCCGAGCATAAGCAAGAGCTCATCTTGAAGCAGGCCGACGTCGAGAAGGCTCAGGAGGCGGCGAGGGAACAGGCCGCCAGGGTCGAGGCCGCCCGGCACCAGCACCAGGCTTAGCTGAACTCCCAAGAGGAGGACCTCGCCGCTCGTGAGGCGGCTCTCGCCGCCACACTCCGCGGCAAGGATGAGCACGTCGAGAAGCTTGTCGCGCAGCGGACCCGGGAGCAGGAGCAGAGGCACAAGGAGGCACTTGATGCTCAAGACGTGGTCCACGACGGCACGGTGAAGGAGCTAGAGGCGGAGCGGGACGGCCTGAAGAACAAGGCCCTGGAGCTCACGAAGGAGAAGGACACAGTCAATAGCGCCTTGACGGAGGTGGAGGCCGAGGTCCTCGGCAAGGCCGAGCTACTCTCCCAAGCCAATGATTCCTTCAAAGTCCTGAAGCGGAAGTTGGAGGGACTTGAGGAGACGCTTTCAGAGGTTAGGGCCCGGGAGGAGACCCTGACCAAGAATCTGGAGAAGGAGAGGCAGCTGCAGAAGAATGCTGCCGCCAACCATGAGGACTTCGTGAAGGGCGAAAACCTCTGGATCAGCCGCCTCGCCGACATCGCCGGCAGGATCACCAAGAAGTTGGCTGTCATGGGGATGCCGAACATGAGGTACGCCCCAGAGCCGAACATGAGCCCCAATGCCAAGCTGACTCTATTCTTCGAGGGAGTCCTTGGAGCCTTGAAGCAGTTTCGCTCTAACAGAGTGAGCTCTCTTGCCAATGAGGCCCGGCAGCTTTGCTGGGGTGCCCTGACCAAGGTCCTCACCAAGGTGGCGTACTAGAACCCCAACCTCGACTTCGACACCGCGCTGGAGAGCTTGCCAGACGATGTGGACCTCGCGCCGCTCGAGGAGCGTATCAAGCCCATCATTAGCCGCGTCGACGGAATTGAGAGGATTGAAGGCCAGCGCCAGGACTAGGCACCCCATTTCTCATTGTCGCTGCAGGTTCACGACCAAGACAATTTTTATCTTTAGTTAGAACCGTACCAACAATTGATGTAATATAACTCTGCAGTACTTTGAAATGATGCATGTTATTTTCCAATTTGATCTCTCTCTGTATGTCCACCCTACGTTAATTGGGTAGGCTTGCCAGCGCGTAAACCCAAGCCACGACGCATCGATGACGAATCCCCAATAGCCTGCCGGGTATGCTTGCTGCCAGGCGAACCACCTTACCGTTCTCAGCGTGGCCGCTTGAACTGTCGAGCGGACTCGAGACAGAATGAGAGCGTTGCCAATAGCGGGAGGCCACCCTGCCATTCTCGACGCGGCCGCTCGAACTGTTGAGCAGACTCGAAACATAATCAGGGCATTGCCAATAGTGTAAGGGCCCCATCGCGTGCAGGTTTCTCATACAGAGGGAAAAATCTCCAAGAAGAATAATCTTATATAAAAAGAATTAATCAAAGTTTCGCGTGACTTAGCTTTCCTGTCGTTGCGCGAGCGTCCACTGCATCCGCGCATGATGCCGCCCGTTCGGTCGCCTTCTTCCCCTGGGAGCCATGGCGGCAAAGAACCGCTAGACT
Source organism: Aegilops bicornis (assembly GCA_021605145.1). NCBI lineage: Eukaryota > Viridiplantae > Streptophyta > Magnoliopsida > Poales > Poaceae > Aegilops > Aegilops bicornis. Next base: position 621,798,530 of record CM038672.1, on the reverse strand, counting down.
AGCTGCTAGACCGGATTTTCACAACTGTGCCCCCTACCTGGCGCGCCAAAGGTGTCGGTGGAAACGACACCTATGGGATCACTGGAATCCCTACTACAGTCGGCGGGCACGAGGTTGTGGAAAGAGCGGGTCTAGGACCCATCACAAAGATCATTTACCCTGGTTCGGGCCGCGAGGATGCGTAACACCCTAGTCCTTCTTTGGTGTATATTGGACTATTCTTTTGTTCTTGAACTAGCTACGGTGCGTGCGTAGTCCAAAAAGCCGAATCCCCCTACAGTATGCCTCGGGCCTCCTTTTATAGAGAAAGGGGACGCCACAGGAGGTGGAAAGGTGTAAAACGTACAAGCTTATCGATTGTCATTACGGGATGAAACGCATTCAATGCGCTCCTTAGGTGTCCCCTTGCTTTATCGGGGATGGTAACGAGGCTTGTCCCGTCCGTCGCCGCCTCGCCTTGCCTCAACACGCGTCCAGGCCAACGAGGCGTGCAGCGCCATGTAGGCTGGCAGGCTGCTGAGCCGGTGCGGTGGCAGGGTCTTCACGAAGATTTGCATGCCACCACGCAGGTGCTTGCTGAGTTGGTCTGATGGCTGCACGTCGCCAGGCAGGTGCTCGCCTAGCTGGCTGGGCTGGCAGCTGCATAGGAATGGCGGTGGGGTCTTGGCGGATGTGGGCCTGGCCGTGGCCTTGCTAACGTCCTTGGCAAGGTTCTTGCCGTGGCATCGCGGTCGTCCCCGGCAAGGATCTTACCGGAGGTCTCGATGATTTGCTCGGCAAGGATCTTGCCAAGGACCGTCGTCTTATGGTCCTCATCTGATCTTTTGTGTGTTTATGATCTTTACGAAGATCTGCATGCCACCACGGAGGCGCCTCCCGAGCCATGGTTCCAACGCGGTTGATAGCATTGGAACCCTTCCGCTCAAGGGTGGCATGCTCTGCTGGCGTTGGGCAAGTTGCCCCAGCAAGGCTCTTGCCGGGGCTGTGGGGGTCGCGCCCAGCAAGGGTCTTGCCGGGGGAGTCCACCTCGCCCTCTTGCTCTTTGCACTTCTAGTCTTGGCGTTGCCTTGATTGTCTTGTGGCTTTGGCATCCCTCCTCTGCCCTGCTAAGTGTGGCCGTGGGCGCGGCTCTGACTACCCGTGCACAAGTAAAGGGGTATAAAGGTGAGCCCCTACTTTTGTACACCGACAGCTTGGAGAGAATACCTTACTGAAAACCGCTTGTCATTTCCTTCTGCTCCTCGTTGGGTTCGACACTCTTACTTATCGAAAGGACTACGATAGATCCCCTATACTTGTGGGTCATCATCCAGCAAAGTTGATTGTGTCAAACTAAAAAGCAGAGACTCATATAATACACGACACTCCAAGCAAAACTCAAATCATGTGATGAATAAAAATATAGCTCCAAATAATATTACTGATGGTTGGTAGAAGAAAGAGGGGATGCATTTCGGTGCATCCCCAAGCTTAGTTGCTTGGAAGTCCTTGAATATTACTTTGCAGTGCCTCGGGCATCCCCAGGCTTAGGCTCTTGCCAATCCTTATTCCTTCATCCATCGTAATCACACTAAAAACTTAAAAGCTTTAGCACACAAAACTCAACAAAACCTTCGTGAGATCCGTTAATATAATAAAGCAAATCACTACTTTAGGTACAGTTGTCGACCCATTCATATTTTATTATTGCATTATACCTACTGTATTCTAACTTCTCCATGGCTTATACCCCCCCCCCCATACAATCCATAGTTTCATCAAAACAAGCAAACAGTGCAACAAAAATAGAATCTGTCAAAAACAGAACTGTCTATAGCAATTCGAATAATGACCATACTTCTCTAACACCAACAATTCTGAAAATTTAAGGCAGCATGGGCAATTTTTATATCAATCATGCGAAAAAAATTCAGAATTTTGCAATTCTTCAGTATTTTTTAACAATTCTGCTACTGAGCGTTAAAATTTCTGTTTTTTTCACACAATCAAAGCAACTATCATCCAAATCATCCCAAAGGTTTTACTTGGCACAAACACTGATTTAAAAACATAAAAACAACCATAACAATAGATAATTGTGTGCACACAAGAAAACAGAAAAATAAACAAGAAAACTAATATAACTCTTGTGTTTCCTCTCAACTAGCGCTATCGTTTTACGCCCCTAGTTAGGCGTAATGCATAGTTTCAAGTGTTGTCATCCTTCAAACTAATTCCATAGGTGGCCCTCATAATAGATTCGTATGGTGGCTTAATTCTATTTCTAGGGAAGTTTTCCATACCCTATTTTAGAAAAAACTAAAATTTTATATTCACTTCTTTCATATCAATAACAGCACCTATGGCTCATAGGAAAGGCCTACCAAGTATTGTGTGACAAGACGGATTGCATTCAATATCAAGAATAGAAAGCAACGGGTACATGATTCCTATTTGCAAGAATAAGAACATCATTTATTCTAACTAAAGGTTTCTTAATAGTAGAATCCGCTGAGTGCAAATTAAGAGAACATTCATTCATATTAGTAAAACCTAGCACATCACATAGAGATTTTGGTATTGTGGAAACGCTAGCACCCAAATCACATAAAGCATTGCACTCATAATTTTTAATTTTAGCCTTGATGGTAGGTTCTGACTCATCATATAATTTCCTAGGTATTAAAACCTCCAATTCTAGCTTTTCTTCTAAAGCTTTCATCATTGCTTCTACAATATGTTTAGTAAAAGACTTATTTTGTTCATATGCATTGGGTGAATTTAGCAAGGATTGCAACAAAGAAATACACTCAATTGAAGAACAACTATCATAATTAAAATCTTAGTGATCCAAGATAGTGGGTACATCACTATTTAAAGTTTTTACCTCTCCAAACCCACTTTTGTCAATTTTTTCGTTAAGATTTTCACCTTCCGAACTATGGGGACACCTTCTAGCTAAAGTTGACTCTTCTTAAATCCCCTTTTCATAAACTTTAACATTACTAAACAAAGTTTCACTAGAATAAATACCAATCATTTTAATATCTTCATCATTACTACGATAAAAACTGGGTGGAATCACTTTTTCTAAGAATTCTTCCTTGGCCCTGAACCTAGCGGTTCTTTCTCTACTCTCATCTAGGGAGACATAAAGAAATTTAATTGATTCATTAATATCAACCTTGGGTGTAAAACTATTAGACTTAAGATTTTCCACATCATGAACAATTTTGTCCATACTTCTAGACATATCATCAAGTTTACTCAATTTTTCTTCTATCGTAGTGTTGAAAACTTTTTGAGCATTGATAAATTCTTTAATATTTCAAGATCAAAGGGCATCCTATTATTATTGTAAGAATTACCATAGGAATTTCCATAATTATTAGAGGAATTTCCAAGAAACGACCTAGTATTAAAATTACCTCTATAAACATTACTATTGAAATGGTTTTGCGAGATAAAATTCACATCTACGGGATCATTATTTTACTCAATCAAAGTAGAAAATGGCACATCATTAGGATTAATATGAGAATTTTTACTAGCAACTATTTTCATAAGCGCATCGACTTTATCACTCAAAGTACTAATTTCTTCAACAGAATTCACTTGTTTACTAGAGTTCTTTCGGTATGCCATTATGAATAATTTGCCATAATATTATCAAACAATTTTGTAGCTTCTCCTAGTGTGATTTCCATAAAAGTAACACCCGCGGTGGAATCTAAAAGATTTCTAGAAACAAAGTTCGATCACATATAAAAAAGTGTATGATGAGTAGGGAAATTTCTTATCATTAGTTTCATCCTCTCCCAAGATTGGGCAATATGTTCATGCTCAAGTTTCTTGAAATTCAAATTTTGATTTCTAAGATAAATAATTTCCGTGGGAGGAAAATACTTGGCAATAAAAGCATCTTTACACCTATCCCAAGAATCAATACTATTTCGTGGCCAATATGAAAACCAAGTTTTTTCGTGATCTCACAATGAGAACGGGAATAATTTAATTTGACAATATCATTATCCACATGTTTTTTCTTTTGCACATCACACAATTCTACGAAAGTGTTAAGATGAGATGCAACATCTTCATTAGGACTACCGGAAAATTGTTCTTACATAACAAAATTTAACAAAGCGGCATTAATATCACAAGTCTCCGCACTAGCGGCACGAGGAGCAATCAGAGTACTAATAAAATCATTATTATTATTATTGGAAAAATCACACAATTTTGTATTTTCTTGAGACATCGTGACTAGGCAACCAAGATAACAAGCAAGCAAAAAATGCAAATGCGTAAATAGGCAAACGGAAAATATCTTTGTATTTTTTTGTAAACACTTTGTAGAAGTGGGGGAGATGAAAACGAGAGGCAGAAGCAAAATAATGTAAATGCAAGGAGACGAAAGTTTATGCATAGGTACTTGATAGATGTTGATGATATCTCCCCGGCAACGGCGCTAGAAATTCTTCCTGCCACTTGTGAGCTGCATTCAGATTTCCCTGAAGTGGAGGGGATGATGCGGTATAATATAGAAAAGTATTTCCCTCGGTTATGAACAAAGGTTATCAATCCAGTAGGAGAATCACGCAACACTTCGTTAGCAGTACCTGCACACAAGATAACAAATACTTGCACCCAGTGCGAACAAGGGGTTGTCAATACCTTGACGATTATTTGCATTAAATTTTGAAGTGATACATAGATAAATAAAACACAAAATAAAATAAAGTAAAGAAAAATTCCAGGAAAGTATTTTTCGATTTTAATATATGATAAAAGTAGACCCGAGGGCCTTAGTTTTCACTAGACGTTTCTCTCTTGAAAATAGCATACGGTGGGTAAACAAATTACTGTTGGGCAATTGATAAAAATCAAATAATTATGACAATATCCAAGCCAATGATCTTGTATATAGGCATCACATCCGAGCCAAGTAGACCGACTTCTACCTACATGCATCTAGAGTAATAAGTTCATAAAGAATGGAGTAACTCCTTAAGCAAGATGACATGATGTAGACAAAGTAAACTCATGCATGAATAAACCCCATCTTTTCATCCTTAATGGCAAAGATACAAATACATGTCATGTCCCTTTCTTTCACTCGTATTGAGCACTGCAAGATCGAACACATTCCAAAGCACCTCTCCCATTGCAAGAAAAATCAATCTAGTTGGCCAAACCAAATCAATAGATCGAAGAGAAATACAAAGTTATAATAATCATGCATAAAAGATTTCAGATAAGACTCAAATAGTATTAATGGATAATCTGGTCATAAACTCATAATTCATCGGATCCCAACAAACACAATGCAAAAAGTGATTACATCGAGTAGAACTTCAAGAACATCAAGGAGAACATTGTATTGAAGATCAAAGAGAGAGAGGAAGCCATCTAACTACTAACTATGGACCCGTAGGTCTATGGTAAACTACTCACACATCATCGGAAGGACAGCAAGGTTGATGTAGAGCCCCTCCGTGATTGATTCCCCCTCTGGTAGAATGCCGGAAAAAAGGCCTCCGGATAGGATCTCTTGGCAGAGAAGCTTGCGGCAGCGAAAAAAGTATTTTGGGGGGATCTTTGTTGGTTTCTCTATTTTAGGGAATTTATAGAAGTGAAATTAGGTAAAACGGATCAAAGGTTGGCCCACGAAGCACCTGGGCGCTCCTACCCCCCTGGGCGTGCCCTGGTGGCTTGTGGCCACCTCCTTCGTCTTCTGGCCCACTCCCGAAGCTTCTAGTGCCTCTTTTGTCCAGAAAAAATCTCTAAAACCTTTTGTGGCATTTGGACTTTGTATGGTACTGATATTCTGAAAAATCAAAAGCAGGTAAAAAAAGTAGCTCACACTGGACACTAAGTTAATAGGTTATTCCCAAGAAATGATATATAATTGCTTGTAAATGCATATAGAACATCCAAGATTGATACTATAATAGCATGGAACAATAAAAAATTGCAGATACCACTACAAAAAATACACTTCCATGATGATACGTGTTTGTCACAGTAGGTCGCATTTTCTGTCATGCATGTACATCCATGACGACTTTATGACAGAATCAAGATAGTCATACCTGTGCTATCGTTGAAGTGTTCCATGATATTACCCAAATTATCATCACGGAAGTGTCCACTTCCATGACGATAAATCACGCAGCGTAAGTGCTTTCGTCAAGGGTGACGACACGTGGCATCCACCGTAACTAAACGTCGTTAAGCTATCGGGTCGGGTTTTGGATCTGATAACCCGTTAACAGCCCGGACTAATGGGGATTTTCCACGTGTAAAATCATCATTGGCTGGAGGAAACACGTGTCGGCTCATCGTTGGGACAGATGTCATCACCTCATTGGACAGAAGGCGCATATGATACGTCGACACGTGGCACGGCCCAACAGAGGCCCATTCCTGTGAAAAGGACGGCCCGTTTGACTTGGTCAAAAGGTGGCAGGCCGGCCCATGGAAAGCATGTTAACGGCCTATTCGCATATAGCCCATTTACAGCCCGCTAACCCAAGGCCCGTCACGCCCTATCCGAATTAGGCCCAGTAGCGTCATCTGGGCCATCCAATATGATTCCAGCCCGTTTTCACTTCTGGCCCATGTATGGCCCATGACGTCTTTCGGCCCATATGAGGCCCTTTGTAACTCTTGGCCCATTAATGGCCCATGGTGAAACTGGCCCGCAATGAACAGTGTATCACCTTATACCCATTAACGGCCCGTGGTGAAACTAGCCCGTAATGAACAGTGTATCACTTTATACCCATTAACGACCCGTTATTCCATTGGGCCGTTTCCAGCCCATGTTATCTTTCGGCCTTCGCAGAGCCCATTTATTCTTGGGCTCATTTCCAGCATTCGTTTACTTACGACCCATTACTGTCATTTTCTGCTTGTGGGCTAAATTCAGCCCGAGGTTATAGTTGGCCCGTTTGTGGCCCGTTAATACGTTGGGCCGTTTTCATAGCGTCATCAAATATGGCCGATTAACGATGGCCCGTTATGGTCGGCCCATGAACAGACGATTCCAACTCTAGCCCGTTTACGGCCATAATGCGGTCTATTATTTGCCCATCTTTGGCCAACCAATCATACGGCCGTACAAGGCCCATTCGTGATACGGCCCGTAGAAGGCCCATTGTGTCTACGACCCGTATAAGGCCCATTGTTTCTACAACATGTAGAAGGCCCATTGTTTCTATGGCCCGTAGGAGGGAAATGGTAACTACAGTAAATATGTAGCCCACGGTTATTGTGGCCTAGTTTTAAAAAATAGTTATTGCGGCCACTAGCAAACCGCGGAAAAATAACTGCACTGACTACAAGCAAAGAAATAAATAAGACAATAAGGAAATAAATAAGCAAGCAACTTACGCTAGGCTATCATGGCTATTACCCATAGTACATCCATTGGGCATCAAAGTTCGCCACTAGTGCAAATATAGGGAACACAGCAGCATATAAACGCCGCAGCAAAACAAGTCCAGAACTGAAACCACTTCAGAAGAGCTCAAGAAACAATATCCTGGGTACCCATAATGCTGGCAAGATGCTTAGCAAGCTTATTAACTTTCTCTTGTTTGGCGCTTAAGTCCTCCAACACTTGTTGTTGCACCAGAAAGTATACATCTGAATTCTGCAGGGACTTCCTCAGTCCTTTGGCTTCCTGTCGCATAACATCTGATCGATGTCTTTCAACTTGAAGTTGAGACTCAAGAAGCCGAACTGATTCAGCAACGACCAAGAGGTGCCAGCAGAGTAGCCAAGAATTCGAACACTACATCAAGACAGGACTTTGGGATTTTCTCAGTGTCTTCAATATAGTTTTTATCAACTTTCTTGGAGACCAACAGGGATGTCTCACTATCTTGAACCTTATCTGCATTACTTCCTTTACCATTGCATAACGGGGTACTCTTCTCCAATATTTTATCCGCGTTCTAAAAGAGAAACAAACAAACACATCACAGGTTTACAATGTAGTATATGAAACTCATTTTGGTAAACCAGTTCAGGAGTAAGGTGGACATGATAACAAAGCATGAAACAAACATATATCTATGTAGTATGGTCCTTTGTATGGTCTATATCATTCTAGTTTATGTTGCCAAATCAAGATAGATACAGTTCGAATCATATCTATTTAAGACAAAGCAGCATAGGTAGAATATAAGTGTGGGAAACTACACAACAATAACAACACTTGTAATGTGCATGGCATGAGAATATAACTGTTTATTCAATTGAAAATGAAATCAACATATAGCAAGTTACAACAGCAAACAGCCAAACACATTACAGAAACAGGTTTAAAACATACCTGTTGCACCATTGGAGTTTCAATTGCATCCTTCAAATTTGAAATTAGTTGGTATGAGTAAATACAGTGATGCAAGAGCAAAGTAGTATGAACCATAGCTACGAAACCTGACCTGAGAACAATTCTTCTTCTGCTTTAAGCGTTGACTTGGGGTTCGCAGTGGTGGTCCTCGTGCTTTGGGCACTGCAGTTGGCTTACTAATTGCTCGTGTTTGGGAGCTCTGTGGTGGAGACGGTGCTGTGTCAACGGGTGTAGCTGGGGTTGGGGTTAGAAGGGGTGTAGCTGGTTCTCTGTCCAACTGGGTAGGGGTACAATCTGCATGAGTCTGGGTTATGTGTGGTGCGGCTGGTTCTTGGGCATGTACAACTGTGGTTCTATCTGCATCGGCAGGTAGCACAATCTTTTCTGAAGACCGTGTTTTTACTCCCACAGATACTTCCATCACTCCCTCCAATTGAAATGGCTGATAAACAAGAAAAGTAATTGAATGTACAGACATTGTAAGATAGACAGGTGCAATGGATAGTAGGGAAGAAAACAGGGCATGAAATAATTCACATTTATGTTGTCTAACCAAATGTAATAGCAGGACATAATTTCACATATATGATGGCTAATTAAATAGGATAGCATGACACAATTTCACATGTATGATGGCTAAATAAACAGGATAGACTGACATACTTCAAAATATGATGACTATGTAAACAGGATGACATGATATAACTATATGATGTGTCTATTAAAGTGGTTGGCATGCCATAAATCATAAACATGTCGTCGATGGAAACATGATGGCATGATATAATTCATGGATAGAATGACATAATTTAAAACATGATGACTATGTAAACAGGATGAGATGATATAACTATATTATGTCTTTAGAAAATGGGTTGGCACGCCATAATTTAGATACATGTTGTCTATGTAAACATCATGGCATGACATAATTCAAATATATGATTTATATACTAAGGAAGTGAGCAGAGGGCAATCGCATATATGATGTGTCAACTAAGGAGATGGCATTCAATATTGTGTATATGATGTAAAAACTAAGCATTGCAATACAACATATGCATGATATGAGTAATATAACCCTGCCAAGTTTGAGCATACACCTCAGGGGAATAATAGGACTGGTCATCTGCCTCTGAATCCTCCTCTGAAGAGCTATCTGTAACCAGCAAGATATCTTCTTCAGCAGGTAGCATTGTCATCTCTGAAGACCTTGTTTTCACTCCAGATTTCTCCATCACCAATTCAAATGGATGATGCACAGGAAGAGCAGTTGAATATACAAATATTGTTGACAAAAGCAATGAGAAATACAAAAAAAGGACAACATGATATAATTCACATATATGACGCTTGCCTAAATAGCATGGCATTGCATAATTCACATGTATAATGTCTTGCAACAAGATGGCATTGCATAATTCACATATATGGTAATTAGACACTAAACATGTGGCATTCACACAAAGCATGTCTAAACTAAGCAAATGACATAGCAATGCAAGATACCATACGCACGATATGAGCAACATAACCCTGCCAAGTTAGAGAATGCACCTCAGGGGGGGGGGAATATGACTGGTCATCTGTCTCCGAATCCTCCTCTGAGGAGCTATCGGTAACCAGCAAGACATGCACTTCATCAAATAGCATTGTCTGCTCTGAAGACCTTGTTTCCACTCCAGATTTTTCCATGACCGTGTCGAATGGCTGATGCACAGGAAGAGTAATTGAATGTACTAAAATTGTTGACAAATTTAACACGTAATAAAAAATGATGGCATGATATAATTCACATATAAGATGACTGGATAACCAGGGTGGCATTGCAAAATTCACATATATGATGCCTGGCTAAACAAGATGGCATTGCATGATTCACATATACGATAAAGAAACTAAACAGATGCCATTGACACAGAGCATGTCTAAACTAAGTAGATGACATCTTTAATGTATACAGTAAGCAATGCAAGGCACCATATGCATGATATTACCAACATGGGCATGCCAAGTTAGAGCGAAGACCTCATGGGGTAAATAGGAGTGTTATTCTCCTTCCGAATCCCCCACAGAACAGTTATCTTCCTCTTGATTATGATCCGAAATGGGTGAAGGGGGCTGCCTTTGCGCCCACCATGGAGCGACGTGTGCATGAAATTTTATTGCCACGCAAGGCTCGTCTCCTTTGCTCTACATGATTAGTTCCGTTTTGTATAATAACTGGCATGCATAGGAATAAAACGTAGTGAGATTATGTAAGGAGTGCATGCACAAATCCAGAGTGATGGTAGCAAACTGTGGATAGACCCAAAACCAATGATAGCAGGCAGATAATAGCTTTAGTTAAAAAATACAGATAATGGCTCCTTTAATGTTTGTTTGAACCCAACATGAAACTCATAGTATACCCGAGATTAACCAGATAGTAGACAAATAGTATTGATTGCTGCCCCAATATGTACCCCACAACCATTTAAAAACTCAAGTTTCAGCATTAGTTTGGACCTGACTCGGAGTCTAGTAGGTGAACACGACAATAATGTAGCATGTCATCATATTCAGCGACGCATAACGAAGCGTACACGGAAGAGTGTGACCTCTCTTGCGAACCCGTAGTCCTTAAGGTCATCTCGCTTAGTTGATGATGGTAATGCGATTGTAATGCCGCGGCAAGGGAAGAAGATCTGTGGCGGCGAAAGACAACTGGAGAGCGGATCCTCGCTGTGGTGAACCCTTCCATCGTTGGAGCAAATTGAGCTGGGTGGAACACGGCACCGCAGAGCGGGACAAACTACACAAGGTTTTCTTTGACACATATCATGTAATGAAGTATTTGAGTAAGTGCTTGTTTGAATTTGAGGATTCTAACAATGCAGGGATAGGAAATAGACAGGAATAGGATAGGAATGCACGTGCAAAGCAGAGAATTTAAAAACACAGGATTTACGCTAACTGGGTGTTTGATTCACAACAATTGGAAGATCACAGGATGGAAAAAAGCATGGTGAGATTAAGTCAAACCACAAGAAAATATACGGTTATAATGCTATCATGCTACTATCTCTTAGTATTGTGCTTGATGAATAGGAATTTTAAAAGGAGGACAAGTGAAAATTAAAATTCCTACGTTTTTTTTCTTTCAAGGAGACACTAAAGGAACAAATCCTATAGTTTTACTTTGCTCCATTCCTTTGAACCAAATTCATGAATAGTAGTACCATAGGAAACTTTCCAATTTCTATGTTTTTCATTCACTTTTCCTTTCAAGCACTGGCAATTCTACTAGGAAGGCTTGAGCAAGGAAAAGCCTACACCAAAAAATGTTTTTGTGCTACTTCTATTACCTTGGACCCAGGCCACTGCCCTACTAGCTCAACTCCCAGGGCCATCGACAAATGCACAGCTCAAACGCGCAGAGATAAATAATGATGGCATTCAAGAGAGTCCATCACGGATAGCTAAGTTCCCCGGTACCTCACTGCTTGTCATATAGTAGGATAAAATAATCGTATTTCCCGTTACTACGTGTGCTCAGTGGACAATATATATAACATGTAGAGTAAAAAAGAGATACAACAAGTGTACAGCCTCTTTGGCGAAGCCATGTCGATCTCAGCGTGATTGGGTTGGCCGGTGAGGATGCTCCGTCTGACTTGGATGTCGGAGGAGGGGAAGAAGATCTTAGGCGTCTCGAGATGGAGTCCGAGGTACTGCTCCGCTGTGATGGAGGGTTCCGTCGTTGCAGCAGCTCCGGTGAGTTGTACGACGCCGAGGCTGAAGCAGCACAAGAGAGACAACGTTAACCTAAGTGGAATTCTAATAGCATCTCCAATACATGACGTAAAATACATAACCACAAAGTGCTAGATGTAAAATACATTAGCCGCTCATCTCTAAACTTAACTGCTGAAACTGAATTTAACTGTCGAAACTGAACTTAACTATCGAAAACTGAATTTTGCTATCGAAACTGAATTTTACTGTCGAAACTGAACGTACTAGCAAGGTGAGGCTACACGTCAGTCGAGTGACTTTTTCATCTCTAGTCAGTCGATTTTGTAGCCGTTGGATACGAAATCAAGGGCCTGCAGTTCATCTTCAACCTCCACCCCCCTGAGCCGTCGGCCACCACCGGCCAAACAGCCACCCCGGGCGGCGGTCGCCGCCCGCCCGCCCAAGAACACTCCCCACCGCCGGTCCGACGCCGCCCAGGCCATTGATAACCCACAAGTGTAGGGGATCGCAACAGCTTTCGAGGGTAGAGTATTCAACCAAAATTTATTGATTCGACACAAGGGGAGCCAAAGAATATTCTTAGGTATTAGCAGTTGAGTTGTCAATTCAACCACACCTGGATAACTTAGTATCTGCAGCAAGATATTTAGTAGCAAAGTAATATGATAGTAATGGTAACAGTGGTAAAGGTAAAGATAGCAGTATGGTAGTGATTGTAACAGTAGCAATGGAAAAGTAAATAAGCGAAGCACAATATATGAAAAGCTCGTAGGCAATTGATCAGTGATGGATAATTATGTCAGATGCGATTCCTCATGTAATAGCTATAACATAGGGTGACACAGAACTAGCTCCAATTCATCAATGTAATGTAGGCATGTATTCTGAATATAGTCATATGTGCTTATGGAAAAGAACTTCCATGACATCTTTTGGCCTACCCTCCCGTGGCAGGGGGGTCCTAGTGGAAACTAAGGGATATTAAGGCCTCCTTTTAATAGAGTACCGGACCAAAGCATTAACACATAGTGAATACATGAACTCCTCAAACTACGGCCATCACCGAGAAGTATCCCGATTATTGTCACTTCGGGGTTGTTGGATCATAACACATAATAGGTGACTATAGACTTGCAAGATAGGATCAAGAACCTACATATATTCATGAAAACGTAATAGGTTCAGATCTGAAATCATGGCACTCGGGCCCTAGTGACAAGCATTAAGCATAGCAAAGTCATAGCAACATCAATCTCAGAACATAGTGGATACTAGGGATCAAACCCTAACAAAACTAACTTGATTACATGGTAAATCTCATCCAACTCATCACCGTCCAGCAAGCCTATGATGGAATTACTCACACACGGCAGTAAGCATCCTGAAATTGGTGATGGAGGATGGTTGATGATGATGACGGCGACGAATCCCCCTCTCCGGAGCCCCGAACGGACTCCAGATCAGCCCTACCGAGAGGTTTTAGGGCTTGGCGGCGGCTCCGTGTCGTAAAACGCGATGAAACTTCCTCCCTAATTTTTTCCTCCGCGAAACGAAATATATGGAGTTGGAGTTGAGGTCGGTGGAGCATCAGGGGGCCCACGAGACAGGGGGGCGCCCCGCACCCTCGTGGACAGGGTGTGGGCCCCCTGGCCTTCATCTTTTGCCAGTATTTTTATATTTTCTGAAACTTATCTCCGAGGATTTTTAGGTCATTCCGAGAACTTTTGTTTCTGCACAAAAATAACACCATGGCAGTTCTGCTGAAAACAGCGTCAGTCCAGGTTAGTTTCATTCAAATCATGCAAGTTAGAGTCCAAAACAAGGGCAAAAGTGTTTGGAAAAGTAGATACATTGGAGACGTATCAACTCCCCCAAGCTTAAACCTTTGCTTGTCCTCAAGCAATTCAGTTGATAAAATGAAAGTGATAAAGAAAAACTTTTATAAACTCTGTTTGCTTTTGTTGTTGTAAATATGTAAAGTCAGCATTCAAGGTTTCAGCAAAGATTATTAACTAACCATATTCTCAATAACACTCAGGTCTCATGTTTACTCATATCAATGGCATAATAAACTAATGAGCGATAATAATAAAACTCGGATAACAACACTTTCCCAGAACAATCATAGTATGATATAACAAAATGGTATCTCGCTAGCCCTTTCTGAGACCGCAAAACATAAATGCAGAGCACCTTTAAAGATCAAGGACTGACTAAACATTGTAATTCATGGTAAAAGAGATCCAGTCAAGTCATACCCAATATAAACTAACAGTAATGCATACAAATGACAGTGTGCTCTCCAGTGGGCGCTTTTTAATAAGAAGGTGATGACTCAACATAAAAGTAAATAGATAGGCCCTTCGCAGAGGGAAGCAGGGATTTGTAGAGGTGCCAGAGCTCGATTTTAAAATAGAGAGATAAATAACATTTTGAGCGGCGTACTTTCACTGTCAACACAACAACTATGAGATGGCGATATCTTCCATACTACATGCAGTATAGGCGGTTCCCAAACAGAATGGTAAAGTTTATACTCCCCCCACCACCAACAAACATCAATCCATGGCTTGCTCGAAGCAACGAGTGCCTCCAACTAACACCAATCCTGGGGGAGTTTTGTTTAATTATTTTTGGTTTGTTTTGATCTTTTTGATCATGGGACTGGGCATCCCGGTTACCGGCCATTTTCTCGTGAATGAGGAGCGGAGTCCACTCCTCTTGAGAATAACCCACCTAGCATGGAAGATACAGAGAACCCTAGTCGGAACATGAGCTGCTCGAGCATACAAAACAGAATTTCATTTGAAGGTTTGGAGTTTGGCACATACAAATTTACTTGGAACGGCAGGTAGATACCGCATATAGGAAGGTATGGTGGACTCATATGGAATAACTTTGGGGTTCATGGAGTTGGGATGCACAAGCAGTATTCTCGCTTAGTACAGGTGAAGGCTAGCAAAAGATTAGGAAGCGGCCAACTGAGAGAGCGACGACAGTCATGAACATGCATTAAAATTAATTTACACTAGGTTCAAGCATGAGTAGGATATAATCCACCATGAACATAAATATCGTGAAGGCTATGTTGATTTTTTTCAACTACATGCGTGAACATGTGCCAAGTCGAGTCACTCAATTCATTTAAAGGAGGATACCATCTCATCATACCACATCACAATCATTTTAATAGCATATTGGCACGCAAGGTAAATCATTATAACTCATAGCTAATTAAGCATGGCATAAGTGTAAGTGCATCTAGTTCCCCATAGTGATTTTGGTGTATTGAAGACTTATAGGTTAAGAGACTGATGCATTTGTAAGTGTACGCAGGTCTATAAGTCTATGAGGAGTTTGATATTTACAAAGAAAGTCGACCCCTAAAAATGAAGCTCTTCGACTGAAGACTTTGGATTTCTGAAGACTTTCTGAAGACTTTGAAAGTGAACAAATTGGTGTGACCTTGAAGACTTGGTAATCATTCGAGGAACATGAAGCGTGAAGACTCTTGTTTTTACTGTTTCATTTTCTCTTTCTTGAGTCCTAGGAAATACCGTACTGTTAAAGGGGTCGAGGAAATACTAAGGAAAAAATTTCCATGTGATGCTCATCTCAAAATCCTACACCTACCAATCCCTTCGAGTGAGGCCAATGGAAATCTCTCACAGTTCAGTCATATTCTTCAGTGACAGAGACAAAAGTTCTTCTGGTCTCTGAGGAATTTGTTCTGACTGAGGAGTTAGGAATTCGCCAGTGCGGATTGCCTACAAAGTGAGGAACATGATAGCCCTGAGGTATTTGAGAGTCAAATATTCTGATCGTTGATGTGCTACGCGCCAGCTGTCCCAAAAATATCTACCCACCTAAAGGTCATATCAGACAAGGGCATTTATGTCTTATCATGTCGGGCTGCTCCCCGGCTATAAATAGCCGCCCCCTACAACCACTAGTTGGTTGGCTGCTCCGAGAGAAACTGACACTTGTCATTTGAGAGCAACCCATCCTCCGAGGACTTTGAGCGAAAATCATCGAGTGAGGAAATCCCAAACCCAAACCTACAAAACCCCAAAGTGATTGAGCATCACTGAAGAGATTGACCCTGCGTGGATCCGATGATTGTTTCCTTTGAAGACTGTGCTTCTTCCAGACGGTTAGGTGTCAAGGTCTAGAACATCCAAGACGAATTGTGGATCGCCGAGTGACCGAGTTTGTGAAGGTTCGGAAGTCACCTAAAGACTTGCCACGAGTGATTGGGCGAGGTCTGTGTGACTTCAACTCAAGGAGAATACGGTGAGGACTGTGTATCCGGGACTGGGTGTCCTCGAATTTAAATACTCAGCCGCTCCAACCAGATGTACAATCGAGACAAAGTAGTTGAACTGGTCTACCAAATCATTGTCTTCACCGAGCTTACTGGTTCTATTTCCTCAACTCTTTCATTTCCTTATCTCTGTTGTTGTGTGCTTGTTCATATCTGTTTGAAGACTTTGACTAAAGACTTCTCAATTTCCTCAGTTCAATTTCTTCAGTCTATCCGTCTTCATCTTGTGTTATCCTGTGTTTATGCTTTCTGTACTCTGTGCTTGTCTTCATTTCATCATGATGACTATGCGTGTGTTCTGCTATGCTTACTTTTGAGTACTTATTCTGCTGCAAGTAGTTCTTCATTTAGGAATTTCCTCACCAGCAAATTCCTCGGTGAAGAATTCATAAAAATCGCCTATTCACCCCCCCTCTAGTCGATATAACGCACTTTCAATTGGTATTAGAGCAAGGTACTCCCTTGTTCTATGTGATTTTGGTTTAACCACCTGGAGTTTTAGTTATGTCGGCCATAGGTATGATCAAGGTCTCTGCTGGGTGTCCTACCTTCGATGGAACGGACTACCCCTACTGGAAGAATAAGATGCGAATGCATCTTGAGGCAATTGATAACGATCTCTGATATGTTGTGGAAAATGGTGTTCCCTCGGTCACACCTTCCCTGAATACTGCTGATTTGAATAGATTCAAGCAGTTCGATTCTCAAGCGAAGAAACATCATATGTGGCCATCTGAGCAAAGGGAAATATGGTAGAGTGAGTGCTTTGGAAACTGCTAAGCTTATCTGGGATAGGCTCTCCAAAGTATACGAAGGAGTCTCAACTCAACGTGACTCTCGCGTCGACGTTCTTCGAATCTCTTCAACCGCTTCAAAAGACTCGACAATGAAAATGTTCAGCAAACCTTCGATCGCCTCACTAATATCTCAAATGAGCTTCAAGCGCTTGGCGCCACTGACATCACCGACCATGAGGTGGTGAAGAAATTGCTGAGATCACTCGATTCCTCATTTGACACTCTCGCATTGATGATTCAAGAGTGTGCTGATTACAAGGCACTTGATCCCGCTGATATCCTCGAGAGGCTAAACACTCATGAGTTCCAGCTTGCTGAGAAGAGAGATCTCTATGGTTCGAGCTATGGCAAACCACGTGCTCTGAAGGCCAAGGCAGTCTCTGAGTCTGAAGAAGAGGACTCTACTAGCAGCCTTGGTGATCCTGAAGAACTTAGCCAGGAACTAGCACTGCTCGTGAAGAAATTTCAGAAATTCTCAAGACGTGGTCGCTTTGGAAAATCCTCAAGGAGCAACGATTCCTCGTCTAGTGACTACAAGAAGAGGCTATGCCACAAATGCAAGAAACCTGGTCACCACATTCAAGATTGTCCTCAGTGGGACAAGGAATTAAAGAAGAAGAAATACAAGGATTATAGTTCTGATGATGCAAAGAAGAAGAAGAAATCTTCAAAGTCTTCATCATCAAAATCCTTGAAGTCTTCATCTCACAAGAAGAGCAGCTCCAAGAAGGCTCGGGCATTCATTGGCAAGGAAATGGATTCTGAGGCTGAATCTGAGGATCATGAGGAAGAGGAGGCATCCGAGGAGTCCGAGTCTGGTGTGGCAAGCCTAGCACTTGCTACCGCGTTCGTCAGCAAGTCTATCTTCAACTCTGAAGAAAATGGCAACACCAACAATCTTGATGAAGGCAATGATGACTATGCTCCCACCTATTGCTTCATGGCAAAGGGTGCCAAGGTAACTAAATACCCTCCTCCGAATCTAGTGAGGATGAATCTGATGAAAATCTTAAGCACAGCTACTCTAAACTTGCTAAGATTGCTGTGAAACAACAAAAGGCTATTGAAAAGCTTCAAAACATGCTAGACAAAAGTGATGATATGTTGGGTGAAGAAATGGACCGCACTAAAGACTTAGCGAAAATCTTGAGACTTCAGTCTAAGTTTGACAACCTTCAAAGTCATCATAACACACTCTTATCTGATCACGAGAAGCTTTCTTATGAATTTCTTCAAAGAAAGCAAGATCTTGAGAAGCTAAGAGTGAGTTATGAAGATCTTCAGAAGGAGCGCGATTCATTACTTGCTCAACAAATCAGCGCTACTTAGGAATAATTTGTTCCTCCATGTCTGAAGTGCATTGAACGTGAATCTGCTAATTCTTCACCTGAATGTTATAAATTCTTCACTTGTCTCTGCTATCACTAATTCCTCATCTGAGGACATTGCTAGTACCACTGATGATGCAGGGCTGAAGGAATTGTACACGACAGGCATGTACAAAAGCCTCAAAGGGCATCAGATTCTTTGTGATGTGCTTAAAAAGCAGATCCTCAACAGAAACCCTAGGAAATAGGATATTGCCTTTGAGAGGAAAATCAATGCTGATGGAACATATTGGAAGCCTGAGTAGTACCCCAAAACTTCATGGGTTGCTGCAAAGGGACCTCCAGTTGATCCATCATTATCTGGCTTTACATGTGAATCTCCTCATTCTTCTGATGAGTCATTTGACTCCAACTATAAACTATTCAAAAATCAGAATGGTGAAGTATT
Source organism: Aegilops bicornis (assembly GCA_021605145.1). Lineage (NCBI taxonomy): Eukaryota > Viridiplantae > Streptophyta > Magnoliopsida > Poales > Poaceae > Aegilops > Aegilops bicornis. The sequence continues at coordinate 621,779,551 of CM038672.1, read as the reverse complement.
TGCTAGATATGTTGGCACTAACTGCAGGAACGGTTCCCCTATGAAGAAAATCTGGGTTCCCAAAAGTTATCTTGAAAGTCTTTAGGTGAATGCCCTCATGACACCACCTGTGAAGAATAGGAACCCCAGATCAAATTCTTCATATGGATCAAAATCCTCATATGATCATTATCATGCTAACCCTTCTGTTCGCAGGGTAGAGCTAAAGGCTATGAATATGAGTATTATTCTTCAAATCATTATGTTCATAAGTCCTCGAAGAATTTCTCTGCTTACTCACATGCTTGCTCTAAACCCTCTCATGTGAAACAAAGCGGACTGGCTTCTATGCCACCTTTCTCATATGGTGCTCGCAGAGTGATGAATTCTTTGCCACCCCTTCAGATGTGGGTGGTGAAGAAAAAGAACTAATCTCTTATGCAGGGTCAGGTCTCCAGACGTGCTCAAAACGTCTGAAGAATTTGCTGGAGACCTGAATGTGCCTGATAGGACGCAGGCTAATCATGAAGAAATGAATTTTAATTTCTCACGTCCTTATACTGATTTATCTGTGTTGTTGCTTGATGAAATTGTACTGATGATATTGATGTCATATTCTTCACTGATGAAGTATATGAGTTCGTAAGTTGCACTAATTCATCTGCAGGATGATCAACCCAAAGCAAACGAGTGGGTCCTTGATAGTGGATGTAGGAATCACATGACTGGTGACAAGAATCTATTGATGGATGCTCCCTTATCACTATCACATTTTAAACATATCATTTTCTGTAAGTGCATCTAGTGCCCCTTAGTGATTTTGGTGTATTGAAGACTTATAGGTTAATACACTAATGTGTTTGTGAGTGTACACAGGTCTATAAGTCTATGAGGAGTTTGATATTCTGAGAGAAAGTCGACCCTAAAAATGAATCTCTTCGATCAAGACTTTGATATTCGAAGACTTTCAAGACTTTGAAAGTGAAGAAATTGGTGTGACCTTGAAGACTTGGTATTCATTTGAGGAACATGAAGCGTGAAGACTTTTGTTTTCGTAGTTTCGTTTTCTCTTTCTCGAGTCATAGAAAACACCGTACTGTTAAAGGGGGTCAAGGAAATACTAAGGAAAAATTTCCATGTGATGCTCAACTCAAAATCCTACACCTACCAATCCCTTCGAGTGAAGCCTTTGGAAATCTCATACTGATTCAGTCAATTTCTTCAAAGGATGAGACGAAGTTCTTCCGTCACCGAGGAATTTGTTCGACCGAGGAGTTAGGAATTCGCCAAAGGCGGATTGCCTACACATGAGGAACATGATAGCCCCGAGGAATTTGATATTCAAATTTCCGATCGCTGTCTTTGCCGCACGCCAGCTGTCCCAAAATATCTTATCCACCTAACGGTCATATCATTGAAGGGCATTTATGTCTTATCATGTCGGGCTGCTCCCTAGGCTATAAATAGCCGCCCCCTACAACCACTAGCTGGTTGGCTTCTCCGAGAGAACTTGACACTTGTCATTTAAGAGCAACCCATCCTCCGAGGACTTTAAGCGAAAATCATCGAGTGAGGAAAAACCCAAAAAACCAAACCCCTACAAACCCAAAGTGATTGAGCATCACAGAAGAGATTGATCATGCGTGGATCCGATGCTTGTTACCTTTGAAGACTGTGCTTCTTCCAGATGGTTAGGCGTCATGGTCTAGAGCATCCAAGAGGAACTGTGGATCGCCGAGTGACCAAGTCTGTGAAGGTTTGGAAGTCACCTGAAGACTTACCACGAGTGATTGGACGAGGTCTGTGACCTTAGTTCAAGGAGAATACGGTGAGGACTTGGTGTCCCGAGCTGCGTGCTTTCGGCCGATCGGGTGACCGGACTGTGTCCTCGAGTTTAAATATTCAGCCGCTCCAACCAGATGTACAATCGAGACAGCAGTTGGAACTGGTCTACCAAATCATTGTCTTCACCAACCTAATCGGTTCTATTTCCTCAACCCTTTCATTTCCTCATTATTGTGTTGAGTGTTTGTTCATATCTGTGTTTGAAGACTTTGATCAAGACTTTCTCAATTTCCTCAGTTCAATTTCTTGATCTGTTTGTCTTCATCTTGTGCTATCCTGTGTTTACGCTTTACGTACTCTTTGTTTGTCTTCATTTCATCATGATGACCATGCCCGCATTCTGTTATGCTTACTTCTGAGTACTTATTCCGCTGCAAGTAGTTCTTCGCTAAGGAATTTCCTCATCGGCAAATTCCTCAGTGAAGAATTCGTAAAAATCGCCTATTCACTCCCCCTCTAGTCGATATAATGCACTTTCAATTGGTATCAGAGCAAGGTACTCCCTTGTTCTGTGTGATTTTGGTTTAACCACCTGGAATTTTAGTTATGTTGACCGCAGGTATGAAGAAAGTGACATGTCCTATCTTTGACGGTCTTGATTATCCCAAGTGGAAGGCCATGATGAGGAAGCGCCTCATGGCAATGGACAGTGAGCTATGGACCGTCACTGAAATTGGTTTTACTGATCTATGCAAGATGGCGAGCGCTGATTTTATTCGCAAGTACACTCGACTTGACATCATGGCGAAGGATATCATCTGTTCATGCCTATCTAGAGATGAATTCAAGCGCATTATGCATCTTTGCAATGCGAAGCTTATCTGGGACCAAATCTCCGACGTCTATGAAGGTCATCGAACCCGTCATGATCCTTGGTTTGAGGACTTCAAGGAATATCTCAAAACGATGACTTTCGAACCAGAACCATCATCTTCTGCATCATGTCTCATGGCAAAGGGTGTCAAGGTAACCGAATGTTTCTCATCTGAATTTAGTGATTGTGAATCTGATGATGATGGATCTGATGATGATATTGAACCTAGCTATACCAAACTTGTTTGCATTGCCACCAAACAACAACATGCCTTGGAAAAGGTTCAAAACATGTTAGGTAAGAGTGATGATATGTTAGGTGAAGAAATGGATCGCACTAAAGCCCCGATCGAAAATCTTCAGAGACTTCATCTAGGTTTGACAACCGTCAAGGTCATCATAACACTCTCTTGTCCGATCATGAGAAACTTTCTTATGAATTTCTTCAAAGAAAGCAAGATCTTGAGAAGCTAAGAGTGAGTTATGAAGATCTTCGAAGGAGCGCGATTCATTACTTTCTCAACAAATCAGCGCTTCTCGTGAAGAATTTGTTCCTCCATGCTTAAAGTGCATTGAACGTGAATCGCCAATTCTTCACCGAATGTTCAAATGCTTCAACTGTTACAAATTCTTCACTTGCTCCTGCTATCACTAATTCCTCATCTGAGGACATTGCTAGTATCACTGACGATGCAGGGCTGAAGGAATTGTAAATGACAGGCATGTACAAAAGCCTCAAAGGGCATCAGACTCTTTGTGATGTGCTTAAAAAGCAGATCCTCAACAGGAACCCTAGGAAAGAGGGTATTGCCTTTGAGAGGAAACTCAATCTTGATGGAACATATTGGAAGCCCGGAGCAGTATCCCAAAACCTCATGGGTTGCTGCAAAGGGACCTCCAGTTGATCCATCTAACTTATCTGGCTTTACATATGAATCTCCTCATTCTTCTGATGAGTCATTTGACTCCAACTATAAACTGTTCAAAAATCAGAATGGTGAAGTATTTGCTAGATATGTTGGCACTAATCGTAGGAACGGTTCCCCTATGAAGAAAATCTGGGTTCCCAAGAAGTGCCTTGAAAGTCTTCGTGAATGTCCTCATGACACCACCTGTGAAGAATAGGAACCCCAGATCAAATTCTTCATATGGATCCAAGTCCTCATACGGACCAAATTCCTCACATGGATCAAATTCCTCAAAAGGATCAAAGTCCTCATATGATTATCATCGTGCTAACAACTCTGTTTCGCAGGAAGAGCTAAGGGCTATGAATATGTGCATTATTCTTCAAACCAATATGTTCATAAGTCCTCGAAGAATTTCTCCGCTTATTCATATGCTTACCCTAACCCCTCTTATGTGAAACGAAATGGATTGGCCTCTATGCCACCATTCTCATATGGTGCTCGCAGAGTGATGAACTCTTTGCCACCCCTTCAGATGTGGGTGGTGAAGAAAAGAACTAACCTCTTCTGCGAGGTCAGGTCTCCGGGCGTGCCTTAAACGTCTCAAGAATTTCTTGGGGCCCGACAAAATGCCCGATAGGACGCAGGCTAATCATGATGAAATGAACTTTCATTTCACACGCCCTCATATCGCTTATCCGTTATCTTGCTCGATGAAATTCATATGATGAACTTGATATCATATTCTTCACTCATGAAGTATATGAGATCGTAAGTTGCACTAATTCATCTGCAGGATGATCAACCCAAAGCCACTGAGTGGGTTCTCGATAGTGGATGTACAAATCACATGACTGGTGACAAGAATCTATTGATGGATGCTCCCTTATCACCGTCTCATCTGAAGCATACCATCTTTCTTGACAAAGGCAAAAGTCGTATTGGGTCTTGGTAAGGTTGCGATCTCTAAGGACATACACATGGACAAAGTCATGCTTGTTGAGTCCTTAGGATACAACCTCATGTCGATCTCAATGCTTTGTGATCTTGATATGGTTGTTATCTTTGGCAAGTATCGTTGTGTTGTGATTATGGAAGCTGACAATTCCAAAGTCTTCGAAGGCTTTAGGAGAGGAGACTTGTGTATTGTTGACTTCTCTACAGGACCACAACCAGCTGTGTGTTTACTTGCAAAACCTTCAGAAGGCTGGCTATGGCATCGGCGACTTGGTCACGCAGGCATGAGGAATTTGCACACGCTTGCAAAGAAGAAGCATGTCATTGGCATTGAGAATGTCAAATTCCTCAAGGATCACTTGTGCGGAGCCTGTGAAGCTGGAAATGACCAAGGCCAAGCATCCAGCGAAGACTATCATGACCACTACTCGTCCCTTCGAATTGCTTCACATGGACCTCTTTGGTCCTAATCATTACTCAAATTGTCACTAATGACGCATCTCTATATGGCTTTGTTATTGTTGATGATTACTCTCGTTACACATGGGTACACATTGTTACTTACAAAAATGAAGTGCTGGAAGTCTTCAAACGATTTTCCTCGAGGGCTTCAACTAACTTTGGTGTGAAGATCGGACACATCAGAGTGACAATGGAACTGAGTTCAAGAATTCGGTCTTGATGCCTATCTTGATGAACTTGGTATTACTCATGAGTTATCTGCTCCCTATACTCCTCAGCAAAATGGTGTCGTGGAGCGCAAGAACAGAATTCTTGTTGAGATGGCTCGCACTATGCTTGATGAATACAAAACGCCTAGTCGTTTTTGGATTGATGCAATTGATACTGCGTGCCACATCATCAACAGAGTATATCTTCACAAATTCTTCAAAAATACTGCCTATGAACTCCTCACTGACAAGAAACCAAATGTGAGTTATTTCAAAGTCTTCGGTGCTAAATGCTGGATTAGAGATCCTCATCACAATTCTAAATTTGCACCGAAAGCACATGAAGGTGTTATGCTTGGTTACGGAAAGGACTCGCACACCTACAGAGTCTTCAACATCGCTTTTCACAAGATTGTTGACACTGTAAATGTGCGGTTCGATGAAACTAATGGCTCGCAAAGAGAGCACCTACCTTGTGTGTTAGATGAACCAAAGACCGAGGAATCTATCGTGTTCAAGGCAACCGAGGATGTCATTCCTCTTGAAGAATCTGCAAGAATTCATTCCTATCTGTGAAGAACGTCGAGCTGATGCACTCAAGATAATGTCAAGACAATGGTGCCGAGAAAAATGATCAAATTCCTCGGCGACAACCAGCTCATCCTCGCGTTGCAAAAGAAGTGCAAGTTGACAAGATCATCGATGACATTGAAGCGCCAGTCCTCTCACACGCTCAAAAGCTTCACATTTATCTAACTTTTGTGGGCACTATGCTTTTGTCTCTATTACAGAGCCCACTAAGGTAGATGAAGCATTTCTGGAGCCTGAGTGGATTCAGGCCATGCAAGAAGAATTACATCAGTTATAGCTCAACAATGTCTGGGAACTGGACAAACGTCCAGATCCTCGCAAGCATAATATCATTGGCACAAAGTGGATCTACCGCAACAAGCAAGATGAAAATGGGCTTGTGGTGAGGAATAAGGCACGACTTGTAGCTCAAGGCTACACACAGGTTGAAGGAATTGATTTCGATGAAACTTTTGCACCTGTTGCTAGACTTGAGTCTATTCGCATATTACTTGCCTATGCTAACCATCTGTTGGAGATATGCCCTAGAGGCAATCATGTATGATGATATTTCCTATGTGTTTATGAATAAAGATAGTCCTTGGACATTATCAATGATGTGTATCAGCAAGTATGTGACTTGTTTGTGGGACTATGCATTGTATGATGACTGTCCTAAAAGGTCCCTAGTCAAAAGGGGCTGTGTGTGGGCCAGAGTCGACTAGGCGGCATATGACACGGTCGATGGCTTGGTCTCACTAGCCATGGAGCATTGGATGCTAAGCGGATAATATGGACATGGAAAGGTCTGGTCGGATTCGACATAGTCGGATCCGAGTCGAGATAATGTCTGAGTCGGACAGACCCAACTATGAGACGCAGCGAGATGTCATCTGTGAGTCTCTCGTACAACAAACGTTCTATGTCCTAAGACCTGAGTGACACATGTACTCGGATGGTGACAGACTTGCTTTGGGCCGACCAAAACGCTACTCCGTGGATCGGGTAGTTACAAAGGTAGGTTTCGGGTTTGTCCAGTCCCATGTTTGCGAGACACGGTCGAGCAAGATGGGATTTGCCCTCCGATCGGAGAGATATACTCTGGGCCCTCGTGTGATCTCGACCAGGAATAGCATGGCCATGCGACAAGGATTATGAGATAATCCGGATTGTGGTCGGTATCCTTTGGAACGAGAAAGAGTTCGGGTTAGCACAAGGATGACAGTCTCGCCTTTGAGCCCGACAACATATATCGCGGCAAAGGGAATGAAGTGTGACATGTTGTACAGGTTCGCTTAACCAGCTTCATCGCTCGCTTGGTGGTCGGCACGCCTTGCTAGAGGCCGCTACCAACCGTCTGGTCGGAGGTGATCCGAGCGTGACCAAGCCGACTTGAACCTAAGGGGTCGCGCTTAAGGGAAGGAACCTATGAGGTCAGTTCAGAGGACACCGGTCGGATGTGATCCGAATCGGACTAGGAACGTGACCGAATAGACTTTGGGCTTTAGGGTCCGTGGCGAGGCCCAAGTGTTGAGCCCGCCACGGACGCCTATATAAAGTGGAGGTGCGGCACACTCAGCAGTTGATCGCTTCGCTGCGACTAGGGTTTGCATGTGTTGCGAATAGCCACCTCCACTCGCCGCCCGGTGTGTGATCGGACCTAGCAGTCCGCCGCAGACGACGCTCCTCCCGCACGCGCGGATACCGTTAGAGGCGGTGCACTTGCGCCGCTCCGGCGAACACGTACGTGGGATCGGACGACCGGCCGCTCGAGGGAGATCGAACGAGGAGGAGACGACCCACGCAGACGCGCTGCCCCAACTCTTCTTCCGCTGCACGGCATTGCACGTCTAGTGGTAACGAACTGTGATCCATCTCCCGTAGCATGTTCCTGGATGTTCTGCGCGTAGGAATTTTTAATTTACAGTCGACGCACCCTACCGTAGAACCCAACAGTGGTATCAGAGCCTCTGTTATTGGATTTGGATTCAGATCGTATGCATATTAGATATGTGGAGGCGGCAGATGAGATATGTTGTCCTTGAAGAGATCGGCTATGTGCACGGTTGATATGATCAACTGCACATGGGGATCGTTGAGGCTATGTTTTACGTAAATCGGGATCGATGAGGTTGTGACACGATCTACCCCTACCGGTCGGTCATCCGCCATCGGGGTTAACAATGAAACGTAAATCCGAATCGGATTCGCGATGATCGATAAGATCGGTCAGATCAGAGAATTCGGCGTGATCGGAGTTCAGATGTGATCTGTGATTTCTGAAAACGTCGGGCGCTGCCCGCACCCGCGAGGGACCGCCGTGTGCGTAGCGCCGTGTATTTCGTACCCGACACACAAACCGGTAGAATGCGATTCTATGCATAACTTTGTTTTGCAGGTTTGATGTGAATAGTATGGCTCATGTGTATGTGATGCATGTGTGTAATTTATACGTGGCCTGCGTGTCATGTTTGTCAGCCGGCAGGAGCCAAAGTGCTATCATTATATTGTATAACAACCTGCGTGTCGACTTGTGACTCTATGTAAAATTCATTACTAGTTGTAATAGTTGGATAATAGAGATCAGGTTGGCGGCTTGGCGTCGGCGTGACAAACAAGATGGAGTTCATAGATGGTCATCGAGTCGGAGCCGACCTAGAAGAACGCCCATGAAGGAGCCATACTATTTCACAATATGTGTTATTTGTGATTGTTATGCTTCTTTGTTTCTATGCATGTTAGAATGGTAGAAAGATCCCTCATGAATATCAAGTGAATTGCCATCCCCGATGTTGCACCTTCGCACATCAAGTACGTCTAGTAGTGGGCTCATAAATTTGGGGTGCTGCTGGGTGTCCTTGAACTGAAGGGTTCGTGTCGGACACGGACATGCACTGCATCAGGTTCACTTGACAAGGCTATCAAAATGGTTTTGGGCCTTGTGGCAAAGAAGGTTGGGGGCCGGGGTATGAGATACCTTCCCGATCGGCTGTGAGTCGATAGAGATGCGATTAGCAAGGAGTTGCTTACCGAATAGGTATGTTGGCTAGCGATGATGCTAAAGCTCACTAGTCGCATGCGCTAGTCGGATCCTGAATCACCGAGAGTTTGCGGAGGGATGCCGACTTGGTGGGAGTAATTCTGTTTAGGCTACAATTACTCTACATAAACACATTGCTTAGTGATTGCATGTTTTCTGTTGTAGATCAATGGCACCACCTGCTCAACCCAACTTTGCATTGAAATCAATTCTGGAAAAGGATAAACTGAATGGAACAAACTTTACCACCTGGTATAGAAATCTGAGAATTGTTCTCAACCACGATAAAAAGGAACATGTTCTAGAGGATCCACTTCCAGAGGAACCAGCTCATAATGCTAGTGCCACAGCTAAAAATGCCTACCAGAAACTCGTTGATGAATCAACGGAGATCACCGTCTGATCTTTGGCTTGTATGGAGCCCGATTTGCAACAGCATTTCGAAAACGTTGAGGCTTACGATATGATCGAGAGTCTCAAGAGCATGTTTCGGACACAGGCTAGGACCGAAAGGTTCAACGTCTGGCGATCCTTGATGGATTGCAGGCTGAAGGAAGGTGATCCATCGAGCCCACATGTGATCAAGATGATCGGATATGTGCAAGCTTTGGATCGTTTGGGCTTCCCGCTCTTGGATGAGCTGGCATCGATGCTGTTCGGGTTCTCTTCCGCCCAGCTATGGGACGTTCATCTCGAACTATCATATGCATGGCATGGATAAGAAGCTCACTGAATTGCATGGGATGCTCAAGGTGGCAGAGCGGGATATTAAGAAAGGCACGCATCAAGTGTTGGTGGTGCAGAAATCGGCTAAGTTCAAGAAGAGTTGGTCCAAGAAAAAGGCTAAGGCAAAGGGCAAGAAGATGGTAACCTCTGCCGCTGCGCCGAAGTCTGGACCGGACTCAAGACCGTTTGCTATCACCGCAAGGAGACCGGTCCCGGAAGAGGAACTGTAGCAAGTGGCTTGCGAGCATGGCAAGAAGGCCGGAAATGCTTCTTCGTGCAAAGGTACACTTGTTGCATATGTTATAGACATTTACCTTGGCCGACATACCTAGTAGCTCTTAGGTATTTGATACCGGATCGGTTGTTCATGTTTGCAACTCGATGCAGGGGCTGGTAAGAACTAGGCATGTGGCACAAGGGAGATTGACATCGTGGTCGGCAACAAAGCAAGAGTTGCTGCGTTGGAGGTCGGCACGATGCAGCTCGACTCCCTTCCGGATTCATTATGGAATTGAATAATTGTTATTACATTCCTGCACTTAGTCGGAACATTATTTCTGCATCATGTTTGATGAGTCAGGGTTATGAATTCAATTTAAAGGACAATGGTTGTTCGATATTTTTGAATGGTATGTTCCACGGCTATGCACCCATTGTTGGTGGGCTATTTATATTGAATCTAGAACAGGAACCGGTCAATAACGTAAATGTCAAGAGGCATAAGCCTAATGAGATAAATCCGACATACTTCTGGCATTGCCGGCTTGGACACATTAGTCTGAAACGCATGAAGAAGCTCCATGATGATGGGCTCCTAACTTCGTCCGACTTTGGATCGTTCGAGACATGTGAATCATGCTTGCTCGGCAAGATGACTAAGTCTCCTTTCGCAAAGAGTTGTGAGAGGGCATCCGAGCTGTTGGAGCTTATACACAGTGATGTGTGTGGTCCAATGAGCACAACTGCCAGAGGTGGCTATCAAGATGCCGTGACTTTTACCGACGACTTGAGTAGATATGGATATATCTATTTGATGAGGCACAAGTCGGAGACTTTTGAAAAATTCATAGAGTTTCGTGAACGAGGTTGAGAATCAGCTCGGCAAGACTATAAAGCTTCGCGATCTGATCGTGGAGGTGAGTACATGAGCCAGAGTTCGTTGATCATCTGAAAAGTCGAGGTATAGTACCTCAGCTCACACCTCCTGCACGCCACGGAGAAACGGCGTGTCGAACGGAGGAATAGGACCTTGTTGGACATGGTCCGGTCTATGATGAGCAAATCGGATTTACCCTTGTCATTTTGGGGATACGCTCTAGAAACCGCAGCTTTCACACTTAATAGGGTACCATCAAAATCCGTAGACAAGACACCGCATGAGATGTGGGTGGGAAGAGTCCCGGTTTGTGTTTTCTAAATATTTGGGGTTGTGAAGCATTTGTCAAGCGACTTATGTCGCAAGCTTACACCCAAGTCGGATAAATGCATATTCGTGGGATATCCGAGGAAACCTTGGGATATAGCTTCTACAACTGGGAAGAGAACAAAGTGTTTGTTGCTCGGAACGGGGTTTTCCTTGAGAAAGAGTTTCTCAGTCGGGAGGCCAGTGGGAGGACGGTTCGACTCGAAGAAATTCGAGGACCACTCGGGGATGGCTCGGCTGGTGATGAGATCATACCGGAGTCAGTCAGGGAACCTGTAGTGGAAGCGGCACCGGAACCACGAAGGTCGGAGAGATTGCGCAGAGTGTGTGATGTATTGTTGCTAGAAAGCGACGAGCCGGCCACGTATGCAGAAGCGATGGTGAGCCCAGATTCCGAGGCATGGCTGGAGGCCATGAGATCCGAGTTAAAATCCATGGATGAGAATCAAGTCTGGGTTTGGTTGATCCGCCACCGGCGAATCGCCATTGGTTGCAAATGGGTCTTTAAGAAGAAAACCGATGTGGATGGAAATGTTCAGATCTACAAAGCTCGGCTTGTCGCTAAAGGTTATGGACAAGTTCAAGGAATTGACTACGACGAGACTTACTTGCCGCTAGCGATGCTGAAATCGGTGAGGATCATACTAGCTATAGCTGCATATTTCGATTACGAGATATGGCAGATGGATGTCAAGACAGCTTTCCTTCATGGAAATTTAACCGAGGACGTGTATATGATACAGCCCGAGGGTTTTGTCGATCCGACTAGCACTAGTAAGGTATGCAAGCTCAAGAGATCCATTTATGGGTTGAAGCAAGCATCTCGGAGTTGGAACATTCGTTTTGATGAAGTCGTCACTGATCTCGGTTTCATCAAAAGCGAAGAGGACTCTTGTTTATACAAGAAGTTAAGTGGGAGCTCGATAGTGTTTTTGATCTTGTATGTGGATGACATACTACTGATCGAAAATAATGTTTCGATGCTAAACTCGGTCAAGGAATCATTGAATGGCAAGTTTTCGATGAAGGACCTTGGTGAGGCAGTCTATATTTTAGGCATTAAGATCTATAGAGATAGATCGAGGAGGCTGCTCGGCTTAAGCGAGCACGCATACATAGATAAAGTGTTGAAGCGGTTCAACATGAGTGAGGCGAAGAAAGGGTTCTTGCCGCTCTCACATGGTATAAGGCTAAGCGAGACTCGAGTCCTTCGACATCCGATGAGCGAAGCAGGATGAGTAGGATTCCGTATGCCTCAAAGAATCGAATCCATCATGTATGCCATGATATGTACAAGGCCCGATGTTGCTTTTGCAATAAGCCTAACAAGTAGATACCAGCCAACCCGGTGAGAGTCACCGGGCAGCGGTAAAGACTATTTTGAAGTACACGAAAAGGACTAAAGAGATGTTCCTAGTTTATGGAGGTGAGGAAGAGCTCGTCGTAAGGGGTTACGTCGATGCTAGTTTCCAAACCGGCGAGAGATGATTGTCGATCACGATGCGGATTCGGTATGCGTCCCGAACGGAGGAGCGATTACCTTTGGATGAGTTCCAAGCAGGATACGGTGGCCGATTCTACCACGAAGCGAATACATTGCGGCTTGTGAAGTCGCAAAGGAAGGTGTTTGGATCCGGCATTTTCTGGATGATCTTGGTATTTTCCCAGCCTCGGTGAAACCGTTGGACCTTTATTGTGATAATTCGGTGCCATCGCACAAGCCAAGGAGCCGAGGAATCACCACAAGGTCGGACACATAGACCGGAAATATCACCGATACGAAAGATCGTAAAGAATGGTGATGTAGAGTTATGCAAGATTCACACGGATGCAAATGTTGCAGATCCGTTGACTAAGCCGCTTCCACAACCCAAGCATGAGGGGCACGTTAGAGCTATGGGCATTCGATGTCTATTTGATTGACTCTAGTGCAAGCGGGAGACTTTTGGAGATATGCCCTAGAGGCAATCATGTATGATGATATTTCCTATGTGTTTATGAATAAAGATAGTCCTTGGACATTATCAATGATGTGTATCAGCAAGTATGTGACTTGTTTGTGGGACTATGCATTGTATGATGACTGTCCTAAAAGGTCCCTAGTCAAAAGGGCTGTGTGGACGCCAAATGACTAGATCGGCATATGACACGGTCGATGGCTTGGTCTCACTAGCCATGGAGCATTGGATGCTAACCGGATAATATGGACTTGGAAAGGTCTGGTCGGATTCGACATAGTCGGATCCGAGTCGAGATAAGGTCTGAGTCGGACGGACCCAACTATGAGACGCAGCGATATGTCATCTGTGAGTCTCTCGTACAACATACGTTCTATGTCCTAAGACACGAGTGACACATGTACTCGGATGGTGACAGACTTGCTTTGGGCCGACCAAACGCTACTCCGTGGATGGGTAGTTACAAAGGTAGGTTTCGGGTTTGTCCGGTCCCATCTTTGCGAGACACGGTCGAGCAAGATGGGATTGCCCCTCCGATCGGGAGAGATATACTCTGGGCCCCTCGTGTGATCGACCAGAATAGCATGGCCATGCGACAAGGATTATGAGATAATCCGGATTGTGGTCGGTATCACTGGAACGAGAAAGAGGTCGGGTTAGCACAAGGATGATGTCTCGCCTTGAGCCCGACAACATATATCGTGCGGCAAAGGGAACAGAAGTGTGACACGTTATGCTGTGTTCGCCTAACCAGCTTCATCGCTCGCCGTGGTCGGCACGCCTTGCTAGAGGCCGCTACCAACCGCATGTGTCGGAGGTGATCCGAACTATGACCAAGCCGACTTGAACCTAAGAATTGGCAGCAAGGGAAGGAACCTATGAGGTCGGTTCAGAGGACCTTTGGTCGGATGTGATCCGAACTGGACTAGGAACGTGACCGAATAGACTTTGAGCTTTAGGGTCCGTGGCGAGGCCCAAGTGTTGAGCCCGCGACGGACGCCTATATAAAGTGGAGGTGCAGCACACTCAGGCAGTTGATCGCTTGGCGCTGCGACTAGGGTTTGCATGTGTTGCGAATAGCCACCTCCACTCGCCGCCAATGTGTGATCGGACCTAGCAGTCCGCCGCCAGACGACGTTCCTCCCTGCACGCCGCGGATACCGTTAGAGGCGGTGCACTTGCGCCGCTCGGCGAACTTCAGACGTGGGATCGGACGACTGGCGCTCGAGGGAGATCAAACGAGGAGGAGGCGATCCACGCAGACGCCGCTTGCCCCAACTCTTCTTCATTGCTGCGGCATCAAGGCGTCTAGTGGTAACGAACTATGATCCATCTCCCGTAGCATGTTCCTGGATGTTCTGCGCGTAGGAATTTTTAATTTGCAGTCGACGCACCCTACCGTAGAACCCAACACCATCACAATGTCACTTTATATCAAATCGATGTGAAAAGTGCATTCCTCAATGGTAAGCTTGAGGAAGAAGTATATGTTGCTCAACCCCCAGGTTTTGAAGATCCAAAGAATCCCGACAAAGTCTTCAGACTCAACAAGGCCCTCTATGGTCTCAAACAAGCCCCACGGGCGTGGTATGATACATTGAAGGAATTCTTCATGAAGAATGGCTTCACACCCGGTTCACTCGACCCTACTCTCTTTACTAAATCATATGATGGTGAACTGTTTGTGTGCCAAATATATGTTGATGATATTATCTTTTCTTTGTCTTGACCAACGTTATAGTGATGAATTTGCCTATATGATGAGTGAAGAATATCAAATGTCTATGATGGGAGAGTTGAGATTCTTCTTAGGTCTTCAAATTCACAACAACACAATGGCATATTCATATCTCGGAGAAATACCTCAAAGATGTCACGAAGAAATTCGGCATGCAAGATTGCAAAGGCGTCAAAATTCCTATGCCCACAAATGGCCATCTATGCAATCGATGAAAATGGTATTGACTTGATCACAAGGTATACCGCTCCATGATTGGTTCTTTATTGTACTTATGTGCATCTAGGCCAGATATAATGCTTAGTGTTTGCATGTGTGCCCGATTTCAAGCTACAATCAAGGAATCACACCATAAGGTCTGTGAAGCATATTCTTCGATATCTAGCTCACACACCAACACTAGGATTATGGTACCCCAAGGGCTCTAATGTTGATCTCATTGGATATTCTCGACTCGACTATGCTTTGGTGATCGTGTGGACCGCAAGTCAACATCTGGTACTTGTCATTTCCTCGACGATCTTTGGTGCATTGGTCCTCGAAGAAACAGAACTGCGTATCACATCTCTTGTGGAAGTTGAATACATTGCTTTGGCTCGTGTTGTGCTCAATTGCTGTGGATGAAGCAAACTCTCAAGGACTACGGCATCAACGTGAAGAATGTGCCTCTCATCTGTGACAATGAGAGTGCCATCAAGATTGCTCACAACCCAGTTAAGCACTTTCAAGACAAAGCACATTCAAATTCGTCATCATTTTCTTCGTGATCATGTGTTGAAGGGCGACATCTCCATCGAGCATGTGAAGACTGAAGAACAGCTAGCCGATATCTTCACTAAGCCCTTGGATGAGAAGAGATTTAGCAAGTTGCGGTGTGAGCTAAATATCTTAGAATCTTCGAATGTTCTTTGAAAAGGACACACATCCTGACACCTTGCAAAATTGATGACTTAGATGTGCAACACACGAAGAAACGTTTTTCTTCAATCCATGAAGAATAACACTCTAAGTGTGAATAAATTAATGAAGAATTTGATTCTCAGAACCCTACGACAATTGTACGCGGTGTCTGAAATCATCATTCTTATCTGATTGGGTCACGCCACCACCAAAGTTGAAAATCTTCAATTTGAGTTTTTCCTCGGTTTGAAATTCTTCGCTTTTTAAAATTCTTCAACTTTCCAAAATCTTCACTATTTCCGTCATTTTTCTTCATTAGCTATATATATATATATATATATATATATATATATATATATATATATATATATATATATATATATATATATGGGTTTATATCCTCCACAAAGCATTCACTTATGGCTATTTCTTCAAGTCGCTTTTTACGCTAAGTGAATGTGATCGGACCCTTCCCCTCTATGCTATACTCAACCCAATCTATTCACAAATTCTTCATGTGCGTTCTATTTGAAACTCGTTCAAAATCTTCTTTGAGTCCTTGTCAGCTGAAGAAATTGTGAACGGAACTTTAAAACTGATCTTATCCAAACTTTCGGTTTTGCCGCTCAAACCGTTCCGCATCCCACGATGCATTATTTTACTCACCCACGATCGTACACGATCTCCACTACACAGTACGTGGGTGACACATGTCGTGAGAAGGAGAATGGTCAGGGGCATGTTCGTCCTAAATCTTCGGGCGAACAGTTTTTTCACTGCCTCTATAAATACCCCTCTCCCCATCCTCACTTCTTTTACTCCGCCCGATCTCTCTCTCCCGCTCGAGCTCCTCAAACCCTAGCGCCGCCGCTTACTCCATCGTCGCCCGGTGAGGAAGAGCTTGATGCCTCGACCTCGTCGCCCGTCGTACTCGCGCCGGTTGGAAATCTTCACTCCGCCGCCGTAGCCATCTTCCTCCGCCGAGTTAGGGCGTAGAAGATCTGAACAGACGAGCTTCACATCTACAACACCCAGTTCATCGTGTTCTTCATTTAGGGTAATTAAAAGTTACTTTTATTACTCGCTTTGATTCTCAAACCTTCCTGAAAATCTTCAAAGGTGTTTTATTCTTCAAATCCTCACACACAAACACCTCACTAGTTATATGCTCTTCATTCGTTTCTCTAAGCAATCATTTTTCTTCAAGATTCCTCAATTATGTGGATCCTCGATCTGTACAACTCTGGAACCTAAGACAAAGAACGCTTAGTAAAATTCTTCAAGGCTCATCTGGTCAAAATCCTCAAAACTTGTTCTTTTTGAAAAACCTTCTGAGAACGCATATGACCTCTCCAAATTCCTCGCAACTATACTCTGTTCACAGCTGAAGAATATGGCAGAAGGAAAGAAGCCACAGAAAGGAGGAAAGAGGCCTGAGGTCATGACCGCGTTTGAAATCCCTGATGAAGCCGAGTTCGGCAAAGAAAACAAAAATCAGCGCAACGTGCGCATTCAAAGGATTGAACGGAGATGGGCAAGGGAATGGAGGGAGTACAGATATGTAACTCCAAAGTACATGAAGAAATTCGCACTCAATCCTCCATGCCCAAGAGCTCCATTGGCACCTGGTCAAGAAGTGACCCCACCAAAGCATCAAGCGTGGTGAGGACTTTCTGAAGAATGGGCCAAGCGCCAAGCCAAGTTGGCAAGACAAGCCAACGAGGCAAAGGAGGAAATTCAATGAGGACTCTTGAATCGCTGCTGCCATCGAGGCCTCTGTCAAGCCAAGAAAATCTATGGCAAAGAAGCCCACACACAAGCCAAGTGCTTCACCAACAGTGCCCTCACGGCCAAGTTCCTCAACTGTGCCCTCACGGCCAATTCCTCATGCTGCTCCTGCTCCTCCAAAATCCTCAACTCCTTCAAAGTCCTCAGCAGCTCCTCCCAAGTCCTCAGCAGTTCCGACAAAGTCCTCAGCACCTGTGCATCTGGCCACGTGCCAAAGGACTGCAGGCTTCTCCATTGCCTCTGGTGTTTCAAAGAAGTTCCTCACCTGCACCAAAGTCTTCATCTGCCCGACTCTCATCAAGACTAAGGCCACGGTGGACGAGGTCCTCGGCCAAGTCCCAAGAAGAAACAGTCGCCTTCCAAGAGCCAATGAAGATGATGAGGCTGATGATGATGAACTTATGGAAATCATCGAGACCGCCAAGAAAGGGCCGCTAGAGCCAAAGGCACATCTGTGCCACTGCTGTTGGATCCGAGGAAAATCCTCGATTACATTGATCTCTGGCACAAGGATCAAAACACCGCTATGCCTGATTTTCATCTGACCCCTGGACAAAGTCATATGCTCACCCATTTCATCACTGAAGAGAAATGGAAGTTTGAAAAGGAAGAGAGATCAAGAAAGCTCAATACAGAAAGGAGAAGTTCCTGAAGAAAAATGTTGTCGTAATGACACCGAGGAACTTCTCAAGGTCGAATGAAATCCAAGCCCTCGGCAAAAACTTGATGCTTATTATCTTTGCCGGCAAGGAGCTAAAGTCGATTCGTCAACTGACGAAGAAATTCACAAATGTTGCAGCCCCAACGCAACATGAAATTCCTCAGCCGGAGCCTCGGCTCACCGATCGAAGAACATGCCAAGATCACCGATGAAGTTCAGTCTTTGAAGAAAATGCTAGTTCCAGGCTGATGATCCCATTCCACCACCGAAGAAATTGCTGGGCATCCACTAGTGGTGCGCTGAAGAAAGCGAACAAGACAGGGCAATC
Organism: Aegilops bicornis; assembly: GCA_021605145.1. Classification (NCBI taxonomy): domain Eukaryota; kingdom Viridiplantae; phylum Streptophyta; class Magnoliopsida; order Poales; family Poaceae; genus Aegilops; species Aegilops bicornis. The sequence continues at coordinate 621,761,246 of CM038672.1, read as the reverse complement.
AAGATCGCCATACCGAGGAAAATCAACAAGATTCCTCAGCTCCTCCTGCGCCAACACCAACTCCAATTCTTCCATCTGCCTCTGATGTGAAGAAGACCAAGGCTGCAGAACGAGCTGCAGTGAAGAAACGGAAAGCATCAGTTCAAATTCTTCGGTTGCGAAGAAAATGAAGCCAATGACCAGCTCCTTTAAAAATCCTATTGATGTTGTTCCAATTTCCTCAATTCCATCAAAGGACCTTGTTCCTTTTGATGAAGATTATGTGATCCTAAGCGGATCTGATGAAGAAAATCATTCTGCTGCTTCGTCGAAGCAGATTGATGAAGAAATTGAAGTGGAAGCAATCCCTTCAACCCCAATCATTTCCTCGCCTATGCCTCAGTTCATAGCTGAAGAGGCCGGTGTTGAGGAAATTGAAGAAGATGTGGATATTGGAAGCACAACGCCGGTGATGAACGATGACTTTTGGGAAAGTCGGCATCCAAATTCTCCACTCTTCACCCCAATCCAACAGATACCTGGGTCCCGCTCCAACAGTTCAAATGGGCTCAAGAAACTCATCCCACTTCATCTGTCCATGAAGAAATTCCAGCCACTAGCGGCGATGAACCTGCTTGCCGATCCTCGGACTGCACTGTTGAGGAACAAGAAATTCCTCAGCCTGAAGAACCTGAGATTGCGATTCCAGAGGTCGTGATGCAACTCACTGACACTCCTCTGCCAAAGCCAAAGAATCCCTTAAGCAAAAGTTCAAGGCTGAAGACTTCTTCAGCGAGCACGTATTCTTCACTGATTACAATCCATATGATTCTGCTCGCATAAGGAAGAGGCGGTTCTGGACAGCCAGTCAAGCCAATTTCTATTCCTTAGTGCTCTTCAATAAAGACAAAGTCTTCGATCATGCACATATTCCTCATGTAGACATGGAGTCTCTGCCAGGCTTCGAGCCAGTCCTCAGTGTTCTTCACGACGCAGGACTTGAATTTCTGCATCGACATCTGTGGATTGGAATGAAGAACTCATTCTTCAATTCTATGCAACGCTGCACATCACCGGAGACATCAAGACGTGAACTCATGGGTGTTAGATGGATGTCCGAAAATACTCACTACAAGGCACCAAAGAATCGAATTGCTTCGTGCCCTACCACTCGATCCTCCACTTGATGGTGCTCGTTGTATCTACAACGAACCTGAACTTTCAAATCACTATATGCAAGTACTGATGAAGCCTTTGAAGCCAAGGCAGGCCCCAAGAACCAAATTCCTCGTCAAGGAATTATCGTATGTGCCTCGGACTGTCTATCAGATTCTGACGAAGACAATGAGTCCTATCAAAGGCCACGACTCAAATGATGAAGAAGTCGTTGGCATCATGAAGAATATGCTTTTCAATATCATTCATGGCGTTCCCGTCAACTTCCATGATTTCTTCATGATGACTCTGGCAAACATTGCTATGTCACCATTTGATTTGAAGCCTTATGCGCCTTGGATAATGAGATTCATCGGGACAAGGTCTTCACTCAATTACAAGGCGATACTACGAACCACTGCAGCTACTTGCCCCGATTGAAGTCCTCAAGCGGACATTTACCTCGGTGATGACAAGGGCAAGGCTACTGCAGTGATCGATGAAGGCATTCGTCCATTGGATGGACAGTTTCGCAAAGCAGCATCCTACTCCACCAATGATGACTCTGCCACACATGATTCTGCCGCAAATACCTCAGTCAAGCAAAGTCCTCAAGCCATAGCACCCAGGGTGATGACTGATCGTGAGTTACTCCTCAGTCTTCATCAGAAGGTTGATCGCAATCATAAATGGGTCAAGCGTCAGTTTGGTTCAATTCTTCACAACATGACCTCTACACACAATGCAGTGAAGAAAAACCACTACTACCTCCATCAAACCTTCAAACGCACATGGGCTGTTCTTTCAAATGTCTACAGTGCGGAAGAAGCGACGACAATGGGACTCAAGGAAGAATTTGACTGATACGCACCTCCTCCGAAGAAATACAAGAAGGTCAAAGTTCCTTCCTTGGTGGCCAGCTCCTATTCTTCATCGCATGACACCGATGAAAATGAAGACTTGGGCGACACATGGCAGGCCCTACTACAACAACCGACCCTAACAACGGCGCTCCTTCCTCAACTTGAAATTCTTGAGGCCGTTAGTCCTCGGTTTGATCCTTAATGACCAAAGGATCGAATCGAGGACTGACGTTGTTAGTCGGTTGTTGAAGAGCCGTGTCGCCCAAGTCTTCATTTTCACCAGTGTCGCGCGATGAAGAATAGAAAGACTTGGACGACACCGCGGCAGGCCCTACTACAACAACCGACCCCAACAACGCTGGCGCTCCTTCCTCAACTTGAAATTCTTCAGGGGCGTTAGTCCTCAGTTTCGATCCTTTTGGTCATTCGATGACAAAGGGGAGAAATTTGAGTTAGTCTTCAAGCGGGTCTATTATATGGGCAATTTTTTTTGTTAAGTTACAACTCTCGTTCTTCTGAAACTTTTATTGGATCGAGTTGTAATCTTAAACCCGATGGTGCTTTGATACTTTTGATGCACTCTGCTCATGCACTATGCTCTGATACTTTTGATGCACTGAGCTCTGACTCTCTTGAGCTCTGATACTCTTGATGCGTTATTTTGCATGCTTGTTCCTCATTAATATTATTGCACGCATGCTGAATTTCATCAAGCACCATATTTCATCATGCATTTCAAATTCTTCATATTACATGTCAAATGCGTGTATGAATTACAAGATATAGGGGGAGATCTCCATGATTCAACTCTTCAAATGTGCATTGCCTCAAAAGCAAATTCCTCACTATGCACATCTTTAGGGGGAGTTCTTCTATATCTTGCAATCAAATTCCTCAATATCAGTATTTACACTTCATATGTTTATCCCTGTTGAAAACTTAACCTATATTGTCATCAATCACCAAAAGGGGAGATTGTAAGTGCATCTAGTGCCCCTTAGTGATTTTGGTGTATTGAAGACTTATAGGTTAAGAAACTAATGTGTTTGTGAGTGTACACAGTTCTATAAGTCTATGAGGAGTTTGATATTTACAGAGAAAGTCGACCCCTAAAAATGAATTTCTTCGACTGAAGACTTTGATATTCTGAATACTTTCTGAAGAATTTGAAAGTGAAGAAATTGGTGTGACCTTGAAGACTTGGTATTCATTTGAGGAACATGAAGCGTGAAGACTTTTGTTTTCGTAGTTTCGTTTTCTCTTTCTTGAGTCATAGGAAAGACCGTCTTTGTTAAAGGGGGTCGAGGAAATACTAAGGAAAAATTTCCATGTGATGCTCAACTCAAAATCCTACACCTACCAATCCCTTCGAGTGAAGCCTTTGGAAATCTCATACGATTCAGTCAATTTCTTGATGTGAGACGAAGTTCTTACGTCATTGAGGAATTTGTTCTCGACCGAGGAGTTAAAATTCGCCAAAGGCGGATTGCCTACACAAAGGAGGAACATGATAGCCCCGAGGAATTTGATATTCAAATTTCCGACCATTCTTTATCTTCTTGCCTGTCCCAAAATATCTTATCCACCTAACGGTCATATCATTGAAGGGCATTTATGTCTTATCATGTCGGGCTGCTCCCTAGGCTATAAATAGCCGCCCCCTACAACCACTAGCTGGTTGGCTGCTCCGGGAGAACTTGACACTTGTCATTTAAGAGCAACCCATCCTCCGAGGACTTTGAGCGAAAATCATCGAGTGAGGAAAAACCCAAAAAACCAAACCCCTACAAACCAAAGTGATTGAGCATCACTGAAAAGATTGATCCTGCTTGGATCCGACGCTTGTTACCTTTGAAGACTGTGCTTCTTCCAGACGGTTAGGCATCATGGTCTAGAGCATCCAAGAGGAATTGTGGATCGCCGAGTGACCAAGTCTGTGAAGGTTTGGAAGTCACACAAGACTTACCACGAGTGATTGGACGAGGTCTGTATGACCTTAGTTCAAGGAGAATACGGTGAGGACTTGGTGTCCCGAGCTGCGTGCTCGGCCGATCGGGTGTCCGGGACTGTGTGTCCTCGAGTTTAAATACTCGGCCCGCTCCAACCAGGCATAACCGAGACAGCAGTTGGAACTGGTCTACCAAATCATTGTCTTCACCAACCTAACTGGTTCTATTTCCTCAACCCTTTCATTTCCTCATTATTGCGTTGAGTGTTTGTTCATATCTGTGTTTGAAGACTTTGACTGAAGACTTTCTCAATTTCCTCAGTTCAATTTCTTCAGTCTGTTTGTCTTCATCTTGTGCTATCTTGTGTTTACGCTTTTTGTACTCTTTGTTTGTCTTCATTTCATCATGATGACCATGCCCGCGATTCATTATGCTTACTTCTTTACTTATTCCGCTACAAGTAGTTCTTCGCTAAGGAATTTCCTCACCGGCAAATTCCTCAGTGAAGAATTCATAAAAATCGCCTATTCACCCCCCCCCCTCTAGTCGATATAACGCACTTTCATTTTCGCAGACAAAGGCAAAAGTCAGGTATTGGGTCTAGGTAAGGTTGGGATCTCAAAGGATCGACACATGGACAAAGTCATGCTTGTCGAGTCCTTAGGATACAACCTCATGTCTGTCTCAATGCTTTGTGATCTTGATATGGTTGTTGTCTTTGGAAGATATTGTTGTGTTGTGATCATGGAAACTGACCATTCCAAAGTCTTTGAAGGCTTTAGGAGAGGAGACTTGTATATTATTGATTTCTCTATAGGACCACAACCAGTCGTGTGCTTACTCGCAAAAGCTTCAGAAGGCTGGCTATGGCATCGACGACTTGGTCATGCTAGCATGAGGAATCTGCACACGCTTGCGAAGAAGAAGCATGTCATTGGCATTGAGAATGTCAAATTCCTCAAAGATCACTTATGCGGAGCTTGTGAAGCTGGAAAGATGACAAAGGCCAAGCATCCAGCAAAGACTATCATGACCACCACTCGACCATTTGAATTGCTTCACATGGATCTCTTTGGTCCTAACCATTATTCTGCAATTCTAAATGACGCATCTCAATATGGCTTTGTTATTATTGATGATTATTCTCATTACACATTGGTGCACATTGTCACTTACAAACATGAAGTGCAGGAAGTCTTCAAACGATTTTCCTCGAGGGCTTCAACCAACTTTGGTGTGAAGATCAAGCACATCAGAACTGACAATGGAACCGAGTTCAAGAATTCCGGTCTTGATGGCTATCTTGACGAACTTGGTATTACTCATGAGTTATCTGCTCCTTATACTCCTCAGCAGAATGGCGTCATGGAGCGCAAGAACAGAACCCTCGCTGAAATAGATCGCACTATGCTTGATGAATACAAGAAGCCTCGTCGCTTCTGGATTGAGGCAATTGATACTACGTGCCACGTCATCAACAGGGTATATATCCACAAATTCTTCAAGAAAACTGCTTATGAACTCCTCACTGACAAAAAGCCCAATGTGAGTTATTTCAAAGTCTTCGGTGCTAAATGTTGGATTAGAGATCCTCATCACACTTCCAAATTCTCACCGAAAGCACATGAAGGTTTTATGCTTGGTTATGGAAAGGACTCGCACACCTACAGAGTCTTCAACAGCTTCACAAAGTTGTTGAAACTGTAGATGTGCGGTTTGATGAAACTAATGGCTCGCAAAGAGAGCACCTACCTTCTGTGATAGATGAACCAGCACCTGAGGATTCTATCAAGTTCAAGGCTACTGAGGATGTCATCCCTACCGAAGAATCTCTTTGAAGAATTCATTCCAGATCGTGATGATCATTTGAAATTTGGCGGACTGAAGAAAATGGTCTTTGAAGAAAATGCTCCTGAAGGGAATGCTGATCAAATTCCTCGAAGACAACCCACTCATCCTCGCATTGCTAACGAAGTGCAAATCGAGAAGATCATTGATGACATTGAAGCACCAGGTCCTCTCACACGCTCAAAATCTTCACATTTATCTAACTTTTGTGGGCACTTTGCTTTTGTCTCTATCTCAGAGTCCACTAAGGTAGATGAAGCATTTCTGGAGCCTGAGTGGATTCAGGCTATGCAAGAAGAATTACATCAGTTCGAGCTCAACAACGTCTGGGAACTGGTCAAACGTCCAGATCCTCGCAAGCACAACATCATTGGCACAAAATGGATCTACTGCAACAAGCAAGATGAAAATGGCCTTGTGGTGAGGAATAAGGCACGGCTTGTAGCTCAAAGCTACACACAGGTTGAAGGAATTGATTTTGATGAAACTTTTGCACCTGTTGCTAGACTTGAGGCTATTCGCATATTACTTGCTTATGCTAACCATCATAATATCACTTTATATCAAATGGATGTGAAAAGTGCATTCCTCAATGGTAAGCTTGAGGAAGAAGTATATGTTGCTCAACCCCCAGGTTTTGAAGATCCAAAGAATCCCGACAAAGTCCTCAGACTCAACAAGGCCATGTATGGCCTCAAGCAAGCCCCTCGAGCGTGTTATGATACTTTGAAGGAATTCCTCAAGAAGAAAGTCTTCAAACCCGGTTCACTCGACCCAACTTTTTTCACAAAATCTTATGATGATGAATTGTTTGTGTGCCAAATATATGTTGATGATATTATCTTTGGTTGTACTGACCAACGTTATAGTGATGAATTTGCCTATATGATGAGTAAAGAATATCAAATGTCTATGATGGGAGAATCAAAATTCTTTGTAGGTCTTCAAATTCGTCAACAGCGCAATGGCATATTCATATCTCAGGAGAAATACCTCAAAGATGTATTGAGGAAACTCGGCATGCAAGACTGCAAAGGGGTCAAAATTCCAATGCCCACAAATGTCCATCTATGCACTAATGAAAATGGTAAAGACTTCGATCAAAAGGTATACCGCTCCATGATTGGCTCTTTATTGTACCTATGTGCATCTAGGACAGATATTATGCTTAGTGTTTGCATGTGTGCCCGATTTCAAGCTACACCGAAGGAATCACACCATAAGGCTGTGAAGCATATTCTTCGATATCTAGCTCACACACCAACACTTGGATTATGGTACCCCAAGGGCTTTTCATTTGATCTCATTGGATATTCAGACTCTAACTATGCTGGCGATCGCGTGGACCGCAAGTCAACGTCAGGCACATGCCATTTCCTCGAACGATCTTTGGTCTGTTGGTCCTCGAAGAAACAGAACTGTGTATCACTCTCCACTGCAGAAGCTGAGTACAGTGCTGCTGGTTCTTGATGTGCTCAATTACTATGGATGAAGAAAACACTCAAGGACTATGGCATCAACGTGAAGAATGTGCCTCTCTACTGCGACAATGAGAGTGCTATCAAGATTGCTCATAACCCAGTTCAGCACTCGAAGACAAAGCACATCCAAATTCGTCATCATTTTCTTCGTGTTCATGTGTTAAAGAGCGATATCTCCATCGACCATGCAAGCACTGAAGATCAGCTGGCCGATATCTTCACTAAGCCCTTGGATGAGAAGAGATTTAGCAAGTTGCGGTGTGAGCTAAATATCCTAGAATCTTCGAATGTTCTCTGAAATGGACACTCATCCTAACACTTATGCTGACTTGATGACTTAGATGCGCAACACACGAAGTAACGTTTTTCTTCAAACAATGAAGACTTACCCTCTAAGTGTGAAGAAATTAACGAAGAAATTGACTCTCAGAGCCCTACGACAATTGTACACGGTGTCTGAAGTCAGCTTTCTTATACGGTGGGTTACGCCACCACCAAAAGTTGAAAATCTTCAAATTTGAGTTTTTCCTTAGTTTTTGAAATTCCTCATTTTTTCAAATTCTTCAACTTGTAATGTCTTCACTATTTCCATCGTTGTTCTTTATTATGTGTGTGTGTGTGTGTGTGTGTGTGTGTGTGTGTGTGTGTGTGTGTGTGTGTATATATATATATCAGTTTATGTCCTCTACAGCATTCACTTATTGCTAATTCTTCAAGTTGACTTTTTCTGCTAAGTGAATGTGATCGGACCCTTCCCCCTCTATGCTAAACTCAACCTAACCTTTTCACAAATTCTTCATGTGCGTTCTAATTTGAAACTTGTTCAAAATCTTCACTGTGTCCTTGACAGCTGAAGAAATTGCGAACGGAACTTAAACTAATCTTATCTGAATTTTCGGCTTTGCCGCTCAAACCGTTCCGCATCCCACGACAATAATTATCTATTCACCCATGATTCTACAAGATCGCCACCTCACAGTACGTGGGTGACACATGTCACGCGAATGAGAAGGGCCAGGGGCACGTTCGTCCGAAATCTTTGGGCATACAGTTTTTCACTTCCGCTATAAATACCCCTGCCTCTTCCTCACTTCGCTCGATCTCACTCCCGCTCGAGCTTCCCAAACCCTAGCGCCGCCGCTACTTCATCGTCGCTGGTGAGGAAGAGCTTCACTGCCTCGACCTCGTCGTTGTCGTACTCGCGCCGATTGCGGATTTCTTCACTCCGCCGCCGCCGTAGCTGTCTTCCTCTGTCGAGTTAGGGTGTGGAAGATCTGAACGGACGAACTTCACTTCTACACTTCACAGTTCGTCGTGTTCTTCATCAAGGGGTAATTAAAAGTTACTTTTACTGCCCGCTTTGATTCATGTGTTTTTCTTGAAAATCTTCAAAGGTGTTTATTCTTGAAATCTTCACACACTAAACACCTCACATGTTATCTGTTCTTGATTCGTTTCTCCAAGCGATGATTTTCTTCAAGATTCCTCAATTGTGTGGATTTTCAAATCTGTACAACTCTGGAACCTAAGATTAAGAACGCTTAGTGAAATTCTTCAAGACTCATCTGGTCAAATTCCTCAAACCTATTCTTTTTGAAAATCTTCTGAGAACGCATATGACCTCTCCAAATTCCTCGCAACTATACTGCATTCACAGGTACACATGTCATTCTTGAATCTCTAGGTTCTCATCAACTTAACTCATTTGCAGTGTTCCTTGAAGAAAAGTTGCACACCTCTTCAGAAACTTCAGTTGTTCATCCTCAGCTGAAGAAAATGGCTGATGGTAAGAAACCACAGAAGGGAGGAAAGATGCCTGAGGTCAATACTGTGTTTTAAATCCCTAAGGACATTTATGCTGGATACTGCACTCCTGATGAGGCCAAGTTTGGCAAGGAGGACAAGAATCAGCGCAAGGTGCGCATACAACGGATAGAGAGGAGATGGGCACGAGAATGGAGGGAGTACAGGTATGTTACTCCCAAGTACATGAAGAAATTCGCGCTCAACCCTCCATGCTCAAGACCTCCATTGGCACCTGGCCAACTGGCGGATCCCACCAGCCTCAAGCGCGGTGAGGACTATGCTGATGAATGGGCAAGGCGCCAGGCCAAAGCGGCCAAACAAGCAAAGGAAGCAAAGGAGGAAATTCAATGAAGACTTCTGCTTCATTGCTGCTACCATTCTTTGAGGCCTCTGCTAGTAAGCCCAGAAAGGCGATGCCTAAGAAGCTTGCTCATAAGTCAAGTGCTTCTTCTTCAATGCCCTCACGGCCAAGCTCCTCAGCAATGCCCTCAAGGCCAGAATCTTCAAAGCCCTCACGGCCAATTCCTCAGTCTGCTCCTCCTCCAAAGTCCTTGGCTCCTCCGATAAAGTCTTCAGCTGATCCTACCAAATCCTCTGCACCTGTGCATCTCGCCACGTGCCAAAAGGACAACTGGCATCTCAATTGCCTCTGGAGCATCTGCAAGCTCCACTGCTGCACCAAGTTCCTCAGTCGCCCATCTCTGCTGAAGAAAAAGGCCACTGCTGGACGAGGCCTTCGACCAAGTCCTCACAAGAAGCAGGTCACCTTCCAAATTCCCTCTGATGATGATGAGGCTGATGATGAAGAACTTGCCGAAATCATCAGAGACAGGCAAGCCAGGGCCGCTAGAGCCAAAGGCAGCAATGTGCCCCTACTACTGGATCCAAAGTTTATCCTCGATTTCATTGACTTATGGCACAAAGACCCTAACACACCTCTGCCGGAGATGAACCTCACGCCTGGTCAAAGTCATGTTCTGACTCACTTCATTGAGGAAGAGAAGTGGAAATATGAACAAGGCCGAAAACTGAAGAAAGCGTAGTACAAGAAACAGCGCTACCTCAAGGACAATGTCGTCACTCTTACCCCTGAACAACTCATTGCTTTGCAAGCTGAAATCAAGCAACTGAGTGATGATTTCAATCGGTACTATGCTGATTGGAAGGGAGCAAAGGTTCGGTTCGTCAATTTGATGAAGACATTTACTTCAAGCACTCTTGCTCTGTGCGTTGAAATTCCTCAGTGAAGCATCTGCTCGACCCTCTTGAAGAACATGCCGACACCGGCGATGTCGGTCCAGCTCTTTGAAGAAAATGAGAGTACCAGGGCTGATGACTCCGTTCCAGCCACTAAAGAAATTACCAGGGCATCCACTAGTGGTGCGCCTGAAGAAAATGAAGAAGTCAGGGCAGGCAATAGCGATACTCAAGAAAGCGAACCCAAGTCCTTTGCACCTCCTGCGCCTACACCAGCTCTGATCCTTCCATCTGCACTAGATGTGAAGAAGACCAAGGCTGCAGAGCGTGCAGCGATGAAAAAGAGGAAGGCATCAGCTTCATCAGATTCTTTAGCTCCGAAGAAAATGAAGCCTTTGACAAGTTCAACTGAAAATCCAATTGATGTCGTTCCTGCCTCTTACATGCCATCAAAGGACCTTGTTCCGTTTGGTGAAGATTATGTGATTCCCGAGGAATCCGATGAAGAAACTCCTTCTGCTGCTTCGTTAGAGTAGTTGGATGAAGAAATTTGAAGTGGATAGAATCCCTTCAACCCCAGTCGTTTCCTCACCTATGCCTCAGTTCACTGCTGAAGAGGCAGGTGTTGAAGAAATGGAAGATGAGGATGTGGACATCGGTTGTACCACACATGTACTGAATGATGAATTTTGGGAAAGTCAGCACCCCAACTCTCCGTTGTTCACTCCTCTCCAAGCAATTCCTCAGTCTCCTGCTGCTACTGAAGTGCAAATGGGATCTGATGAACCTCGTGCAACCCTGTCCATCCATGAAGAAATTCCAGCCACTAGTGCTGAAGAAAATGTTAATGAAGAATTGATGACCCAGGCTGCATCTGCAGAAGAGCCTGAAGTTCCTCAGCATGAGGAACCTGATATTGCGATTCCCGAGGTGGTAATGCAGATAACGGACACCCCTCAACCCAAGCCAAAGAATCCCTTCTCCAAGAACCCAAAATTCAAGGCTAATGATTTCTTCGGCGAGCGTGTGTTCTTCACTGAATTCAACCCATATGACAATGCTCGTCTTAGAAGGAAGCGTTTCTGGACTGCCAGCCAGGCCAACTTCTATTCCTCAGTACTCTTCGACAAGGACAAAGTCTTCGACCACCAGCACATTCCTCACGTGGACATGGAATCCATGCCTTGCTTCACGCCGGTCCTCAGTAAGCTTCACGATGCAGGTTTGCTTAACTTTTGCACTGACATCGTTGACTGGAATGAAGAGCTAATTCTTTAATTCTATGCGATGATGCATATCACTGGAGAAGCAAATGACATCAACTCCTGGTTGTTGGACTGGATGACCAAAAACACTCATTACAAGGCAACAGCCTCTGAATTGCTTCGTGCCTTGCCTATCAGTCCTCCACCATAAGGTGCTCGTTGTCTGTATGATGAGCCTGAACTCGCTGATGACTATATGCAAGTGCTCATGAAGCCGCTGAAGCCTGGACAAGCCCAAAGGACCAAATTCCTTTTGAAGGAATTGATGTATGTACCAACGACCATCTATCGCATTCTGACGAAGACGATCAGTCCAATCAAAGGTCATGACTCAACTGATGAAGAAATTGTTGGGATGATGAAGAATATGCTCTTCAACATCATGCACGGTATTCCTATCAATTACCACGATTTCTTCATGAGGACTCTTGCAAATGTTGCACTTTCCCCGTTTGAGTTGAAGCCTTATGCTCCATGGATCATGAGATTCCTCAGAACAAGGTCTTCGCTCAACTACAAGGCTGACACTCTCAACCATGCCAGCTACTTGCCCCCGATTGAAGTCCTCAAACGGACATATTCTCCAGCTGAAGAAAAGGGCAAGGCACCTGCTGTTATCGATGAAGGCATTCGTCCATTGGATGGTCAGTTTCGCAAAGCTGCATCTTACTCCACCAATGATGACTCTGCCACACATGATTCTGCTGCCAATGCTACCAAGTCAAGTCCTCAAGCCACAGCTCCTCGTGTGCTGACTGACCGTGAGCTGCTTCTAAGTCTTCACCAGAAGGTCGATCGGAACCACAAATGGGTTAAGCGTCAGTTTGGTTCTATTCTTCACAACATGACCTCTACACATAATGCAGTGAAGAAAAACCATTACTACATCCATGAAGTTTTCGATCGCACCTGGGCTATTCTGTCACATCTGTATGGTGAAGAAGAACTGAAGCAAATGGGCTTCAAAGAAGACTTTGACTGGTCTGCTCCTCCGTCGAAGAAGCTCAAGAAGGTCAAGGTTCCTCCCTTGGTCGCCAGTTCATATTCTTCATCCCGCGACACGGACGAGTACGAAACTTGGACGACACTGCAGCAGGCCCTACATCGACTCAAGACCCCAAAAACACTGGTGCTCCTCCATCTTCATGATATTCTTCAGGGGCGTTAGTCCTCATTTTCAACCATTTTGGTTATTCGATTACAAAGGGGGAGAAACTTGAGTTAGTCTTCAAGTGGGTCTATCCTATATGGGCGTTTTTAAGTTACAACTCTCATTCTTCTGATGACTTTGCTAGATCGAGTTGTAATCTTAAACTCTATGGTGGTCTGATACTTTTGCTGAGTTTTTTCTGCATGCTTATTCCTCATCAATGTTAATGCACGCATGCTGAATTACATCAGTCACCATATTTCATCATGCATTTCAAATTATTCATACTATATGTCCAAAGCATGTATGAATTACAAGATATAGGGGGAGATCTCCATGATTATACTCTTCAAGTGTGCATAGCTTCAAAAGCAAAATCCTCACTATGCACATCTTTAGGGGGAGTTCTTCTATATCTTGTAATCAAATTCCTCAATATCAGTATTTACACTTCATATGTTTATCCCCGTTGAAAACTTAACCTATATTGTCATCAATCACCAAAAAGGGGGAGATTTTAAGTGCGTCTAGTGCCCCTTAGTGATTTTGGTGTATTGAAGACTTATAGGTTAAGAGACGGATGCGTTTGTAAGTGTACCCAGGTCTATAAGTCTATGAGGAGTTTGATATTTACAGAGAAAGTCGGCCCCTAAAAATGAAGCTCTTCGACTGAAGACTTTGGATTCTGAAGACTTTCTGAAGACTTTGAAAGTGAAGAAATTGGTGTGACCTTGAAGACTAGGTAATCATTCAAGGAACATGAAGCGTGAAGACTCTTGATTTTACTGTTTCATTTTCTCTTTCTTGAGTCATAGGAAACACCGTACTGTTAAAGGGGGTCGAGGAAATACTAAGGAAAAATTTCCATGTGATGCTCATCTCAAAATCCTACACCTACCAATCCCTTCGAGTGAGGCCAATGGAAATCTCTCACAGTTCAGTCATATTCTTCAGTGACAGAGACGAAGTTCTTCTGGTCTCTGAGGAATTTGTTCTGACTGAGGAGTTAGGAATTCGCCAGTGTGGATTGCCTACGAAGTGAGGAACATGATAGCCCTGAGGTATTTGAGAGTCAAATATTCCGACCGTTCTTTGTGCTACGCTTGACTGTCCCAAAAATATCTACCCACCTAACGGTCATATCAAACAAGGGCATTTATGTCTTATCATGTCGGGCTGCTCTCCAGCTATAAATAGCTGCCCCTACAACCACTAGTTGGTTGGCTGCTCCGAGAGAAACTGACACTTGTCATTTGAGAGCAACCCATCCTCCGAGGACTTTGAGCGAAAATCATCGAGTGAGGAAATCCCAAACCCAAACCTACAAAACCCCAAAGTGATTGAGCATCACTGAAGAGAATGATCCTGCATGGATCCAACGCTTGTTTCCTTTGAAGATTGTGCTTCTTCCAGACGGTTAGGCGTCAAGGTCTAGAGCATCCAAGAGGAATTGTGGATCCCGAGTGACCGAGTTTGTGAAGGTTCGGAAGTCACCTGATGACTTACCACGATTGATAGGGAGAGGTCTGTGTGACTTCAGCTCAAGGAGAATACGGTGAGGACTGTGTGTCCAGGACTGGGTGTCCTCGAGTTTAAATACTCAGCCGCTCCAACCAGATGTACAACTGAGACAGCAGTTGGAACTGGTCTACCAAATCATTGTCTTCACCGAGCTTACTGGTTCTATTTCCTCAACTCTTTCATTTCCTCGTCTCTGTTGTTGTGTGCTTGTTCATATCTATTTGAAGACTTTGACTGAAGACTTCTCAATTTCCTCAGTTCAATTTCTTCAGTCTATCCGTCTTCATCTTGTGTTATCATGTGTTTACGCTTTCTGTACTCTGTGCTTGTCTTCATTTCATCATGATGACTATGCGTGTGTTTTGCTATGCTTACTTTTGAGTACTTATTCCGCTGCAAGTAATTCTTCATTTAGGAATTTCCTCACCAGCAAATTCCTCAGTGAAGAATTCATAAAAATCGCCTATTCACCCCCCCTCTAGTCGATATAACGCACTTTCAATTGGTATTAGAGCAAGGTACTCCCTTGTTCTGTGTGATTTTGGTTTAACCACCTGGAGTTTTAGTTATGTCGACCGCAGGTATGATCAAGGTCTCTGCTGGGTGTCCTACCTTCGATGGAACGGACTACCCCTACTGGAAGAATAAGATGCGAATGCATCTTGAGGCAATTGATAACGATCTCTGGTATGTTGTGGAAAATGGTGTTCCCTCGGTCACACCTTCCCTGAATACTGCTGATGTGAAGAGATTCAAGCAATTCAATTCTCAAGCGAATAACATCATATGTGGCCATCTGAGCAAAGGTCAATATGGTAGAGTGAGTCCTTTGGAAACTGCTAAGCTTATCTGGGATAGGCTCTCCAAAGTAAACGAAGGATTCTCAACTCAACATGACTCTCGCGTCAACGTTCTTCGCAATCTCTTCAACCGCTTCAAAAGACTCGACAATGAAAATGTTCAGCAAACCTTCGATCACCTCACTAATATCTCAAATGAGCTTCAAGCGCTTGGCACCACTGACATCACCGACCATGAGGTGGTGAAGAAATTGCTAAGATCACTCGATTCCTCATTTGACACTCTGGCACTAATGATTCAAGAGCGTGCTGATTACAAGGCACTTGATCCCGCTGATATCCTCGAGAGGCTAAACACTCATGAGTTCCAGCTTGCTGAGAAGAGAGATCTCTATGGTTCGAGCTATGGCAAACCACGTGCTCTGAAGGCCAAGGCAGTCTCTGAGTCTGAAGAAGAGGACTCTACTAGCAGCCTTGGGGATCCTGAAGAACTGAGCCAGGAACTAGCACTGCTTGTGAAGAAATTTCAGAAGTTCTCAAGACGTGGTCGCTTTGGAAAATCCTCAAGGAGCAACGATTCCTCATCTAGTGACTACAAGAAGAGGCTATGCCACAAATGCAAGAAACCTGGTCACCACATTCAAGATTGTCCTCAGTGGGACAAGGAATTAAAGAAGAAGAAATACAAGGATTACAGTTCTGATGATGCAAAGAAGAATAAGAAATCTTCAAAGTCTCCATCATCAAAATCCTCGAAGTCTTCATCTCACAAGAAGAGCAGCTCCAAGAAGGCTCGGGCATTCATTGGCAAGGAAATGGATTCTGAGGCTGAATCTGAGGATCATGAGGAAGAGGAGGCATCCGAGGAGTCCGAGTCTGGTGTGGCAAGCCTAGTCTTGCTACCGCATTCGTCAGCAAGTCTATCTTCAACTCTGAAGAAAATGGCAACACCAACAATGCTGATGAAGGCAATGATGACTACGCTCCCACCTATTGCTTCATGGCAAAGGGTGCCAAGGTAACTAAATACCCCTCCTATGAATCTAGTGAAGATGAATCTGATGAAAATCTTAAGCCCAGCTACTCTAAACTTGCTAAGATTGCTGTGAAACAACAAAAGGCTATTGAAAAGCTTCAAAACATGCTAGACAAAAGTGATGATATGTTGGGTGAAGAAATGGACCGCACTAAAGACTTAACTGAAAATCTTCAGAGACTTTAGTCTAAGTTTAATTATTTCTACTACATGCATGGAAATTAAACTAACTAATTTTTTTGGTTTTTCATAAGGTTTATCAAACACACAAGAAGAAAACAGGAAAAAGAATTTAAACTAGCATGGATAGTACAATGAAAGAATAGTGTGTGAACATGAATGTAAAGTCGGTGGGAAATACATACTCCCCAAGCTTAGGATTTTGGCCTAAGTTGGTCTATGGCCATGGATAGCGGCTACTCTCCCCGGTGTACTGAGGAGTGTCATCATACTGCCACTGGTCGGCGATCTCCTCCGGATCCCACTGATAAGATGATGGACGATATGGGTCCGGTGGTGGTTCCGGCTCAGGCTCTGTAGCTGATGTCTGGCCTCGGTGCGCGTACACTGCTTCCGGCAAGATAAGGTAATGACCTGCAGTTAAATCAAACAAAGAAGGTACAGGCAGGGTAATAATCTCATTGTGTTTCTTATTAAATCTCAGGTTATACAGAAGCATCCTATCATCGTTATCAACAATGAACTCATGAGCTACCATGCTCCTGTAATCTAAAAGGGCAAGAGGCATAGATGTATCCTCTTCCTCCTCATGTCTAATAGGTATCTCAAAATATTCAGCAAGACTTGCAGCATAGATACCTCCAAAGATGGGGCCCTTTGTATGGTTTAGACTTAACCGTTTAGCGATAACGGCACCCATACTAAAAGTGTTATCACCAAATAAGGCATGGAGCAGAATAATAATATCAGGAACATTAAGGTTTCCACTATTTCCACGAGCAATTAAGCATCGACTAGGAAATAAAGCAAACAAGCGTAAGACAGGAAAGTGTATGCTAGTGATTCTTGCATCATAACCCTTCTTCGGTTCCCCTACAGTAATAGTATCAATGAAACCATCCACATCTTTACGATGTGGTTCATCTAACCCACCCTCAAAGGGTATTCTACAAACCGCGCAAAAATTACGCAATGACATTTCCCTAACCTCGTCATATAAATGAAAAGATACTGAAGGAGGTGATTTCTTAAGATCATAATAAATGTTTTACACGAAAGTATTGGTAAGCAAGAGATATTGTTCGATCCGGTCGTGGAGGAAGTCGACGAGGCCCGCATTTTCAACCAAAGAATAAAAGTCTTCATAAATCCCGGCTGCTCTCAAGAAATTATCACAAGTCCTTACTTCCGCTATGCGAGGAAGATTATACCTGGCCTTTTCTTTCTCCTTGGCTTGCTTATCCTGAGAAGCTTGGCTAGCAGAGCCCCTCAAAAGCCACCTCTTCATTTTCTGAAAATTCTGAAATTTTTAGTAACTTCAAAATAAAAGTAGATTAAACTGAACAAGATTGATAGCAGCTACTCCTACAAGTGCCTAGAGCCTATATCATGCATTAGAATTACTTGGGACCTCATAAATTTAACAGGCAAGCTCAAGAACAGGGTCACGAAGGCAGCAAGGATTTGCAATGAATACAGCACTAGAACAAAAACTAATTGGATCAATGGAGGAGTCACATACCAAGCAACAATCTCCCAAAGCAGTTTTGTGAATGGAGCTTTGAGCAAGGAGATCGAAAATCACAGCAAAATGAGCTAGAACTCATGCTTGAGCTGGATGGGGATGTTTTTGGCAATAAGATGGAGTGTGTGGGTGCAGGAATAAGTGGAGGGGGTCCACCGTGGGCCCACGAGACAGGGGGCGCGCCCTATAGGGGGGGCGCCCTCACCCCTTGTGGCCAGGTGGTAGACCCCCCCTGCAGTGTTTTCAGTGCCTAAAATCCTTAAATAATTCATAAAAAATCATACTAAATTTGTAGGGCATTTGGAGCACTTTTATTTTCGGGATGTTTTTTATTGCATGGATACTTCAGAAAACAGATAGAATATTTTATTTCTAATTTATTTATTCTAAGTAACAGAAAGTAAAGAGAGGGTACAGAAAGTTGTGCCTTCTAGTTTCATCCATCCCATGATCATCAAAAGGAATCCACTAACAAGGTTGATCAAGTCTTGTTAACAAACTCATTTCGAATCACATAAAACCAGAGAAATTTCGAAGTGACACTAGGTTACCTCAACGGGGATATGAACATCCCCAATAATAAGAATATCATAATTTTTCTTTGCAGTAGGAAGAGGAAATTCAAAACCTCCTAATATAATTGATGGAATTTTCCCAATAGAGTTTATGCTATGAACTTGAGGTTGTTTCCTCGAAAAATGTACCGTGTGCTCATTTCCATTAACATGAAAGATGACATTGCCCTTGTTGCAATCAATAACAGCACCTGCAGTGTTTAAAAAGGGTCTACCAAGAATGATCGACATACTGTCGTCCTCAGGGATATCAAGAATGACAAGGTCTGTTAAGATAGTAAACATTCGCAACAACAACAGGCACGTCCTCACAAATGCCGACAGGTATAGCAGTTGATTTGTCAGCCATTTGCAAAGATATCTCAGTAGGTGTCAACTTACTTAATTCAAGTCTACGGTACAAGGAAAGAGGCATAACACTAACACCGGCTCCTAAATCACATAAGGCAGTTTTAACATAATTTCTTTTTATGGAGCAAGGTATAGTGGGTACTCGGGGATCACCAAGTTTCTTAGGTATTCCACCCTTAAAGGTATAGTTCGCAAGCATGGTGGAAATCTTAGCTTCAGGTATTTTTCTTTTATTAGTGATGATATCTTTCATATATTTAGCATAAGGGTTTGTTTTAAGCATATCAGTTAAGCGCATGCGTAAGAAAATAGGTCTAATCATTTCAGCAAAACGCTCAAAAGCCTCATCATCCTTTGTCTTGGATGGTTTAGGAGGAAAGGGCATGGGTTTCTGAACCCATGGTTCTCTTTCTCTACCATGTTTCCTAGCAACAAAATCTCTCTTATCATAACGTTGATTTCTTGATTGTGGGTTATCAAGATCAACAGCAGGTTCAATTTCTATATCATTGTTATTACTAGGTTGAGCATCCACATGAACATCATTATTAGCATTATCATTAGGTTCATGATCATCTCCGGATTGTGTTTCAGCATCAGAGATAGAAGTATCATTAGGATTCTCAGGTGTTTCTACATTAGGTTCACTAGAAGCTTGCAAAGTCCTATCATTTTTATTTTTCTTCTTCTTAGAAGAACTAGGACCATCTAGATTATTATTCTGAGAATCTTGCTCAATTCTCTTAGGGTGGCCTTCAGGATACAAAGGTTCCTGAGTCATTTTACCAGTTCTAGTAGCCACTCTAACAGCAAAATCATGTTTATTATTTAGTTCATCTAGCAATTCATTCTGAGCCTTAAGTACTTGTTCAGCTTGAGTGGTAACCATAGAAGCACGTTTACTAGTGAGTTTAAGTTCACCTTTAACTCTAGACATATAATCACTCAAGCGTCCAATCATATAAGGATTATTTTCAATTGTCTACTAACATAATCATTGAAATTTTCTTGTCTATCCATAAAGTCATCAAATTCATCTAAGAATTGGCTATGAAACTTAGTAGACGGGATTTCAACTTTATCATATCTATAGAGAGAATTTACCTTTACTACTTGTGTCGTGTTATCAAGACAATGTGCTTCTTCAACATGCGGTATATTAAGACCATGTATTTCTTCAATAGGAGGTAAATTCTTAACGTCCTCAGCTTTAATACCTTTTTCTTTCATTGATTTCTTTGCCTCTTGCATATCTTCAGGACTGAGGAATAAAACACCTTTCTTCTTCGGAGTAGGTTTAAGAATAGGCTCAGGAGTTTGGCTCAATTGGTTCAGGAATTGCTTCATGAATTGGCTCAGGAAGAGTCCAATTATTTTCATTTTTCAACATATTGTTCAATAATAATTCAGCTTGGTCGACTCTTCTTTCCCTAAAAACACAACCGGCACAACTATCCAAGTAGTCCTTGGAAGCATCAGTTAGTCCATTATAAAAGATATCAAGTATTTCATTTTTCTTAAGAGGGTGATCAGGCAAAGCATAATCGGAGAAGCCTCCCCCAAGCTTGTGGGAGACTCTCTTCTTCGATTTGCAGGCAGCTTATTTCTTATGAGCAGGGAAATATTTAGAAAATAAGTAATAAATCATATCATGGGGACTACGCACACAACCAGGATCAAGAGAATTAAACCAAGTTTTAGCATCACCCTTTAATGAGAACGGAAATATCTTAAGAATATAATAATAGCGAGACTTCTCATCATTAGTAAACAGGGTGGCTATATCATTCAAGTTGGTAAGATGTGCCACAACAGTTTCAGATTCATTGCCATAAAAAGGATCAGATTCAACTAAAGTAATTATTTCAGGATCAACAGAGAATTCATAATCCTTATCAGTAACACAGATAGGTGAAGTAGCAAAAGCAGGGTCAGGTTTCATTTTAGCATTGAGGGATTGCTGCTTCCATTTAGCTAATAACTTCTTAAGATCATATCTATCCTTGCAAGTAAAAATAGCTCTAGCAGCTTCTTCATCCATAACATAACCCTCAGGAACAACAGGCAATTCATAATTAGGGGGAGAACCTTCATCATCAGTTTCATCAATAATTTCATTTTCAGTAATTTCATTCTCCCTAGCCCTATTAAGTTGTTCATCAAGAAATTCACCTAATGGCACAGTAGTATCAAGCATAGAAGTAGTTTCATCATAAGCATCATGCATAGCAGAAGTGGCATCATCAATAACATGCGACATATCAGAATTCTTAGCAGTAGTAGGTTTAGGTGTCGCAAGCTTACTCATAACAGAAGGAGAATCTAGTGCAGAGCTAGATGGCAGTTCCTTACCTCCCCTCATAGTTGAGGGATAGATTTTAGTTCTTTGATCTTTCAAGTTCTTCATAGTGATCAGCAGATATAAATCCCAAGTGACTCAGAGAATAGAGCTATGCTCCCCGGCAACGGTGCCAGAAATTAGTCTTGATAACCCACAAGTGTAGGGGATCGCAACAACTTTCGAGGGTAGAGTATTCAACCCAAATTTATTGATTCGACACAAGGGGATCCAAAGAATATTCTTAAGTACTAGCGGTTGAGTTGTCAATTCAACCACACCTGGATAACTTAGTATCTGCAGCAAGGTATTTAGTAGCAAAGTAATATGATAGTAATGGTAACAGTGGTAAAGGTAAAGATGGCAGTATGGTAGTGATTGTAACAGTAGCAATGGAAAAGTAAATAAGCGAAGCACAATATATGAAAAGCTCGTAGGCAATGGATCAGTGATGGATAATTATGTCGGATGCGATTCCTCATGTAATAGCTATAACATAGGGGTGACACAAAACTAGCTCCAATTCATCAATGTAATGTAGGCATGTATTCCGAATATAGTCATACGTGCTTATGGAAAAGAACTTGCATGACATCTTTTGTCCTACCCTCCCGTGGTAGCGGGTCCTAGTGGAAACTAAGGGATATTAAGGCCTCCTTTTAATAGAGTACGGACCAAAGCATTAACACATAGTGAATATATGAACTCCTCAAACTACGGTCATCACCGAAGTATCCCTATTATTGTCACTTCGGGGTTGTCGGATCATAACACATAATAGGTGACTATAGACTTGCAAGATAGGATCAAGAACTCACATATATTCATGAAAACATAATAGGTTCAGATCTGAAATCATGGCACTCGAGCCCTAGCGACAAGCATTAAGCATAGCAAAGTCATAGCAACATCAATCGCAGAACATAGTGGATACTAGGGATCAAACCCTAAAAAAACTAATTTGATTACATGGTAAATCTCATCCAACCCATCACCGTCCAGCAAGCCTATGATGGAATTACTCACACACGGCGGTGAGCATCATGAAATTGGTGATGGAGGATGGTTGATGATGACGACGGCGACGAATCCCCCTCTCCGGAGCCCCGAACGGACTCCAGATCAGCCCTCCCGAGAGGTTTTAGGGCTTGGCGGCGGCTTCGTATCGTAAAACGCGATGAAACTTCCTCCCTGATTTTTTCCTCCATGAAACGGAATATATGGAGTTGGAGTTGAGGTCGGTGGAACATCAGGGGGCCCATGAGACAGGGGGGCGCGCCCTATAGGGGGCGCACCCCCCACCCTCGTGGACAGGGTGTGGGCCCCCTGGCCTTCATCTTTTGCCAGTATGTTTTATATTTTCTGAAACTTATCTCTGAGGATTTTCAGGTCATTTCGAGAACTATTGTTTCTGCACAAAAATAACACCATGGCAGTTCTGCTGAAAACAGCGTCAGTCCGGGTTAGTTTCATTCAAATCATGCAAGTTAGAGTCCAAAACAAGGGCAAAAGTGTTTGGAAAAGTAGATACGTTGGAGACGTATCACCCATCCCTCTAGCCCCCCCCCCCCCCCCGTGCCGAGCTTTTTCTCCGGCGAACCCCATGCCACCGCCCCACCACCGCCAGCGACCACCGCCCCCACCCTGAACCCTAAAATAGATAGTGGGTTACCTCTCCGGTGAGCCTCCCTCCCTGCTGCGGCTGGTTCTTCCTTCACCCCGGCGATCCCCCCCCCCCAACCCACCCCCTGAAAATCGACTGACCCAAAAGTCGATTCGATCGATCAAGTGTAGCTAAATCGGAGCAGCATCGCAAGAAAGAGCAAGAGCGAGAGCAGCAGCGCGAGCAAGAGCAATAGCAAGAGCAGACCAGGCAGGGGACCGAGAGCAAGGGCATTGCAGCAGCGCGAGTGAGAGCTAAAGCAGCCACAGCTCCTACTGATGTGGACGTTGCCGCCGAGGGAGCGACGCCGTGGAGGAAGTGGCCGGCGACGCCGCCGTGGATGGAGCCGCACCGTGTCGGCTCGGGACCTAGCGCCGGCAGCACCGTGAGATCGAATCAAGAAGAAAATGCGGCGATTAGTGTACAACCTCTTTGGTGGCGCCGATTAGGCCGCAGCTTCATCCAAGGAAACGGTGATGATGATGCTCTTCCGGTGGTGCAGGTGAAGACGGCGGTGTGGGATTGGAGGTGGCATGAAAGACGAAGGGAACGTCGGGGCAGCTCCTTGGAGGTGGAGGACGGGGTGGCTGGACCGGCGGGACGACGAGATCAACGACGGATCCTCATCCGGTACGGTGGATGAGGGACGTCGAGGTGTTGTTGTGGACGACGTCGTCGGGGAAGAGGCTCCGGCTGGGTGGCGGATGGAGGAGGGTGTGGGGCTTCGTCGCGGGTTTTCCCGGCCTCGGTGTATGAATGGGTGGGCGGATGGGATGTGAGTGGGGAAGACGCGCTTGTCCGAAATGTGGGGTAAGTTACGAAAGTACCCCCACCAATTTGAGGCGGTTCTTACGGTTCACGGGTACCACGGGCATTTCGCGTTTCGGGATTTTACAGGAGGTGGGAGTTTTCGCGCGCGTTGTAGTTTCGGAATAGCAAGGCGCGGGTTGAGCTGGAGGGAGTTGTCTGAGCACAACGAGACAAAGATATATCTTAAATATTTCGGGCTAACAAGGCGCGGGTTGAAGAGGCGGGAGTTTCCCAGCACGATAGACAAAGACGCTAGCTTGAATTTTCGGCATAACAAGGCACGGCTTGAAATTTCGGGAGAACAAGCTTAACGTGTACCCAAAAAAATACAATTTGCACCTCAACTCGCACAACACACACACATAAACACCATTTAGACTAGAGTAAGGTACACGTGCATTGCACGCATGAGATTTGGCAACCAAATTATGAATAAATACCACATTATAGCATGTAAGCTTTGAGTCATATATGCATGATGTAGATGTTCGTTTAATTCTTATAGTTCATTTCATTCAAAATCATATAGTTTTTATAAGAAAGCTAATCTATTTTAAGATTCATGGAATTGTGCGTTGTAAGACATAAAGTAAAAACAAATAATGGCAAATCATGTAGAAAAACATTTGGGCAATTCTGATACGGAAGATTCTAGAACAAAGAATATGAATATGATCATTAGACAATTGCTGCTAAAAATGGCCCTGCCCCCCCCCCCTAACATCACTATATATCGAGGCTAATATGAATATGATCATTAGACAATTGCTGCTAAAAATGGTTTAAGTTCATGAATTGACCCTCCTCGTAAAGGATTAGCAATGCTTGGCCCCCTAGCTCATTTATTTTTCATGGCTCCAACAGCTGCGCAACAGCATGCGTTCTCGCCCTCTCACTAAATATCGATCTCGCACTTGTGCACTCCTTCATAGTCTCCCTCCACTCGCCCTCGCACCATCTTCTAGCCCCCACCGGATTTTGCCACATGTACAATCTAGCAGACTCCATGGTTGAACTTAAGCATAATGCACAAACCTCAAAACAACAGTGGTTCTCTTTTGTTCTAGAATCTTCCGTATCATAACTGCCCAAACTTTTTTATAGTTGAATTGCCATTTTTATTTTTTACTTCATGCTTTACAACGCACAACTCCATGAATCATAAAATAGATTAAGGGCTTCTTTGATTCAAAGGATTCTCAAAGGAATTTTGGAGGATTCTAATCCTTAGGAATTTTTCCTATCCTGGTTGTTTGATTCGTACGATTGTAAACCATAGGAATTTTTCCATATGATTCATTTGCACTAGATTTTATAGGAAACATCCCATCCACTCAAACCTCTTTGAAACAATTCTACGTTTTTCTATGCACAATCAAACACTCGTACAATCATGTAGGATTCAAGACGACATTCCACTATAATACCATGTTTTTCCTATTCCCGCGTTTTGGAAATCCTACGAATCCAAGAGGCCCTAGATTTTTTTTTAACTAATTGATTTTGAATGAGATAAACTATAAGAATTAAACGAAGGTCTACATCAGGCATATATGACTCAGAGCTTATATGCTATAGTGTGGTATTTATTCATAATTTGGTTGCAAAATCTGATGCGTGCAATGCACGTGTACCTTACTAGTACTTCGAGTATGTGCAAAACACGTAAATTAGAATTCCAATGGCATGCTACATCCATGAAGCCACGTGGCACATGTGGAGGCGTTGTCGCGACCTCCTTGTGTAGATTGATCACAGTGACGTGCTGCTGGTTTCAGAAGAATGTACTCGTCCTCCCTGAGCCATACTGTCGGTACATGCATGAAGCGAAGATGTGCACGCACGCCACGCACGCACTCATTCCCTCGCACGCATACGCGGGTACACGGGCGGACGCAATTTTGTACCAAGATCCACCCCATGTGATAATTTGACGCGTATAAAGTCGTTCACTTTATTGATGGTCAATTAATACAACGCGTGCAAATTGAGTGGACGTGAGGGCGGAAGAAATACATTACTACTCCATTGCGCGCATGCGAGTAGTTAAATCATGGGTTGCTAGTAGTACTTCCATTGGTCTCCTTCGTATTTTGTGTCAATTTTTGACAGTAACATAATATTTACGCATTTGAGGAGTGTAGTCTACTTGAAATTTATGTCCCACTAAACTCATCGGGTGCCGTTTCGGGCCTCGAAACCAAAACCATCAATTAATCTTTACCTTGTTCCTATCCCATTCGAAAGCCTTCTCACACCTACTAGTACGTATCAAACCTGAACGTGTTCCCACTATGCAGGTATTAGTACTAGTGCTAGTACTTAGGTTATAAAAAGGGGAACTACCTAACAAAAAATTACTCTACCTTTCCTCCTCATAAGTGTTTCTTCTTCGTCCATCCTTGCCATGGCCGGTGAGCAGAGCTCTAGGTCGAGAAATACTTGTAACAAGGGAGCGGCAACCAAGGCTGCGGAAAGAAAAGAGGGCTCGCCGCCACGCAGAGACCTTGAAAGATCTCTCACGGGCAGGCAATGACTCCCAGGAGCGCCCTAGCCGCGGAGGCGAACATGACGAGCCGGAGGCGCTGGAGTCGTTATCCCTCGACGGCATGCCCGATCAGCTCAATAAGCACCTCAATAAGCAGAAGGAGTTCATCCAAGGCTTGGTGGAGCTGCTGAAGGAGAGCCTCGACGACATGCCCGCTAAGCTCAATAAGCAGGGGGAGTTGACCGTCGGCTTGGTGATGCTGCTGAAGAAGAGCATTGCCTCGGAGAAGAAGGCGACCGGTGAAATCCTGCAACTTCATGAGGACAAGGCAAAGCTCTGCCACGAGCTCGACCTGTTGAAGGAGAAGAACACCGGCTGGAAGAAGCTGCACGAGAATAGTAGTTCCTTGATGAAGATGCTGCAGGCCCTCGTCATGGAACAGAAGGAGGAGTTGGCGAAGCTCCGCATCGAGCACCGGTGCTTTGTCAAGGTACGTAATGCGGCCGTGGAACAGATGATGAAGGCTCGCGTCGAGAAATCCCGCGTCATGGACAGAATGAAGAAGATGGCGGAGGATACGCGCAAGTAGATGGAGGTCGTGGAGGCGATGAAGAAGCAGTTATGACTCCGCGGCGAATTAGATCATTTGGGGTGATAATCTTCCTTCTTCTTTTGCTCTTGTGTTTTATCTTTTGCTTCGGGTGTCTCGCCGCACGTGTCACGTTCTCTGCGAGGCATGAATAGAACAATGTTTTTTTAGGGAATGAATAGAACAATGCTAACAATGAGATGACTAGCAAATTAGATCATTTTTATCGCCATATGGCACTTTGGGCTGCCGTGTTTACGTGCTCCTCCGTCGTAGTACTACTCCAAAGGGAGAACTTGAGTATACCATGTTCTTTGCTCCTCCTCAGGTTGTCGGCGCATTTATACGAGCAGTCAAATCACAAGGCCCCGCCTTCCAGCAGTAATGAGCTGTCAAATCACAAAGGCCCTCGCCTCTCGTGAAACCGACCAAGCTAGAATGCCCCGCCCTCTAGCCTTTTAAAAAATGTACTATACTTTTGTACAGTAGTATAGTATTTTGTGCAAAACTTTGACCTTAGATTAAACTAAAAAAATGTTAATGCATGTAACCAAAAATAATATCTCTCAAAACTATGTTCAAATATGAATCCAGGGATATAATTTTTGCTAGCATGCATTATTATTTACTTAGTTAAATATATGGTCAAAGTTTGGCATAAAATACTATGGGGACCAATAAACCAGGACGGAGGTAGTATATCGATGGATTGCGCCATGGAGCAAAACTTGAAATTAAGAAAAAGGTGGTACATATAGAAAGCGCTCATCGCCAAATTATGCATATAGTACTATTAAAAAGGCTAGTCACAATAATGGTGTCCAGCACAACCCAACCCTCAAATAAAACTAAGCATCCTAGAATTCTTTGACAAAACTAAGCATCCTGAAATTCTTTGATAACTAAACTGCTGGCTATATGATGTTGGCCATATATATTGTACGTATATAATATGAAGAAATGAGTGGTAGTACTATACCAACTAAAAGATGAAATGTAAGAAATACTGGTATGTACATACTGAAGAGTTAAAGTAACGAGAAGAAACATAACATAGTTCTGTTGGGGGCTGAGCACAACACACCCCTCAAATTAAACTGAGCACCCCTGAAATTAAACTATGCAACTAATCCGGTAGACAGTGCATTAGAACCACCATGAGCAACGACACTGCCACCTTACTCGGAGTCCTCGTCCGCGTCCTCGACTTCGTCCTTGTCCCTCTTCCTCTTGGCCGATACTTCTTTGCTTGAACCGCACACTTGGCTCTTGCTCTTCATCCAACCCTTGTAGATATTAAAACAAAGGTAGTTATCCATTGCAGCGTAGTGGATGTGGTCTATATCTAGTACATTCTGCTGCCATGCATAATGATGAAATGTGTATTTAGGTTTCTCCAGTTTACCGTACGAAGAATGAACCATGGCTCCTGCCAGGGTCAGCATTGAAGGCTGGCCAGAGGGCAGCCGCCGATTCTTCTGGAGCTCGAAGGGGTTGCCTACAACGAGGCCCATCATGCCGCTTCAGAGGACCAAGGCTTTTGCCCGTAGACCAACTGCCAACACCAAGCACGAGGGAGATGGCGACACACTCGACGTCGCCTCCAGAGAGGGGAACAACACCCGCAGGTGCCATCGACACCGACCGGCCAAAACCGGACAAGATTTTCATCCGTAATGTTGCGCATCTCCACTCCGACGAGGTACCGGGTAGCACCGTTCCTAAGGCTTCGCACCGCCGTCACAGCAGAAAATCCATCGAAGCCGCGTAGCCGTGGTCCAACACCACCCGCACTGCCGAGAGAGCGCGAACCTGACCTCCACCAACATCGCCGTCGAGAAGCCTCCACATCCTCCCAGCGAAGCAAAAGCAAGATCCGCTCTATCGGCCTTCATCGACACCGAGAGACTGCTGCCAGATTGGATCTGGCCTGCCCCTCCAACCTCACTTCGGTGCCATCTCCACCAGGGCATCGCCCCGATCCCCTCACATGGAGGCGGCCAGAAGCCCGCTGCATGCCAGGACACCTTCCTGGCAGGGCCATATCAGCGCCGCCGCCGCTGCCGTTGCTGGCGCTCCACCTGCAGCCACCTACCAGCAGTGCTCCACGCCAGGATCCGGAGAACGTCCTCGCCATGCCCCCGCAGTGCCTGGACAAAGAACCGCAGCCACCCCGCTCCTCCGGCAATGTCCAGCACCGCCCACGACGGTTGTCGTCCACTCCAAGGGACGGCCTTGTGACGGCCAGAACAGCCTCACCACGAAGAACTCCCATGTCGGCACAACCCGGAGCGCACCGCCGCTCACCACACCGCACAAGGATGACCGGGCGCTTGCTGCTCGCCAGAACTCCATTTTGGCCGAGCCATCTCAGCGCCGTCACCCACCTATACCGTGAGCTCGCGTCGCCGCCTCTGGACCATGCCGACTCCACCAAGACTCGCCACTGCACTGCTGCCGGTCCCCACCAGACCCGCCGCTCCACCAACGCCTCCAGTCATGCTCCAATCGTCGCCCTCACGCCCGACCAGCATGGATCTGGCCCAGCCTGAACCTCACCGAGACGAGATGCACCGCACCAGCCGCCTGCACACACCGCCGCGGCGCGCCCCAGCCGGCCAGAAAGCTGAGCTGCCCCGCTCCTCCGCTTGCCTGCGCGGCCCTCCGAGCCATGGCGCGCCGGCCACCGGGAACGTCGTCGGGTTCAGAATAAGGAGAGCCCCCCGCAGCCCCATCTCCAGGAACGGCGAAGGAGATCCCGCCGCCACCGGCGCCGCACAGGCTTTGCCCGGTGGCGCCCGCCGGCGACGGCGACGGGAAGGAGGAGGGGAGGTGGGATCGAAGTCCGGCGGCTAGGGTTGGAGCACACGGGTCACCCGCGGGAGGGTGACACGGGGCCGAGGGGAAAAGGATAATTCCTACTTCTCCCTTTTACAGTAGGTGTTTTCCTCGATCCGTTTTCTTAGGCAACTTTCTCTCGATCTTGTTTTTTCTCTAGTTCGATCCCGCCTGACGCCAGGAGAAGGATAGCGAGGCCTCGTGCGGCCTGCCAGACGCAGTCGCTGAGGTGTCTGGAGGGTCGCGTGACTCTTTTTTTTAAACGTGACTCTTTCTAGGAGTGTTCCTATTTGACGCCTGCGGGCCACTTGTCGCAACTTGGAGTTTTCCCTTTTTTCATACATCCGTTTATCCAAAATGTTTTATCTCTTAAATCGTGCATCCAAATCTCGAACCGCTTTCGCCGTTGGATTCCTCGCGTCGAGATCTTCAAAACTAGATCTCAAGTTGATAGGTTTTGACGATCTTTTTTTTCACGAAAAAAGCCGGACGAAAAAACCGAACCGGGAGCACGGGTTTTTTCCCTTTCCGAAAGAGGCACGCTCGTGCCTTTGACGAAATCGCAACCGTGCCTCTCACGGAAGCAGAACCGTGACTCCTCCGATAGAAAAAAAATAGAAAACATGTTTTTTTCGTTTCCGAGGAGGCACGGCCATGACTCTCGCGAAAGCACAACCGTGCCTCTCGCGGAAGCAAAACCGTGACTCTCGTTAAAGAAAAAAAAACAGAAATGCGTTTTTTTCATTTACGAGGAGGCACGGCCGTGACTCTCGCGAAAGCACAACCGTGCCTCTCGCGGAAAGAAAACCGTGACTCTCGCGAAAGAAAAAAAAACAGAAAACGTGTTTCTTTTTCGTTTCCGAGAGGCACAACCGTGACTCTCGCGAAAGCACAACCGTGCCTCTCGCGGAAGCATAACCGTGACTCTCGCGAAAGGAAAAAAAAACAGAAAACGTGTTTTATTTCGTTTTCGATAGGCACGGCCGTGACTCTCGCGAAAGCAAAATCGTGCCTCTCGCGGAAGCAAAACCGTGACTCGTGAAAAAAAACGCGTTTCTTTGAGCGAAAAAATAAAAAAAAAATTGGTCGAAAAGCTAGGGAAGATCAGTGGAAAACCAAAACGTCGAAAAAACCCGAAAAACCCCGTTTAAAAAGACGAAAATGTGTGCGGAAAAATAAAAAAACAAAATTCGAAAGAAGCGCTCAGCGCGACACGTGGCGAATGGCTGAGAGCGCGCCAAGTGGCGCTGATCGTTGTGAGGCTCCCGAAGAAGCGCTCGTTAATTAGTTGCTCTCGATAGTTGAAGTATCAAACTAATTTTGAAAAATTATTAAAAAAATACACATTGAACAAGCGCCGGGAGTTCCTATTCAGCGCTCAAGGCGCCAGATATCGCAACTGGCACTCCCAGCGCCGGCATAGCCGGCCGGCTGAGGAGAAAAACAAACCTAATTCTTGAAGAAATAGCGAGATACAGGATTCGATCCGTCCCCGCTAACTACAAAATTTTAGGCAATAACAACAAGGTCGACGCCTCTTTGTTGTCCACTGGGAGGAAAATACTCTATTTGACCCTTATTTATAATACAACATTAACATGTAGGAGTAATATATACCTTGTTTGTTATGCGTATTATTTTATGATATAAATAAAAAATCGCAATAAAATAGAAAGTGAACTTGAAGAACGTTACAAAGTGAAAAAAGTTCTTCAATTTGAGAAAAGTTCACAAATTTGAAAAAAAGGTTCATCGAATTTGAGAAAAGTTCATCAATTTAGAAAAACATTTCACTCTGTTTGAAAAAAGTTCGTCTATTTAAAAAAGTTCATTGAATTTGAGAAAAGTTCACGAATTTTGAAGAAAAGTTCATCTATTTTGGAAAAAATCATCATTTTTGAAAAAAGTTCATTCCATATGAAAAAGTTTATCGATTTGAAAAAAGTTCATCGATTTGGAAAAAAGTTCATCTATCTAGAAAAAGTTCGTTCGATTTCAGAAATAATTTCATCAACTTTGAAAAAAAAATATTTATTTGAAAAAGTTCATTGATTTAAAAAATCATTAAATTTATTAAAAATTAGAACCGCACAAAACCGTTTGGAATAAAATAAGCAAAACGAAAAAATAAAAATAAATAGAAAAAGAAAAAACTAGGAAGAAAAGATCGAAGAATATGTAAGTTTGCTCATAAGGTCAGGTGGTGGGGTGGTTACGGAAGGTCGCCGGTTCGATTCTCACTGGGCGCGCACACAGTTTTTTCTGGTGTTAACAACAGAGAAAAAACGAAATTATGGGCCGAGCCCAACAAGACTCGCATGTAGGCGCATGTTTGGGGAAACACTAATAACAGGCGCCTACAGCGCCTAATAGGAATCGCCCCGGTATTGTCCCATCTCGCCCTCTGTGTACTGATTTTGTAGCTGCTTGTTGATTCGGACACTTGCTAACGTATATAACTCGGTAGGTTTTGGTTTAAAAAAATCAATATGGGACTATTTGATTGGTTTTTTTTAGAAAACTTTGATTCAGAAACTTGTTCATGATTCAGAAATGTTCTTGTGGCAATTCTTGTTAAAAGAAAATCGATAAATCATGGAGTGCCTATATAACGATCTCGCATGTCTAAATTTAGCTAATACAAAGGATTAGAAATAGCAATCTGAAGGAGCACATGCAATACATTTTAATCTCAACAGATAAGGAAGAATATTGCAGTTGTGACCGAAGTTGAAACCATAATCAGTAAGAGAAGTTCATGGAATAATAAGAAATATTGGACCTTTTAGTGAACTGTTATATAATATTATAGCTTTGCTTTTTGTAGAACCACATGAATCATTGTCGGATTGATGATACTAGTTGTATACCAGAGATGTATTGAATTGCATATTTGAAAAAAAAACTGTTTGTTTCGATTTGGCATTTTGCTAAAGATTCGAAGAATCTAGACTAGCCGTCACTGATGAAAGCTCTTCCTCTTTGGTGGTCAACAAGAGGAGCACGGGTGCTTGAGACAACAACGACGACGAGCGAAAGGAGACTCCGTGGACTCCTTGTCCGAGACGCCCTACAGGCTCGTGCTTTCGATACTGTCCATATTGACTCTGCACCACCCTGGCCTTGAACCACTGCATCCTAGATACACAAGTCTTTATTTGTTTCCCATTGTCATATCTAATAGATCCAGGCTTAGGATAAACATATAGGGATTGTGCTCCAGAAATTTTCTAATTTGTATCAATGGAGTATGATGAACACGCACGGCTGGGTTCATAAGGTGTGTGTTCCCCTCCAATACTTTTCTCTTGATGCTTCATGTGATTCTAGATGGATTTTTATTTCATATTAACTTACAGGTTTTATGGTTGGATATTAGTATAAAGGATAGTAAGTTTTATACATGTGGTTGGATATTAATTTGTTGGGTCTCTTCATAAGAGGTGTATGAATGTGACTTAGAAGAGCCATGACAAAAGTTTTCTAGGATCTGCTATTGTTTGTGAAATTGTTATGTCGATAAACTCAAAACAAATCTGAAAGAGAGAAAATTTGAGCAAAACATAAAAATATGACTTGTCTGCACTGTCAACATGTTAACACTTACACTTGATTAGTCCGCATAATAATGCCTTAAGAGGGTGCACCCCAACCACTAGTTAGTTAATTAAGCATGGGTAGAGTGCTTTCTTTTGACCACTTCCACTGCTACCCACCTCCAACTAAAATGACTGGCCAATGTAAAATGATTGCCAATTGCCCTCGGTCGGTATTGGGGTTTTGCTTTGCTCCAATCTCTCACCATTAGTTTGAACTTGTAGTTTTCATATCTCTCGCCCTCAAGTTTGGAGTTTGAACACCTAACTAGGGTATACAATTAATCTACTTACGGCATGAACTGTAACTTGGATCTAACACAAAAACTACGCGCACACACATATATAGTCCAATGTAGGTAGGCTTTTGTAATTGCAAAGTTGTATTTGCATGAAGGAAACACACAAATGTATGACCGGTGTGAGGGGATCATGTATATTTTGCTGGAAATGCCAATAGTTTGGCGGAATATTTCTTCAGCAAAAGGGCTGGTGGAAGTAGGAATGTACATGATCAATATGGGTTGTGAAAGCGTTAGGGCATCTTCAACGCCAACCCCAAGCCAGACACTGCATCCGTTCGTGGACCGGGGGACCGGTATGTGGACACTGATATGGGAGCCGGCCATCCAAAGCTATCCGCATATGTATGGTTACATTTTGAAAGAAATTTAATAAAAGTGAACAAATTGGATGCATATTTAAACAAACTGGATGACATTCATTCATACTTCTATATTTTTTTATAAAATATTGGTTACTTTTCATTTAGACAAGAGCAAATTCATTACACTTTGACATATTTCAACTAAACCGTACTCTAAACCTAGTCTAAATGACACACATGTTCCCCATGTCTGGAAGGCCATGAGCCCCGGGAACTGAAGCTATGCCTCCGCGGCCTGCAAGCGGCTAATCGGCCAACGATGATGAGCCCGTCAAGATTGGATCAACGAGAGGGGAGGAGTGTTGTCCTTCCTAGGACCCAAGCGTCGGCGACCTCCCATGCTCTACTCTTCCTTGCTGCCGGCGGTGCCCGCGGACCGTCTTCGTGGTCGTGGTCGTGGGTCGCGGCCGTGGCAGAGGTGGCGACATCGTTCTCCTCCCCGCTCTTGTCGTACACTTCATCTACCGCCTCGTCGATCTCCTTGAAGGCGGCTTCTCACTCCGCGTGATGGAAGCGGTACCGCCAGCGGTCGCGACGGATGTCATGGGTGGAGCGATAGGAATCGAGCAGCGCCTCTCCTGCTCGGCCACGTCCATATCATGGCTGTGTCGGCGACAAGTTGCTCCTTCGCTCGCTGGTGCTCCTCGAGGAGGTAGAGGTTGGACTCCTGGTCAGCCTATGCCTCCCGAAACACGGCCCGCCGCTATTCCCACACCATCTCGGTGTAGTGAGCACGGGTCTCGCCCATGGTGATGCTAGCATTGGCCGGCAAGACGGGGGCGCCAGCTCGTCGTCAGGCGCCTCTTCCATTGAGGTGTCCACCGCGCTGGCCTCCGCCTGCCTGTCGGCCTGCCAGCCAGCTGAAATGGCGGCGGTCTCCTTATTCTGCTCGGAACAGAGGTTGTCCCAGACAGATTTGGATCTCGATATGGCTATGGCAGGCGTGGTGCAGAAATGAGAAAGAGATCGGGGGAGGTTGGATGCGACTATACCTGGCCATACCTCGGGCTGGGCCGGGCTTCGGGCCGGGCCTAGCCAAGCCCGACGCAAAAAACCCAGGCCTGAGCCTGGCCATCGGGCCTGTTTTCTGGGCCCGAGCACGTAAAAGCCCGTCGAGGCGGCCCGGCCTGACCTTCAGAAAAACGTGAAAACGACGGGCCCGGCCTTCGGGCTCAAAATCTAAGCCCGGCCCGGGGCAGCGTCGGGCCAGGCCGGCGGGGCCGAGCTTCCCATGGTTTAAATAGTACTCCGAGATGCGACTATGCCCGTGCCTGGGGTTTAAATAGCGGGCGGAAGGCAAGGCAATTGGCGAGTTGGTTAATGGTGTGCAGAAGACGGATGGACGGGTACCGCCAGAGCAGGTTCCTTGGCAGCCGCACATGTTTAGTGTAGGCCGTCGTTCGAACGTGGAACAGTCGCATGCACCGAGAAGCGATGCAGGCGGCGTTGTTGGCCGTCGCATCGCTTCAATGATGACATGACGTGAGAGTAACGTCCGCTCTGGGCTAACATGTATGCGGCACTGGAGCGGCGTTGACCGCTCCGGGCAGGAAAAGGCACTAGCGAGGGAGATGCTTTGGGTGGGTCGGGTTTGTTGGAACATACGCCTGCACCCCCCCCCCCCCCCCCCCCAAGTTTGCTTCTGATTTGCGGAAAAATCGAAATTTGGACCACCCAACGGACCAGTACAGGACCGCATTGAATGTCGAACATGTCTGGACTGCGCAATTCGGACGATTGTGTACCGTTTAAGGGGCCGTTTTAAAAATGCCTTACGTAGTACTATTCCATTGTTCTAGAAGAAGTACTACCACTGTTCCAGTATTCATAACCCACAAGTAATTTTTGTCACTCTCGTCTAAAAATAGTAATTTTATCACTCTCTCAAGAAAATCACAATCGAACAGCTGTCACGTTGAAACTATCGGCTTACTTCGTCAGAGCAAATGGCAGGTTCGCCAATGGTAATCATCAGTCACATTCTTGCTTTGCCACGGAGTGTATAAAGGTAATGAGCATTACCCCCTAAGTCAATTTCCTTATGGACGACATGGCAATGGACCCGAAGAAAAAATGGCACCACATCTGCACTTTACTTAACCATGCAATTAGTGTGTGACAGGCATTGGCCAAGCATCAAGACCAGTGTGTAGAGGAGAAAGCGCACCATGGCATTTAAGAGTGTGACATGAACACATTACACATGATGCATTCAGGGATTGTCGACACGATGGAGTGGAACACCTGGAGTTTTCGGGAGACGTCGTTATGGAGCGTTGCTTAAGGTTATTTGCTGATTCGCTTGACGGTCTTGCATCCCACGACGTACGCTGCTGTTCGCATTGGCTGGTGGAGTGAGGGAGGAAACCCAGTGACGAGTGGCCCCTCATCGATCCACAGCAACAGTGTC
The DNA here is from genome assembly GCA_021605145.1 of Aegilops bicornis. NCBI lineage: Eukaryota > Viridiplantae > Streptophyta > Magnoliopsida > Poales > Poaceae > Aegilops > Aegilops bicornis. The sequence goes on along the minus strand of CM038672.1, from coordinate 621,725,166 downwards.
ACGGGCAAACTTGCAAAAAGTGGTGTGCTGACTCGCACCCGGTCTCAGTCCTGCTTTTGTTGCTCTCCTCCACAGCTTGTGAGCAGTTCATGTCAACAAGCGTCGGCCACCCCGTGTGGCAGTGGCATTGCTATTTCAGGAGCCAGTCGCCGTGTCGTGCCAGCGGCAAGACTGGCCAGCGACCACCAAGTTTCATGAAGTGGTCGATAGAGTACCCAGGTAAACAACACCACGGAGACACGCCAAGCAATTTTACCAGGAACGGAGTGTGGAAACGATCAGCTTTCCTCACACTCGGTCGCACACATCCCATGGCATTACCGCAGGGTAGAAAGAACGGAACAGAACAAAACGCCAAACCTACGGAGGATGTACGTAGGTGCCAGTCTCCATCCAGACTGTGAGCACGCGGAGCAACGGAGGACCAAGGAAGGCATCGCATCGCGTCCTCAATCAGCCGGAGCGAATCAAATCATCCCGTTCATTCATCTCCCCTCGGTGAACAAGTCTGCCCAGAGTCGGGCAAAATTGACAAATTTAACCTATGAACGAAATCAAATCGCAGAATGAACTGTCCGTGAAACTATTTCACGCGACTGACCTTTTTGTGTGACGCCCGACACGAAGGCGCCACACTACACTGTGCAACGCCTCACAGATAGGCGCTGCACACCTGGCCAGCGTCACACCCATGTGATCCAAAAATTACTAAGTCAGTGTGCAGCGCCTGAGAGCTAGGCGCCACACTATACAGTATAGCGCCTACCTTCTAGGTCAATCAATTCTTATTGTGTGAACGAGATAGCTTGACACTAGATTGCATTTCATCGACTGGTGATTGTGCATCGAGTGTCAAGTTCGTCCTGTTCATATACGTTGATAGCCCTGCTACAATCGCAGTAGATTTTTCTTACATCGAATTTTATTGACACATTGTGATTCAAAAAACCAATACTGACATTAGTGTTTCCTTTGTCAAGGAGATAGACCCTCACTATGAATTTTCTCTGTGATAAGCAAAGAAGATTCATAGTGACAGTCTATCTTCTTAAGAAAGGATATAATGATGTCAGAAGGTTATCGCTTCTAGACAACTCGGCTATTTAAATCGGTCGAGTAGCTCGTCACGCGGCGAGGTGGGACTAATAAGAATGTGAAAATTAAGTATGAGCAATTTTCGGTGTGTTTTGACAACCCCGCCGGTCCAAGACGGACACGATGATCAACGTGCATGGCCCTGCATGTAATAGTTGTTTTGGAAATAAGCCATGTGGTTGCAAATGGTAAAAGTTGAGGCCCGCCCGGTCACTCTCCCCGGGCGCGTCCGCGGACATTTCAGGGCCCAAATTTGCAAGTTGCGGCTGTAGATGACATTTTCTCTCGAGCATATGACACGTTGATTCAATATTGGCGCAGTTTATTGTTTCTTAATGTTGTATCGTTGCTCTCGTCCCGCTTGGAGAAGCGCCATTTGTGGGTGGTTCCTTGTCCCTCGAGGATTCCTCGAGCCGACGGGAGAGGGGAGCATATTTGATCGCATGCTTATCATATCGTAAATAGCATGTCTCGGAAACTCTTTCTTCGGGATTTAGGAAAAGAGGAAATAAATACATGGTTCGCTAATTTAATATATTAATGTATTGTCTTATAGCAAGCTTTGTATCAATGGAATAGCAGGTCATATGGTTTTTAAAATGAAGCAAGACCATCATCTACAGATTAAGTATTTTGCATTATTATTATATATCTTAACAATGTTCTTGTTGTTTGCAGTGATGAAGTCACATTGATGGAAGTGTGAGCTTGGTCATTTTCTAACTTTTACATGACAAGCATGTTTGAAGATTCTGATTTTTGGGGAGTGGAAATACATAGGGAGTGTTGTGGTACATTTTCTAGGAAAAATTGCAAACCAGTTAAAATACCTTGATAAGGAGAATCATACACAACGAGGAATTGTCTTTGAACTCCTGTGAAAAAAGGGTATAATACATGGTATTGGAATTTGTATGTATCTTGGTTATACTATCAACATTAGCTACCGGAATTGATTGTTGCATTTAAGCAGTGGAAGTAAAGCGGTGTGGTTAAGGGAATCTCACGCATCATATAAAATCGTCGAATGTGTATCACAGCCTGTCACCTTTTCCAGTATTCTAAAGTTTATGGTTAAAAAGTAAACACATTGAGGAAGTTACCATTGTATACATGAGGTGTGAAGATTAAACTCAGGTGCATATGTTTGATTTGTTTGTATAATAATACTAATGTGGTGCAGGTTCACTGACTAGATTCAGGAATTCTTTTCAAAACATGTTTACACATGGAACTTCATATATTGATTACTATGTTTCAGCCAAATGGGAGATGTTTAATGTTTATGTGGCTTTCAATATTCACTAGTAGAAAACACGGTATACGTTCGGGCCTGGTTAACCCATTACTCCCGGTTCAGTCACGAATCGGGACCCATGAGCCCATTAGTCCCGGTTCATGGGGCCAGGGGGCCTGCCGGGCCTCGTGGGGCCATTGGTCCTGGTTCGTCTGGCCCCTTTGGTCCCGGTTGGTGGCACAAACCGGGACCAATGGGCCTCGCTCCTGGCCCACCACCATTGGTCCTAGTTGGTGGCCTAATCCGGGACCAAAGGGAGGTCTTTAGGGCCGGGTCAAGCCACAAAACGGGACCAATGAACCAGCTAGGGAAGAGGGCTTTTGTGTGTAAAACATTAAAATCAAAAAGAATTTTCATAAAATAAATAAAAAGCAAAAAAAGAAAAGAAAATTAATAAGTAGAAACAAAATAAAATAAGTAAGTAGAAACAAAATAAACTTTAATAAAGTAAAATAAATGAACTATATTAAAATAAAATAAAATAGCAACAGTAAGTAGAAACAAAATAAAATAAATAAAGGAAAAAAGAAAGAAAATAAATAAGTAGAAACAAAATAAACTTTAATAAATAAGTAAAAACAAAATAAACTTTTATAAAACCTCTAGTATTATTGAAACTAAAATTATATAAAATTTATGCAACTAAAATTATCAAAGTACTTTCTGTTCAAAACGTTAAAAGAAAAAAGAATTTTCATTAAGAAATTTTTTGTTATAAACTTTAATAGAAAAAAGAATTATCATAAAGAATTTTTTGTTAGAAACTCAAAGAACAAAATATGTTTTTGAATATAATGATAAAACACAGTAATATTAAATAGTAGGAAAAATAATCACTCAAAAATCAATTTTTATAGTAAAGCTATTCAAAAACTAGTGATTCACACAAATTCCAAAAATTCAAATTTAAACTATTCAAATTAGAAAACAAATGACACTAATAGAAAGTTTATAATTTTTATTACCTAAAAGCGAAAAGAATCACTGAAAAACTAGTAAGTATTTTGTTGTAAGTAGAAGCAAAATAAAATAAACAAAGCAAAAAAATAAAACAAAAAAATAAAAAAAAGTGCCACCTAAAGGGCCACCACGGCCTGAATACGACTAGAAACCCAACAACGGGCCAGGATTCAGGCCCGCAGTAGGCCCAGTAGGCCCACACGCACACAGTGACAAATTAGGTTTGAAAGCCTGCACTTGAGAGGAGCTCGAGAGGGTTGGCGCAGCAGCGCTTATAAACCACTCTCGAGCTCTCTCAACTAGCGAGGTGGGACTTAACTTTGGCCGTGACGCGGGCAGCACAGGGCCTTTGGTCTCGGTTGGTGGCACCAACCGGGACTAAAGTGGTGCATTGGTCCCGGTTGGTGCTATGAACCGGTACCAATGCCCCCCCTTTAGTCCCGGTTGGTGCCACCAACCGGGACCAAAGCCCTCTGCTTCCCCCCCTTTGGGCTGCTGAAAATAGGTCTTTGGTCCCGGATGCTGGCACCAACCAGGACTAAAGGGGGCGTTGGTCCCGGTTGGTGCCACGAATCGGGACCAATGCTCAGTGTATATAAGCAAGACTTGTGAAAATTTTCACTTCTCATCTCGCAGTTGTCGCCCGACGACGCCGAGCTCATCGATGCCGCCAGGCTGCCCGTGCTCGCCGTCGCCGCCCCGCGGTCGCCGTCGCCGCTCGCACCTCGTCGTCGTCACCCTGCGCCCCGACACCACGCCCTGCGCCCGACGCCGACGCCATGCTCCTCGTCGCCCTGCCTCCTCGTCGTCGCTGCCGCGCCCGACGCCGACGCCGCTGCCTCGCCGCCGTCGCGCGCCACTGCACGCCGTCGCCAGCGTCGAGCTCCTACGTCTTGAGCTTGCGTTGGTTTTCCTTGAAGAGGAAAGGGTGATGCAGCAATAGTAGTGTAAGTATTTCCCTCAGTTTTTTAGAACCAAGGTATCAATCCAAAGAGGAGGCTCCTCAAAAGTCCCACGCACCTACACAAACAAACAAAGAACTCGCAACCAACGCAATAAAGGGGTTGTCAATCCCTTCACGGCCACTTGCGAAAGTGAGATCTGATAGAGATAGTATGATAAGATAAATATATTTTTGGTATTTTATAATCTAGATGCAAAAAGTAAAGATGCAAATAAAATTAGATTGGGAGCTTATATGATAAAAGATAGACCCGGGGGCCATAGGTTACACTAGAGGCTCTCTCAAGATAGCATAAGTATTACGATGGGTGAACAAATTACTGTCGAGCAATTGATAGAAAAGCGAATAATTATGAGATTATCTAGGCATGATCATGTATATAGGCATCACGTCCGTGGCAAGTAGACCGACTCCTGCCTGCATCTACTACTATTACTCCACACATCGACCGACTCCTACCTGCATCTAGAGTATTAAGTTCATAAAGAACAGAGTAACTCATTAAGAAAGATGACATGGTGTAGAGGGATAAACTCATGCAATATGATATAAACCCCATCTTTTTATCCTCGATGGCAACAATACAATACGTGCCTTGCTGCCCTCACATCCTTTGGGAAAGGACACCGCAAGATTGAACCCAAAGCTAAGCACTTCTCCCATGGCAAGAAAGATCAATCTAGTAGGCCAAACCAAACTGATAGTTCGAAGAGACTTGCAAAGATAACTCAATCATACATAAAAGAATTCAGAGAAGATTCAAATATTTCTCATAGATAGACTTGATCATAAACCCACAATTCATCGGATCTCGACAAACACACCGCAAAAAGAGTTTACATCGATTAGATCTCCACAAGAGAGGGGGAGAACATTGTATTGAGATCCAAAAAGAGAGAAGAAGCCATCTAGCTAATAATTATGGACCCGAAGGTCTGTGGTAAACTACTCAGAACTCATCGGAGGGGCTATGGTGTTGATGTAGAAGCCCTCCATGGTCGATTCCCCCTCGTGAGCGCCGTGAAAGGCTCCAAGATGTGATCTCATGGATCTGAGAAGGTTACGGCGGTGGAAATTGTGTTTCGTTGGCTCCCTGGATGTTTTCGGGGTACGTAGGTATATATAGGAGGAAGAAGTACGTCGGTGGCCTCCTGTGGGGCCCAGGAGACAGGGGTGCGCCCTCCTGTCTCCTGGCCGCCTCGCAAGCTTCTTGACTTGCACTCCAAGTTCTCCGGATCACGTTCGTTCCAAAAATCACGCTCCCGAAGGTTTCATTCCGTTTGGACTCCGTTTGATATTCCTTTTCTTCGAAATACTGAAATAGGCAAAAAAACAGCAATATGGGCTGGGCCTCCGGTTAGTAGGTTAGTCCCATAAATGATATAATTGTGTAAAATAAAGCCCATAAACATCCAAAAGGGGTAATATAATAGCATGGAACAATCAAAAATTATAGATACGTTGGAGACGTATCAAGCATCCCCAAGCTTAATTCCTGCTCGCCCTCGAGTAGGTAGATGATAAAAACATAATTTTTGATGTGGAATGCTACCTAGCATAATTCTCAATGTAATTTTTTCTATTGTGGCATGAATGTTCAGATCCAAATGATTCAAGATAAAAGCTTATAAAACATAAAAATAATAATGCTTCGAAGCATACTAACAAATAACCATGTCCTATCAAAATAGCATAGCCAAAGAAAGCTTATCCCTACAAAATCATATAGTTAGGCCATGCTTCATTTTCATTACACAAAATACTCCCATCATGCACAACGCCGGTTTCAGCCAAGCAATTGGTTCATACTTTTTAACGCGCTTCAGCTTTTTCAACACTTACGCAATACATGAGCGCAAGCCATGGACATAGCACTATGGTGGTATATGGCGGTGGTTGTGAGGACAAAAAGAGGGAGAAGATAGTTTCACATCAACTAGGCGTATCAATGGGCTATGGAGATGCCCATCAATAGATATCGATGTGAGTGAGTAGGGATTGCCATGCAACGGATGCACTAGAGCTATAAATATATGAAAGATCAACAAAAGAAACTAAGTGGGTGTGCATCCAACTTGCTTGCTCACGAAGACCTAGGGCATTTTGAGGAAGCCCATCATTGGAATATACAAGCCATAATGAAAAATTCCCACTTAGTATATGAAAGTGACAACATAGGAGACTCTCTATCATGAAGATAATGGTGCTACTTTGAAGCACAAGTGTGGAAAAAGAGATAGTAGCATTGTCCCTTCTCTCTTTTTCTCTCATTTTATTTTTTTTTCTTTTTTTTTCCTTTTTCTTCTTTTTTTCTTTGGCCTTTTTTTCTTCTCTTTGGCCTTTCCCCATTTTTCTTTCTTTTTAGAGTCCGAAGTCTCATCCCGACTTGTGGGGGAATCATAGTCTTCATCATCCTTTCCTCACTGAGACAATGCTCTAATAATGAAGATCATCACACTTTTATTGATTTACAACTCAAGAATTACAACTCAAAGCTAGAACAAGATATGACTCTATATGAATGCCTCCGGCGGTGTACCGGAATATGCAATGAATCAAGAGCAACATGTATGAAAATTATGAAGGTGGCTTTTCCACAAATACAATGTCAACTACATGATCATGCAAAGAGCAATATGACAATGATGAAACGTGTCATAGTAAACGGAACGGTGGAAGGTTACATGGCAATATATCTCGGAATGGCTATGGAAATGCCATAATAGGTAGGTATGGTGGCTGTTTCGAGGAAGGTAAATAATGGGTGCATGATACCGGCGAAAGTTGCGCGGTATAATAGAGGCTAGCAAAGTGGAAGGATGAGTGTGCGTATATCCATGGACTCACATTAGTCATAAAGAACTCATATACTTATTGCAAAAGTCTAGTTGCCCTCGAAGCAAAGTACTACTACGCATCCTCCTAGGGGAAGGGTTGGTAGGAGTTAACCATCGCGCGATCCCGACCTCCACTCATAAGGAGGCAATTAAAAGAGCACCTCATGCAACAAATTTGTCACACAACTTTTACCATACGTGCAATGCTACGGGACTTGCCAACTTCAACACAAGTATTTCTCAATTTCATAATTACCCACTAGCATGACCCTAACATTACTACCTTTATATGTCAAAACAATTATCAAGCATCAAATTGATCATAGCATCCAATTCACTTCCTATGTTAGTTTTTATTATACCCAACTTGGATGCTCATCATTCTAGGACCAAATTTGTAACCATAGCAAATACCATGCTGTTCTAAAAGACTCTCAAAATAATTTAAGTTAAGCATGAGAGACTAGCAATTTCTTCAAAATTAAGCCACCGCCGTGTTCTAAAATATATAAGTGAAGCACTAGAGCAAAAACTATCAAGCTCAAAAGATATAAGTGAAGCACATAGAGTATTCTAGCAAATTCTAATCAAGTGGGCTTCTCCCAAAAGGTGTGTACAGCAAGGATGACTATGGTAAACTAAAAAGCAAAGACTAATATAATACACGAGCTCCAAGAAAAACACATATCATGTGGCGAATAAAAATATAGCTCCAAGTAAAGTTACCAATGAACGAAGACGAAAGAGGGCATGTCTTCCCGGGGCATCCCCAAGCTTAGGCTTTTGGCTATTCTTGAATATCTTGGGGTGCCTTGGCATCCCCAAGCTTAGGCTATTGCCACTCCTTATTCCATAGTCCATCAAAGCTTTACCCAAAACTTGAAAACTTCACAACACAAAACTCAACAGGAAATCTTGTAGGCTCTGTTAGTGAAAGAAAACAAAACCACCACATAAGGTATTGTAATGAACTCATTCTTTATTTATTTTGGTGTTAAACCTGTTGTATTCCAACTTCTCTATGGTTTATAAACTATTTTACTAGCCATAGATGCATCAAAATAAGCAAACAACACATGAAAAACAGAATCTGTCAAAAACAGAACAGTCTGTAGCAATCTGTAACTAACGCAAACTTCTGGAACTTTCCTACCAAAATAGGAAGACAATTTGTCTATTGATCAACAGCAAAAAGAATCAACGCAAAAGCACGTCTCTGTGATTTAACAAAACTAATTTCGTGCGTGCAAAGTTTCTGTTTTTCAGCAGAATCAAATCAACTATCATCATAGGTTATCCTATAGGTTCTATTTGGCACAAACACTAATTAAAAGATAAAAACACATCTAAACAGAAGGTAGATGCAAAATTTATTACTAAACAGGAACAAAAAAACAAAAAAAAATTGGTTGCCTTCCAACTAGCGCTATCGTTTAACGCCCCTAGCTAGGCATAAAAGCGAAGATAGATCTAAGTAGTGCCATAATAATAAGATAGATCTTGAAAACTCATCTCATATTCTCTACGTTCGGCAGCAAGTTTTCTTTGAGGCAAGCAAAAGTAATCAAAAGGGCTAAATTTAGCGGGACAAAAGTCCCCAATATCAATCTCAGGAGGAACCGGTTCCTCCTTTGGCCCTTCATAATGCACAACTAATTCATCACTAAAAGCATTCTTTTGGCAAAATCTCGTGAGCCTATACTCAAGAGAGTAACCTAGCTCATTATCTCGAGAGCAAAATCATTATTAAGTTCAAAAATTCTATCAACCAAGACATTGGTAGGAACCTTTTTTCTAAGGTTTTCATTGAAAGCAACATAGTCCAAAGATTGAAAACGCCTAATTTCCTCTTGATCAAAGAGGATCGCCTCTATGGGAGGATGACCGGCGTCCACCCTATAGCGCGCAAAGATTTCTTTGGCCTCTCTTATTATAAATTGATACGTCTCCAACGTATCTAGAATTTTTGATTCCTCCATGCTACTTTATCTACTATTTTGGACTATATTGGGCTTTATTTTCCACTTCTATATTATTTTTGGGACTAACCTATTAACCGGAGGCCCAGCAAGTAATTCTTTTTGCCTATTTTAGTGTTTCGAAGAAACGGAATATCAAACGGAGTCCAAACGGAATGAAACCTTCGGGAACGTGATTTTCTCACAGAACGTGATCCAGGAGACTTGGACCCAACTCCAAGAAGTAACAGAGGCGGTCACGAGGGTGGGCGCCCCCTAAGGCGTGCCACCGCCTCGTGGGCCCCTGTTGCTCCACCGCGTACTCCTTCCTCCTATATATACCTACGCACCCCAAAAGATCGTAACAGGAGCCAAAACCTAATTCCACCGCCGCAACTTCACAGTATCCACGAGATCCCATCTTGGGGCCTTTTCCGGAGCTCCGCCAGAGGGGGCATCCACCACGGAGGGCTTCTACATCATCACCATAGCCCCTCCGATGAAGTGTGAGTAGTTTACTTCAGACCTTCAGGTCCATAGCTAGTAGCTAGATGGCTTCTTCTCTTTTTGGATCTCAATACAATGTTCTCCCTCTCTCGTGGAGATCTATTCGATGTAATCTTCTTTTTGCGGTGTGTTTGTTGAGACCGATGAATTGTGGGTTTATGATCCAGCTTATCTATGAATAATATTTGAATCTTCTCTGAATTCTTTTATGTATGATTGGTTATCTTTGCAAGTCCTTCAAATTATCTGTTTGGTTTGGCCAACTAGATTGGTAGTTCTTGCAATGGGAGAAGTGCTTAGCTTTGGGTTCAATCTTGCGGTGTCCTTACCCGATGTGATGAAAAGGGTTGCAAGGCACGTATTGTATTGTTGCCATCGAGGATAACAAGATGGGGTATTTATCATATTGCATGAATTTATTCCTCTACATCATGTCATCTTGCTTAAGGCGTTACTCTGTTTTTAACTTAATACTCTAGATGCATGCTGGATAGCGGTCGATGAGTGGAGTAATAGTAGTAGATGCAAAATCGTTTTGGTCTACTTGTCTCGGACATGATGCCTATATACATGATCATACCTAGATATACTCATAACTATGCTCAATTTTGTCAATTACTCAACAGTAATTTGTTCACCCACCGTAGAATACTTATGCTCTTGAGAGAAGCCACTAGTGAAACCTATGGCCCCCGGGTCTATTCTCATCATATCAATCTCCATCACTTTTATACTTGCTTTGTTTTTACTTTGCCTTTTACTTTTTGCTTTGCATCTCTATATCAAAAATACCAAAAATATTATTTATCATCTCTATCAGATCTCACTCTCGTAAGTGACCGTGAAGGGATTAACAACCCCTAATCGCGTTGGTTGCGAGGAGCTATTGATTTGTGCAGTTACGAGGGACTTATGCGTGGCCTCCTACTGGATTGATACATTGGTTCTCAAAAACCGAGGGAAATACTTACGCTACTTTGCTGCATCATCCTCTCCTCTTCGGGGAAATCCAACGCAGTGCTTAAGAGGTAGCAAGAAGAATTTCTGGCGCCGTTGCCAGGGAGGCTCACGCTAGAGCAAGTGAACCATACCAAGTACCATCACAATCCCTATCTCCCGCATTACATTATTTTCCATTTGCCTCTCGTTTTCCTCTCCCCCACTTAACCCTTGCCGTTTTATTCGCCCTCTCTTTCCCAATCTCCTCCTCTCTTTCCCGTTGCCTTTTCCTCGTCCGCTTGTTTGCTCGTGTGTTAGTTTGCTTGCTTGTCGTCATGACTAGTCTCATATCTTCTCCGTTATCTCCCAAGAATGAAGTTCTAAATTTTAAGCAAAGGGAGGGAGAAAATCTAAAAGACGCTTGGTATAGAATTTGCAATGCTCAAAATATATCTATCGAGAAGCAATCTACTTCAGTTCTTCTTCGTAATTTTTACGTAGGTGCTAATCCTTGGTATAGATATATCCTTGATACCATTACCGGAGGAATTTCTTGGGTAGCCATACTTTTGATTCTTATAATGCTTTAATAGATTTATTTGGCTCACCACCTCTTTTGGTTAATGGAACTATGTTAACTTTGGAGCATGTTATGCAAAGACTTGAAATTATTGAGAATAAAGTTGCTACCATTGAATCAATTGAAAATTTTGATAAAAAGATCCACAATCAAATTACCCAATATGGTTCTAAGGTAGGAATGACTTTGAAAAATATTAAAAAAAAGGAACCCATAGTTAATGAGAAAATAAATCTAGATTCCACAAGAATCGATAAACTTGAGGGTATTATTACCAACTTGGGAACCGCTTTTTCTTCTGTAAAAAACACTCCAAGTTCGTCTACTAAAAATTCTAAGCTTATTTATGTTCCTAAGAATAAGGGTGAATCGTCTAGTAAGGAAACTGCGGATCTTAAATCTACTAGCAAGATGCCCGTGCATTGCACGGAACATCAAGATGCATTTTTTTACAAAACACCTGTTGTGATTGACCCATGTGGGAGTAATCCCATGTGTAAAAATTAATGATATCTCGAGAAAAAGGAGAGATAAGGTGAGGAGGAGTGGCACGTGGTGGTGATTGATGCTCGGACTGAGCGGAGGCATGGGGATGGACGACGCCGATAGTGGCCACCATGCTAGATTGTTCCAGAGAATTCCTTTTTAATTGCTCAACAACGAGGTTGTGGGAGATAAGGATGAACGAGGGAAGGTCTTATCTGCAAATGTGGAGAGAGGTGCGGGTATCTTTTTGCAAAATTTCCATAGTTTGCTTTCTCTCCGTCAGATATAGATCGGACGGTCTATATTGCAAGATGGCAGGCACACAATCATCACCAACTCGGTTTTTTATAAGAGTAGAGATAAGTGTTCATCCCAATCTCTTTGCCATCATTAAGGAACCGTTTGCTATGAATGAATTTTTTGATATTTTGCCTAAAAATTTGATAATTACTAGAAAGAAAGAAATTTCTAAAGAAGGTAGATGCCTCATTGAAGAATTGCCTACCAAATATGGCAATACCTAGATCTATGCTTGCTTTTATGCCTAGCTAGGGGTGTTAAACGATAGCGCTTGTTGGGAGGCAACCCAATTTTATTTTTAGTTTTTTGCTTTTTGCTTCTGTTTAGGAATAAATAATCCATCTAGCCTATGTTTAGATGTGGTTTTATGTTTTAATTAGTGTTTGTGCCAAGCTAGACCTATTGGATCTTCTTGGATGATAGTTATTTGATCTTGCTGTAATTTCCAGAAACTTTGCACTCAGTGTCCGAATTATTAAAAATCACCAGAACATGATAAAATACTGATTCCAATTGCTGCTGATCAATAAACAAATTTCTAGGTCGTCTAATGTTGGTAGAATTTTTGGAGTTCCAGAAGTTTGCGTTAGTTACAGACTACTACAGACTGTTCTGTTTTTGACAGATTCTGTTTTTCGTGTGTTGTTTGCTTATTTTGATGAATCTATGGCTAGTAAAATAGTTTATAATCCATAGAGAAGTTGGAATATAATAGGTTTAACACCAATATAAATAAATAATGAGTTCATTACAGTACTTAAAGTAGTCTTTTGTTTTATTTCTCTAACGAAGCTCACGAGATTTCTATTGAGTTTTGTGTTGTGAAGTTTTCAAGTTTTGGGTAAATTATTTTGATGGATTATGGAACAAGGAGTGGCAAGAGCCTAAGCTTGGGGATGCCCATGGCACCCCAAGATAATCCAAGGACACCAAAAGTCAAAGCTTGGGGATGCCCCAGAAGGCATCCCCTCTTTCGTCTACTTCCATCGGTAATTTACTTGGAGCTATATTTTTATTCACCACATGATATGTGTTTTGCTTGGAGCGTCTTGTATTATTTGCGTCTTTGCTTTTTAGTCTAACACAATCATCCTTGCTGTACACACCTTTTGAGAGAACCGTACATAAATTGAAATTTGATAGAATACTCTATGTGCTCCACTTATATCTTTTGAGCTTGATAGTTTTGTTCATAGTGCTTCACTTATATCTTTTGAGCTTGATAGTTTTGCTCATAGTGCTTCACTTATATCTTTTGAGCTTGATAATTTTTGCTCTAGTGCTTCACTTAGATCTTTTAGAGCACGGTGGTGGATTTGTTTTAAAGAAACTTGATCTCTCATGCTTCACTTAGATTATTTTGAGAGTCGTTAATAGCATGGTAATTTGCTTAATGTTAATATACTTGGTATTCAAGATATGTGAAACTTTCTTTTGAGTGCGTTGAATACTAAGATAAGTTTGATGCTTGATAATTGTTTTGAGATATGAAGATGGTGATATTAGAGTCATGCTAGTTGAGTAGTTGTGAATTCAAAGAATACTTGTGTTGAAGTTTGTGATTCCCGTAGCATGCACGTATGGTGAACCGTTATGTGATGAACTCGGAGCATGATTTATTTATTGATTATCTTCCTTATGAGTGGCGGTCGGGGACGAGCGATGTTCTTTTCCTACAAATCTATCCCCCTAGGAGCATGCACATAATACTTTGCTTTGATAACTTCTAGATTTTTGCAATAAGTATATGAGTTCTTTATGACTAATGTTGAGTCCATGAATTATACGGACTTTTTCCCATCCTTCCACCATTGCTAGCCTCTCTAATACCGTGCACTTTTCGCCGGTATCATACACCCAGCATATATCTTCCTACAAACAGCCACCATACCTACCTATCATGGCATTTCCATAGCCATTCCGAGATATATTGCCATGCAACTTTCCACCGTTTCGTTTATTATGACACGCTCCATCATTGTCATATTGCTAGCATGATCATGTAGTTGACATCGTATTTGTGGCAAAGCCACCTTTCATAATTCTTACATACATGTCACTCATGTTTCATTGCTATCCCGGTACACCGCCGGAGGCATTCATATAGAGTCATACTTTGTTCTAAGAATCGAGTTGTAAGAAAAATAAAAGTGTGATGATCATCATTATTAGAGCATTGTCCCAAGTGAGGAAAGGATGATGGAGACTATGATTCCCCCACAAGTCGGGATGAGACTCTGGACGAAAAATAAAAAATGAAAAATGAAAAAAAGGCCATAAAAAATAGAAAAGGCCCAAATAAAAAAATAAAAAATGACAGAAAAAGAGAGAAGGGACAATGTTACTATCCTTTTACCACACTTGTGCTTCAAAGTAGCACCATGATCTTCATGATAAAGAGTCTCTCATTTTGTCACTTTCATATACTAGTGGGAATTTTTCATTATAGAACTTGGCTTGTATATTCCAATGATGGGCTTCCTCAAATGCCCTAGGTCTTCGTGAGCAAGCGAGTTGGATGCACACCCACTTAGTTTCTTTTGTTGAGCTTTAATATACTTATAGCTCTAGTGCATCCGTTGCATGGCAATCCCTACTCACTCACATTGATATCTATTGATGGGCATCTCCATAGCCTGTTGATACGCCTAGTTGATGTGAGACTATCTTCCCTCTTTTTGTCTTCTCCACAACCACCATTCTATTCCACCTATAGTGCTACATCCATGGCTCATGCTCATGTATTGCATGAAGATTGAAAAAGTTTTGAAAATGTTAAAGTATGAAACAATTGCTTGGCTTGTCATCGGGGTTGTGCATGATTTAAATATTTTGTGTGGGGAAGATGGAGCATAGCCAGACTATATGATTTTGTAGGGATAACTTTCTTTGGCCATGTTATTTGAGAAGACATAATTGCTTAGTTAGCATGCTTGAAGTATTATTATTCTTATGTCAATATGAACTTTTGTCTTGAATCTTTCGGATCTGAATTTTCATACCCCAATTAAGAAGATTTACATTGAAATTATGTCAAAGTATCACTCCGCATCAAAAATTCTCTTTTAACCATTTACCTACTCGAGGACGAGCAGGAATTAAGCTTGGGGATGCCTGATACGTCTCCAACGTATCTATAATTTTTTATTGCTCCATGCTACTTTATCTACTGTTTTGGACTATATTGGGCTTTATTTTCCACTTTTATATTATTTTTGGGACTAACCTATTAACCGGAGGCCCAGCCTGTAATTGAGTTTTTTGCCTATTTCGTGTTTCAAGAAAGCGGAATATCAAACAAAATCCAAACGGAATGAAACCTTCGGGAACGTGATTTTCTCACCGAACGTGATCCAGGAGACTTGGACCCTACTCCAAGAAGTAACAGAGGCGGTCACGAGGGTGGGGGGCGCCCCCCCTTAGGGCACGCCCCTGCCTCGTGGGCCCCCTTGTTGCTCCACCAACGTACTCATTCCTCCTATATATACCTACGTACCCCCAAACGATTAGAACAGGAGCCAAAAACCTAATTCCACCGCCGTAACTTCCTGTATCCATGAGATCCCATCTTGGGCCTGTTCTGGAGCTCATGGGAGGAATCCACCACGGAGGGCTTCTACATCATCACCATAGCCCCTCCGATGAAGTGTGAGTAGTTTACTCAGACCTTGGGTCCATAGCTAGTAGCTAGATGGCTTCTTCTCTCTTTTGGATCTCAATACAATGTTCTCCCCCTCTCTCGTGGAGATCTATTCGATGTAATCTTCTTTTTGCGGTGTGTTTGTTGAGACCGATGAATTGTGGGTTTATGATCCTGCTTATCTATGAATAATATTTGAATCTTCTCTGAATTCTTTTATGTATGATTGGTTATCTTTGCAAGTCTCTTGAATTATCCGTTTGGTTTGGCCAACTAGATTGGTAGTTCTTGCAATGGAGAAGTGTTTAGCTTTGGGTTCAATCTTGCGGTGTCCTTACCCAAAGGATGTGAGAAAGGGTTGCAAGGCACGTATTGTATTGTTGCCATCGAGGATAACAAGATGGGGTATTTATCATATTGCATGAATTTATTCCTCTACATCATGTCATCTTGCTTAAGGTGTTAGTCTGTTTTTAACTTTATACTCTAGATGCATCTTTGGATAGCGGTCGATGAGTGGAGTAATAGTAGTAGATGCAGACTCGTTTCGGTCTACTTGTCTCGGACGTGATGCCTATATACATGATCATACCTAGATATACTCATAACTATGCTCAATTTTGTCAATTGCTCAAAAGTAATTTGTTCACCCACAGTAGAATACTTATGCTCTTGAGATAAGCCACTAGTGAAACCTATGGCCCCCGGGTCTATTCTCATCATATCAATCTCCATCACTTTTATACTTGCTTTGTTTTTACTTTTTCCTTTGCATCTCTATATCAAAAATACCAAAAATATTATTTATCATCTCTATCAGATCTCACTCTCATAAGTGACCGTGAAGGGATTGACAACCCCTAATCGCGTTGGTTGCGAGGAGCTATCGATTTTTGCAGGTACGAGGGACTTGTGCGTGGCCTCCTACTAGATAGATACCTTGGTTCTCAAAAACTGAGGGAAATACTTACGCTACTTTGTTGCATCATCCTCTCCTCTTCGGGGAAATCCAACGCAGTGCTCAAGAGGTAGCATAAATCTAAACTCATGAGCCAAAAAGATAGTAACAGCGCGCTTAACAGAAGAATGCTCAATATTAGAAAATTCTAGGAAAATTGTATGTATGCAAGGATGCATATGCATAAATTGTCTTTCAAGTTCAACTACAAGCATAGCGATAGCATCCGCAAGACTACTAGTTCTATGAAGAATAGAACCACCCATGAAAGGTAAAGCACCGGCACAAGTAAAGAAATCTTGAATAACACCTTTTCCAACAATGTTACCACAACCGATTCGAAACTTTTTAGTATGCAAGATAGGGGGTTCTTCAGCCGGAGCCTCAGAATTTTCCATGTTATCAATATTGTCCATATCGACGATAATCTCCCCAATTTCAGACATAATGGCAAACAAAAGCAAGGAGGAAGAAAGCAAGCAAGAGAGAGAGAGGGAAGATTGGGAAAGAGAGGGCAAATAAAACGGCAAGGGTGAAGTGGGGGAGAGGAAAACGAGAGGCAAATGGCAAATAATTTGAATGCGAGGGAGATGAGTTTGTGGGTACTTGGTATGTCTTGACTTGAGCGAGGACCTCCCCGGCAATGGCGCCAGAAATCCATCTTGCTACGTCTTGAGCTTGCGTTGGTTTTCCTTGAAGAGGAAAGGGTGATGCATCAATAGTAGGGTAAGTATTTCCCTCAGTTTTTGAGAACCAAGGTATCAATCCAGTAGGAGGCTCCTCAAAAGTCCCACGCACCTACACAAACAAACAAAGAACTCACAACCAACGCAATAAAGGGGTTGTCAATCCCTTCACGGCCACTTGCGAAAGTGAGATCTGATAGAGATAGTATGATAAGATAAATATATTTTTGGTATTTTATAATATAGATGCAAAAAGTAAAGATGCAAACAAAAGTAGATTGTGAGCTTATATGATAAAAGATAGACCCGGGGGCCATAGGTTTCACTAGAGGCTTCTCTCAAGATAGCATAAGTATTACGGTGGGTGAACAAATTACTGTCGAGCAATTGATAGAAAAGTGAATAATTATGAGATTATCTAGGCATGATCATGTATATAGGCATCACATCTGTGACAAGTAGACCGACTCCTGCCTGCATCTACTACTATTACTCCACACATCGACCGACTCCTGCCTGCATCTAGAGTATTAAGTTCATAAAGAACAGCGTAACGCGTTAAGAAAGATGACATGATGTAGAGGGATAAACTCAAACAATATGATATAAACCCCATCTTTTTATCCTCGATGGCAACAATACAATACATGCCTTGTTGCCCTAACATCCGGGAAAGGACACCACAAGATTGAACCCAAAGCTAAGCACTTCTCCCATGGCAAGAAAGATCAATCTAGTAGGCCAAACCAAACTGATAGTTCGAAGAGACTTGCAAAGATAACTCAATCATGCATAAAAGAATTCAGAGGAAATTCAAATATTTCTCATAGATAAACTTGATCATAAACCCACAATTCATCGGATCTCGACAAACACACCGCAAAAAGAGTTCACATCGAATAGATCTCCACAAGAGAGGGGAGAACATTGTATTGAGATCCAAAAAGAGAAGAATCCGCCTAGCTAATAACTATGGACCCGAAGTCTGTGGTAAACTACTCACAACTCATCGGTGGGGCTATGGTGTTGATGTAGAAGCCCTCTGTGGTCGATTTCCCCTCGTGAGCGCCGTGAAGGCTCCAAGATGGGATCTCACGGATCTGAAGGTTACGGCGGTGGAAATTGTGTTTCGTTGGCTCCCTGGATGTTTTCGGGGTACGTAGGTATATATAGGAGGAAGAAGTACGTCGGTGGCCGCCTGTGGGGCCGAGGAGATAGGGGCGCGCCCTCCGGTCTCCTGGCCGCCTCGCAAGCTTCTTGACTTGCACTCCAAGTTCTCCGGATCACGTTCGTTCCAAAAATCACGCTCCCGAAGGTTTCATTCCGTTTGGACTCCGTTTGATATTCCTTTTCTTCGAAATACTGAAATAGGAAAAAAAAACAGCAATACGGGTTGGGCCTCCGATTAGTAGGTTAGTCCCAAAAATGATATAATTGTGTAAAATAAAACCCATAAACATCCAAAAGGGGT